>CM055265.1:179404093-179724746 GCA_029237695.1 Conchocele bisecta
GTGAGTGTGCGTCAGACAGCGAGGACATGCTCTGGGACATGCTCAGTTCATCCTCGGAGTCGGTGAAGTCATCAACTGTAATCACAGCCAGAATAATATGAGACACCCCGGGTGATATTGTACCCAAGAACATGTGCATTTTGACATGAATTGTATTTACAGAAACTGTGATATTTTCTGTAAATGATGTCGAAAGTTGACGATATTTCATAGCAAATGCGGAATTCTATTCTGCATTTGCTATGAACATTTCATCAACATATCATCTTACGACATCATTTACGGAAAATATTGTAAATTTTGTAAATATTTTTCATAAGATATTGCACATGTTCTTAGGTACAAATCACTTGGCATGTCTCATACGGTATACACAACTCACCTGGCTACATACAAGCAGAGTTTAATGTAATTCAGACAAATTTAGAATATATGTACCGGTATATGACATCAAATATTTTCAACAATTTAATTCTGCACATATACAGACAACCACACGATAATCGATAGCACTTGGTTATCAATCCACGTGACGTTTTGATACGTCTGAAAAACTGCAATTTGCACTAAATCTCAGTAGTATTTATAAAATAAGATTCATTCCCATCATAAAAAAAAAAAAAATCATGCATTAGCCGATTAAGATCATTTTTGTTTCCAAAGCCCCATAAACCCTTTTCCTCCAATCGCGGCCTCACATGCTGAATATATTGTTTTTTGTTGTATAATTATGCATTAATGAATGAATTAATTATTTTAATGCCATGCTCATATACGCAATTGTATAATTGTATTTTTGTTCTGTAAAGTATTGAGAAATAAAATATTGAATGACAAAAAAAGAGTAAATCATGTGTTCAATTACATCTTAAATATATTGTAATGGAACCATCAGTTCCATTTCAGTAGATTCGGCCATCATGGTCAGACACAGATATTCACTATTTACACAACAGGCTCCAGCATGTCAAATATGCATATATCCTTTATTATTAGTACACGGCAGTGTTGTAAAGGATCATAGTTGTAGTGTGCCATCCCGGAGACTGTATGAACCAGTGGACGGCCGCATATTATTATGTGTGTTGCCGACTATTGGTCATTACGAGTACTGGTACTGTATATCAAATTGACACCAGACATTTCGACATTGAAGCAGATATCTTTCTTGTGTCTGACAATGACTGCCTTAATCTTATATCATATTGTTGCTTATTAATTTCTGATGCTGGAAAGTAATGGCTTGCACGCTATTTGTTCGTATTGGGTGTACTAGAGACGAGTTTGGGGAGCTGGGTGTTATGATTTTCCACATAATTCATTGCGTATTTTCGTACCTATTTTCGTGCGAGCAGCCTATTGTAAGGGGTTTCAACCAATAATTGATGTATCACTACAATAGTCTGATCCATAGCGATCGGCCACATTAGCGCCCGCACCGATTATCTGGTCACAGTCTAGGGGACATGTTTATTTGTGTGATTTTGATGGCTGTATTTTGTTTCTTTGAGATGGCAGACATTTTTCATTTAGCGTCTCTAGTTACCGAGCGCCGATTGGTTAACGATATATTTGCAGCGGGAAATTTGATTGGGGCTCGCACGGCTGCTGCTCGCATCTCGTCTATATAAAGGAGGCGAGCTGTGCAAATCATTAACTAACTTGTCAGTCGACTGACCCACTCATATTGTCAGTAACCGCTAGTGACCTATTGTCGACTCAGGTAACCAGTTAGTTCCCGTCACGCTGAATAACTTAGTACTCTGTCACATAGTAGTATTAGTTAAGTTCATTTGAGCCATCCTGACACGAGGCTAGCTCTTGCATTAATAAATAAGTACGAGTTCAGACGCTCGTTGTTGTTAACTTGAAATCCAGATAGACAGTAATAACACTACCGTGCTGCCAACCAGGGCCGGGGTGTTGGTTACAATATTGTCTATCATTAACCCTTACACAGCTACACACATATTGTCATCAGCCATTGCTTTTATATCTTGCTTTATTTCTCAATAAAAAAACATGGTTTGACAACACTTTAGCATTTCCAATGGAAATGATTCTGAAGTGCTGTCAAAGCATGTTGTCAATTATTCTAATGTGCTGTCAAAGCATGTTTTTGATAATAAAAATAGAAAATAAACAGCAGACGACAAAAAATTCAGATAGAGGTGTAAGGGTTATATTTTCTATCATTAAATTGCTTGAATCAGATTGCTTAAATGCTCAAAAACTGGGTAGCCGGACTAGTATACTTTTGAGGAGACCCAAGATGCATATTCAGATTGTTCCTACAACAAAATGGTATATCTGCAGCATGAAATGGATAAAATGATTCTATACTATACACAGATGTGGCTGGAGAAATGGGGCTTATGGGATTTATTATAGGAATGAATGGCCTTTTTGTGGAATTTATCGGGGTATAAACTTGAAAAAGTCGCGGGAATATTGGACGAAGGCCGGAAGGCCTCGTCCAGTATTCCCGCGACATTTCCAAGTTGAATGAATGGCCTTTTTGTGGAATTTATCGGGGTATAAACTTGGAAAAGTCGCGGGAATATTGGACGAAGGCCGGAAGGCCTCGTCCAGTATTCCCGCGACTTTTCCAAGTTTATATCCCCGATAAATTCCACAAAAAGGCCATTCATTCCTTATAATTCCAGCATTTGAAATAAATTCATCAAGAAAATGTGTTTATTTTCCGTTTTCTTAAGAATTATTTTAACTGCGCCTGACGGTTACGGAAAGTAGTTCGGCATTGGAGTTTACTGGGATATAAATTTTGGACAGAGACTTGCTATGGACCAATCAAATGTTAGGGAATTGTGTAAATATTTTTGTGCTGGAATTATTACCAGTTTAGCTCCTGATCGAATAGCACACTCCTTTAACCTGGTAACAATTTACGATTACAATTTATGCAGTCATAAAGTTCTCGGACTTTGCTTATATCTAACAAACCATTTGGACAAATCGGTTGTGAAATATGTCATTAGAAAGCTGGTTCATTTGTGCAAACAGTACCACATCGGTTCCATGAAGTAAATCACAAGATTTCATAAAGTAGTCATTTATTCGCAGCATCTACGTCAGCACTGAGCAGTTTGACGTCGTCTAACGTTACGTAATAATTTTATAGCATGGTTTATTATTGTTTTCGAAGCGCTGTCCGCAAGCCAAATAAACATATTCATCGCACATGCGCCATTTAGTTAAGTAGATTTCCATTGAACTGTAACTTGTTTCATTGTATGTAAGTATTTTCCCCCACTGCTCTAATTAATTTTGATGGAGTGTCACGTACATAGTTGCTATATTTAGCGCATGGCTGGTTACCTGTTGTTTTCGTATATTATAATGTCATTCAACACTTGATGCTATCCGTCATGGATTAAAAACCCGTACAAATTTCAGCATACCTGTAAAATAGACCCGTGACAATATTTTGCCACGGTATCAGAATGCACAAATCTGAGTAAGTCACTATGCTGCTAAACACGGAAATAACCACGGAATGTCGCTCCGTGCATTAACTTCAAATTTCCTGCACTACCTCCATCCGTGTTACGTAATACGTTTGTTTTCAAACGAACGAAGTAGAAACTGTGCCATTACATAGTTACAGACATTTCTTTGGAGGAAAGAGCAATACAGTTATATCCTGCACCATATACTCCACACAACTACATGTATGTAAATCGAAGCACATGTATTTCATGAAATGTTGGATTTTTCCTGATCCTGAGTGATGTTATTTTGTTGCTATAGTTACGCATTACGTGAGAATGGATTGTTGCAAAGTATGTTATTATTTTCAAATTAATTCAATTTGACCAGATGTAAATGTCACATAAAGATGAGCAATGTGGCAGGACCTGTTCATCTTTATACAACATTTACAACTGGACAGGCAGGTATATTAAACTTTTTATCAAGAAACTCAGAGAACTTTAAGACTGCACCTCGTATATTGCTTGTTAGAAGCAGGACGGGTGTTTCATTGATGGAATGGCGAACAGTGCAGATCCTGATCAGACTGTGCGAATGCACAGTCTGATCTGGATCTACACTGGTCACAAAACCCATAAGCTGTCCAGATGCACAGGATCTACCGGTACACTGGTCGCAAAATCCATAAGCCCCATTTCTCCAGACACAGCCACATATGTTGAAAGTCTTACCAGAAGCTTTTGGTGGTATAATCTTGCCCTGTAGCCCTGCACGCCTTGGTCGCCCATTGGAAAACATTGAACCTATTTTCAAATCTTTCATACCATCACTTAGCACATTTTCATCATTTTCAGCACCAGATTTTCGCTTTCTTTTATCCTTTCTCTTCTCTGATTTTGGAGTTTTTGATTTCTTCTTTTTTGCAGTTTTTTCATCTAAAGTGTCTGCTGATGATGACCGGTCTTTCTCCTTCAGACCCTTAGGTTTGTCAGTCGGGGTCTTCACTCCGGACAAGATGGATGCCAACAGTGATCGCTTCTTTTTCTCTTTCTTCACTTCATCATCCAAGTACTCGGAAGAAGTTGAAAGACTAGCATCTCTACTTTTTTTCTTTTTCTTCTTTTTCACTTTATTCCTTTTCGGGGTTTCATCTAGCACTGGAATATCACGTTTAAATGATACCGTTATTTTCTGAAGACCTGTTTTATTATCGTCACTATCGGAAATTGGATCACCAACACTTGGTGTATTACTATGGGACGTCGTTGCTTCATTACTAAATTCATGACTGAGGACACGTTTGGGTCGTGCCCCAGTTTGAGTATATCCTGTGTCCCTGATGCCCAGTTCTTCATCACTCTTCAATCTAGCTCTTTGGCGTGCCTCCTCTCTCGCCTTGCTCATCTCGGCTTCACGAATTTCACGAATATGCTCAGGACTAAGGACTACTGGCTCTGCCTTAGGTGGAGTTGGCAATATCCTCTTACGAATATCGCAGTGGCCATTATCTTCTCGGGTCAACAGAGTTTTCTTGGGCTTCATAGACGTTGCTGGTGTGAAGAAGTTCTCTTCAAAAGCATCCTCACTGTCATCAGCAAACGGAATGTCCTCTATATCTGGTGCTGGCCTTTCTTTCACAGGATGAAACTGTTTAGACCCGATAGCCTTTCTGATACTTCGATCCACAGGAATTCGTCTTTTCTTATTGTCACTATCACTGTTGTTGCCGGAACTATGATCAATTTTTGACAGGTCAACAGGGATTATGGTTTTAGCAGAACTAGATAAGCTATTATTTACAGCACTTGGTTTTGGTGGCAAGGGTCTGGATTCTGATGTATTATCATTTTGAGCTTTTTTAGTCAGATCTGATGATTGTGGCTTAACAGAGGTTTCACTTTTCTCGTCACTGTCAGTAGATAGCGAATCACCCAACAACTTCTTCATGAAGTTGCTGTGGAAAGTTACTGGCCTACTTCGAGTGTTGGATTTCACACTTTTCACATCGGGTAGCCTCCTAGATGCGTGGACAGACTTTGATTGTGTTGGGGAGGAGGATGATTCTATGGGGACGGGTGGCAGGGGTCGCCAGTGTTTCTGTGGGCCGTCACTGACGCTGTTACAGGAGCTGGAGCGCGAGCCCCACGCATCCTTCTCCAGGGGGTTTATCTCCAGCGAGCCTTCCCGACTCCCGTGCCGCCGCGGACGGATAATCGTCTTGGATGAATGCGGCACAATTTCAGTCTTGTCCTCCCAACTGTCTTGCCGGATAATTTTACGAGCCTTAGCATTACTGGACTTTTTCTTCTTCTCACTGAGCGATAACCGTTTCAAGGCAGAAGAACCAGTAGATATGCTTACATCACTAACTACGTCCTTTGGTGAATCATTCGATGCATTTTGAGTAATTTTATCAGTTACACTAGAATTTGGCGTTTCATAAATGCTACTGTTCCTATTTGACTGTGGAGTCACATATTCTGACACAGCACTTCTATCAGACAGGGGAGACAAATATTCCGACTTGGGAGATTCTGGGCTGGCAGCATCTCCTGCATGTATTGTTTGATCTAAATCCTCCTCCGGTGCTGGGGAACTATCCCGGGGGGACAACTCAGTGACGGGGGAGGCGTCCCGCGGGGACAACTCAGTGACGGGGGAGGCGTCCCGCGGGGACAACTCAGTGACGGGGGAGGCGTCCCGCGGGGACAACTCATCGCTGTCCTCACCCAGGGCGTGGCTGACTGTGAGGCGGTAGTCGGCCAGCAGGTCGGCGTCGGGCTCCGTGTCCATGTCCTCCACGTGCAGGAACTCTCTGTTCGCCGCCACCACGTCCGACAGCGAGCTCAAGGACGTGTGACTTGAATGACTAGGGGTGGACAGGGTGAAACTATCCGAACTACTCGACTTACGGACACCGGATTTCAGAGACTTATGTTTCGCAGGCTCACTGCCACGTGTTACCGTCACAAACCGATCGTCCAAATACTGAATACACCGCTCTATATGTTCATCTTCACCTACACTGGGCACCTCAGCATCTGCTATGCTACGCAACACCTGCAGGGTTGTTTCCCCTGTGCCGAGGGAACTAGCCACACTATCACCCATACGTTGAACACTACGTAACACAGACTTTTCCGTCTCACCAAAACCACTGCTAGCTGTATGTGACCTATCATCAGAATCATTTCCTGACTTTGTTCCTGAAGTTTGTCTCTCACACTCACTGCCAGATCTTCCATTCAGCCTACTATGGTCCACCACATCGTCACTGGACCGTGAGTGGCTACTATGTGACACGTGTCTTCCACGGTCACTACTGGACCGAGACCCGCCAGTGGAGCCGCGGCTGTGAGAACTGTTCACGGACAAAGCCCGCTTATATTGCACAAACACCTCATCATCGTTTCTATCCTCCCTATAGTCCTCATCAGAATTCTCCCTGGGAAAATCGTTTGTGTCACTGATGGACTCGGACCGCCGGTCCATGTCTTCGAGAAGTTTCTGCATGGCGAGACTCAAAGCCGTCTTCTCCAGCATTTCTTCATCGTCAGCCTCGACGTCATCTAGCAAGTCCACCTCACCCACGATGGCAGGGTTGGCCTTGTCGGCTTCATTGAAGACATTATCCACCACTGCCCCGATGTTGGTTGTGTCTGGGGTAGCAGGTGCTCGGTCCAACACCTTCGATGGCACCTGAAAACAGGTACAGTAGATTACTATTTGAACATTGCAAATCAGTGCTTGAAGCAAAACATAACTGCTCAAACCTAAATAACTGGAATGGTCTGTGATATGTTAATTTATGGACCAAACCAATCATCACAAAATAATTTTAAAACTTGTCCACTTATATGACGGGGGTATTCTTCTCTAAAACTTATGCAAATTACTTGCACAAAATGTAGATCCTGATGAGACTGCTAGTTACGAGCGGGCTCATCTGGGGCCCGTTTCACTAAACTTCGAACGACTAAAATGTTCGTAAGTGCACATTTAGGATCGTCTGGAAATTTCAATTGATGGATTTACATTTATTGAGCTTAGGCTGCATATGCAGCCTATGCTCAATAAATGTAAATCCAATAAAAACATTGTCAATGTGAAATTTACAGACAATCATAAGTTTGCACTTACGAACATTTTAGTCGTACAAAGTTTTGTGAAACGGGCTCTTGGATCTACACTGTTTGCAAATACTGCTCAAGAGATCTGTAGTGTTGAAAGGTCTAATTTTGATGGGTTTCAATGCCATTTATGTGATGATGTATATTCATGGTTTCAAAGAATTACAATGGAAACTCTCCAAACCGGACATTGTTAGACAGGTCCAATTGGTTTGGCTGTACTATGTATATTAATGACGTCAAACAGACTTTAAACAAATCAACATCACACTATGCCATGTGGTCTATTATCATGTGGGATATCAATGCAATATGTTGAATCGGCTTTTCCATTATGGATTTATGTAAGGTGTAAATATTTTGGAACAGAGGAAAGTTCAATTAGTTGATCACCATGTGGCAATGAATTTGTATCTTAAATTAGACAATTTACATGACAATCTCACACGAGATCAGTCTGTTTAGCTGACAATCACCCACCTGACTATCTGTGTCCTCGTCCGACTGCAGCTCGCCCACCCCTGTACCCGGCACCACTGCTGCACCCACACCACCGCCCTTCATACTGGCCGCGAAGTCCACAACCTCCTCCTTGGGTGTCTCGTTCTTCCGCACCATCCCGAACATCTTGAACGGGTCGAGTCTCACGGGTTCGGCGGGCGAGTTGAAGAAATTCACCCTCGCCTTGGATACAGCCTCGAGACTAAGGCGTTCTAGGGTGGGCTTGGGCGCAGCGGGTTTCTCTATGGGGGTGGAGGACTGGGGCTGTGGGGCGGAGGGCAGGGGCGCGGTCCGGTAGCTGGACGGCTCGGTGGGCTCCGTTGTCTCGTCCTCCATCTCAGTCTCAGAGTCGTCCGACTCGTACTCCGAATCTACAATGGTAGCGACATCAGCTGAATGAACATACACAGTACAATGGTGAACATTCAACATTCAAAGACCTGATTAACAATATGTTCTGTAAATGGCGTGAAAGTTAACAAAATCTTCAAAGTACATGTGGAATTATATTCCGCATCTCTGAAAATTTTGTCAACTTTTGACTTTATTCATGAATAATATGGTAAATTAAATTACACAGATGTCCGAATGTACAAAATCGCATGGCGTGTCTCATATTTTATTACACTGACCGGCAACCTCTGTATCCTCGTCCCCTTCCCCGTTGCCGAGGGCATCACGGTCCAGGTCCATCATGTTCTCCTGTGATCGCTGCAAGGTCTCCCGCGCAAGACTGATTGACTCCTCAAGGCGGCCCGAGTTGTACAGGTCCACCGCCTCTTGGAACTCATCCGGGTCCGACCTGTGGACGGGGAATGGATTGGTTTGGTGTTTAACCCTCTCTATGCGGGAGACGAAAATTGTTGTCTGCTGTTTTTCATTTTTGCCTTAATTCTTAACAAAAAACTTTTTTGGCAGCACATGAGAATCGTCTCCAGTGGAGACAATTCTCATGCGCTGTCGAAACAGAACTATTGAAAATAAAACATTTCCAGCAGACGACAAAATTTAATTCAGCGTAGTAAGGGTTAATCCTTTCATCCCTGAATATCTGACATTGACTGGTCCATGTTAATTTTTGGACCATTCCATTAATAAATTTATTTTTTTGGTGAAAATCATAGAAAATACTGTAGATCCAGTGAAAACGGCTCGTAATGAGCCGGCTCTTCTGAATCTACAGTGTTTGCAAATATTGGCTCTAAAGTCTGTTAATGGCCGGTCAACAACAGAAGTCAATTTAGGCTGTCGCCAAAATAGTGGAGAAAGTATATAGGTACAGAGATCGGCCCACAAGTGGCCTATCTCAGATTGTTGGGAGAATTGAACATATAATCTACAAACTCACAATCAGTTGACTTGATTGAATAGCACATAAGAAGAATCTTAATCTCTTTTAGTCATCGTTTGCGACAAAGGTAACTGCAAACAATACCTAAATGGTATAGAATGTGGTGTGTGCATACTGGACAAAAAAATAATTATGATATGTCTGGAGAATGTTTCATTGATTGAATGTTGTAAATGAATTAAAAATGATTTTTTAACAACTGGTCTTGTGACGTTCTAATGGGTCATATTTAGCTTTTAATATTAACTCTATAATGTTATTTACATATCCAATTCAAATGGATTCAGGTCTGACATTCTAACAGGTGACCAATACATCTATTGGTAACCATAAATGCACATGCATCATGACATGCAGATCACAGGAGACTTGAGCACACTCTTGTAACTTCTACACAAGCTGGGCCCGGTTGCTCAAAGCTTCAGTTAGCTTAACGGACTGTTAAATCCTTAACTGAATGGTTAAAATCTCTGTTTAAGGTTGCTCAAAGCTTCAGTTAGCTTAACGGACTGTTAAATCCTTAACTGAATGGTTAAAATCTCTGTTTAATGTTGCTCAAAGCTTCAGTTAGCTTAACGGACTGTTAAATCCTTAACTGAATGGTTAAAATCTCTGTTAACAGAGATTTTAACCATTCAGTTAAGGATTTAACAGTTGCTCAAAGCTTCAGTTAGCTTAACGGACTGTTAAATCCTTAACTGAATGGTTAAAATCTCTGTTAACAGAGATTTTAACCATTCAGTTAAGGATTTAACAGTCCGTTAAGCTAACTGAAGCTTTGAGCAACCGGGCCCAGTTGGATTGGCAATTAAAATCAGGCAGTTTGATTGGCTGATCAAAAAACAGGCAGTTTGATTGACCAATTTTTAATTATGATATTCAAGAACGTGCTCCAGAAGTTGTGCAGTAACGGGCCAAGAATATGGATGGGCCAAGAATATGGATCTGCCGGTAGAATAGCCATATATCTATGGCAACAAGCTACCTCATGCTATTACAGATTAGTAACCTACAGCATAACCATGTCAATAAACATGATGACAATGTAGCCAACATCATTAGGAATCAACCTGATAAAATACACATCATATTTTGGTCAGACAATCAAATTTCTTCAATAGTTTCCATTCTGAAAAACAAGCAAACTTTCAGGCAAAAATGATTTACATACATTTGAAAATATTGTTTTCATCAGGTCCAAGCATAGATTGTTAGTTGATTTATTTAGGATTTCTAACTATTGATATTGTTAGTAAGTTCACTATGTGCAACTCTGACAGACATATTCGACACACACACACATGCCTCTCGTAATCATGATCTAGGGAACATGCTGGGTCCACCGTTCTATGCCGATGGTCTCCTTTTGGTTTTCAATACTCCATCTACATTCATAATGACAGCAATAAATTCATTCTGCACATTCTACAATTCACAAATAACAGCACATTCTGATTAATGTCAATCAACACAACTTGGAGTGCAACCATGCAAAACACAATAATTCCAGCACACAAATATTTACACAATTCCCTAACATTGGATTGGCCAGTAGCAAGTCTCTGTCCAAAATTTATATCCCAGTAAACTCCCACGCCGAACTACTTTCCGTAACCATGAGGCGCAGTTAAAATAATTCTTAAGAAAACGGAAAATAAACACATTTTCTTGATGAATTTATTTCAAATGCTGGAATTGTAAGGAATGAATGGCCTTTTTTTGGAATTGATCAGGGATATAAACTTGGAAAAGTCGCGGGAATACTGGACGAGGCCTTAACAAAATTACAATTTTCGAGAGAAAAAAAAAAAAAAAAAAAAAAAATATATATATTTTATTTTTTTTCCCCGAAAATTGTAATTTTTTATCGCTTCGTCCAGTATTCCCGCGACTTTTCCAAGTTTATACCCCGATAAATTCCACAAAAAGACCATTCATTCCTATACACACCCAACATCATTCTCTAATCTCAATCAACACGGGACAGGCTCATTCCACGATGCACTGAACGTTTACCAGTTAGACATGATTTGTTCCATCTCAAACTCCGAGCATGACTCGAGATCGGATATAAGGTCACTGAAACACAAGCACTTGGTTTCTAGTATAAAAGTATTACAAGTAATCAAAGGAAACAAACTACGAAAAGGGTCGACGAAACTGAGGTTTATACCTCGAAGACTGTATGAACAGTATGTATCACAGGGCCTGGTTGCCCAATTCTTCTTAACATACTTTTTTAACATTTTGCTAAAAAAATGTTAGCTTAACAGACTGTTAAATCCTTATAATTTTGCTCAAAACCTGTTAGCTAAACAGACTGTTAAATCCTTGACACTTTCTCAAAACCTTTGTTAGCTTAACAGACTGTTAAATCCTTAACACTGTTAAGGATTTAAGTCTGTAAAGCTAACACATATTTATAAGTTAATGATGTTAAGGATTTAACAGTCTGTTACCGGTAAGTAGTGTTAAACAAACAGATGATTTAACAGTCTGTTAAGCTAACAAGAGGTTTTGAGCAACCAGGCCATGTTAAGGATTTAACGGTCTGGGCCCGGTTGTTCAAAACACCAGTTAGCTTAACGGACTGTTAAATCCTTAACGGACTGTTAAATCCTTAACTGAATGGTTAAAATCTCTGTTAACCATTCAGTTAAGGATTTAACAGTCCGTTAAGCTAACGGATGTTTTGAACAACCGGGCCCTGGTAAACTAAGAGAGGTTTTGAGTAACCGGGCCCAGATTACTGATATTAGCTGGTTTACATAGACTTCTCAGATACAACGAGACACATTTCTAACTAAACTAATTCAGTGCTGTTGAAAGTCTGTTCCAACAGCAATGTCTATAACTCATGAGTGACTGGGTAGAACTAGTACCCCAGACTGTATGGAAAATGTACACTCTAAATGTATGATAAGCCATGATATGAAGCATATTCTAACAATAGAGCGTAAAATGAAATATGAAGTAGTGATAATGTAATAAATTCAGTATAATAACAAGAGCTGTAGGAGAACAGCATAGCTCGACTACGAGGGTTGTCGATGTACACATGGCTTGACAAAGAAGGTGGCTGCGGCCTGCATAAAAACCTTAACCAAGGTTGACTAAAAACCTTAACCAAGGGAAATTAAGTAAGTAATTCAAGGTTAAATGTAGGTCAATGTCAGATATAGGTCAGGGGTTATTGATGTACATCACTAGGAGATGAAGTTTTCCAAGTATGGTTTCTGTAGGCCCAGGAGTTTTCCATATACAAGCTTGACTAAAAACCGTAACCAAGGGGAAATAAGTAAGTAATCCAAGGATAAAAGTAGGTCAAGTTCAAATATAGGTCAGGGATTATTGATGTACATCACTAGGAGATGAAGTTGTCCAAGTATGGTTGATGTAGGCCCAGGAGTATTCCATATACAAGTTTGACTATAAACATTAACCAAGTAATTCAAGGTTAAATGTAGGTGAAGGTAAAATAAAGGTCAGGGGTTATTGATGTACATCCCTATGAGAAAAAGTTATCCAAGTATGGTGTCTGGATGCACAATAGTATTCCATGTACAAGCTTGATTAAAAACCTTAACCAAGGTTGACTAAAAACCTTAACCAAGGGGAATTAAGTAAGTAATTCAAGAGGAAATGTAGGTGAAGGTCAACTATAGGTCAGGGGTTATTGATGCACATCACTAGGAGATGAAGTTGTCCAAGTATGGTGGGTGTAGGGCCAGTAGTATTCCATATACAAGCTCGACTAAAAACCATAACCAAGGGGAAATTAACTAAGTAATTGAAGAGGAAATGTAGGTCAAGGTCAAATATAGATCAGGGGTTATTGATGTACATCCCTATGAGAAAAGGTTGTACAAGTATGGTGTCTGTATGCACAATAGTATTCCATGTACCAGCTTGACTAAAAACCTTAACCAAGCTTAACTAAAAACTTTAACAAAGGGGAATTAAGTAAGTAATTCAAGAGGAAATGTAGGTGAAGGTCAAATATAGATCAGGGGTTATTGATGTACATCACTAGGAGATGAAGTTGTCCAAGTATGGTGGGTGTAGGGCAAGTAGTATTCCATATACAAGCTTGACTAAAAACCTTAACCAAGGGGAATTAAGTAAGTAATTCAAGAGGAAATGTAGGTCAAGGTCAAATATAGATCAGGGGTTATTGATGTACATCCCTATGAGAAAAGGTTGTCCAAGTATGGTGTCTGTATGCACAATAGTGTTCCATGTACAAGCTTGACTAAAAACCTTAACCAAGGTTGACTAAAAACCTTAACCAAGGGGAATTAACTAAGTAATTCAAGAGGAAATGTAGGTGAAGGTCAAATATAGATCAGGGCTTATTGATGTGCATCACTAGGAGATGAAGTTGTCCAAGTATGGTGGGTGTAGGGCCAGTAGTATTGCATATACAAGCTTGACTAAAAACCTTAACCAAGGTTGATTAAAAACCAAAAACCTTAACCAAGGGGAATTAACTAAGTAATTCAAGAGGAAATGTAGGTCAAGGTCAAATATAGATCAGGGATTATTGATGTACATCACTAGGAGATGAAGTTGTCCAAGTATGGTGGGTGTAGGGCCAGTAGTATTCCATATACAAGCTTGACTAAAAACCTTAACCAAGGCGTGACGGTGACGCCGACGCCGACGCCGGGGTGACAACATAAGCTCTACTTATTCTTCGAATAGTCGAGCTAAAAATTAATAAATGTATCCTTAAATTGAAAATTTCTCCCTCAAAGTGTACTTTGAGGTAGTATAAGATAGTATACATTGCAATTTTGGTGAAATTAGCTACTGGCTGATCTGAGACTACTCTGGTCAAAACTAACATAAAGCACATTTTGTCATACCCACTTGTACGGATACACAGGCTTGACCTGGATCTACACTGGACGCAAAACCCATAAGCCATATTTCTTCAGTCACAACCACATATACTGACAGGAATGCACCTGTATTGTGGAGAGGCAGGGTGAGAGAGGTTTCACTGTATTAGCGGCACTTACTCAAGGTCCGAGTCCGAGTCGTCGTCACCATCGTCGCCCAGGATGGAGTCCGTGGAGAACGAGGCTCGGAGATTATGCTCCCATTGCTCCTCCTCCGTTTCCAGCGGCAACCCCTCAATCGTGTTCTCAAACTCGATACGCTCCGGCGTCTTCGCGGATAGACTGAAGTCTTCGCCGTCCACAATCGGAGACAGGAACACTGAAATGTGGCCATGACTGGAGAAGTCGGGGCTTATGCATTATGTGTACAGTCCCATAGAAAACGAACAGCCAAATGCCAAGCTGATTCTGACAGGCTAAGGTTCCTGTTAATGATTTTGTATTGCACTATGGGGTCAGCTAATGAGATAACAAAGCATGCCGAACTACTTTAACTGCACATTAGTCCGTCTGTGGCTGCAGCTGGAGTCTCCAGTAACCGCCAGACTCGACCATAGTGCATGAGAATATGTACAGGTGAGTTTTATTACCACCAGCGACTATTATGACCGTAATCTTTGCAGCTTAGGTTCAGATCAGAATGAGCAGTCACATCAGGATCTAGACTGTTACCGACTGGATTCATCATTGTCTAAATGGATTAGCAACCCTGATCTTGTTCCTTGCTCTCTTGGTAGCCTACAACATGTGTGTGTTGATTTCCACAATAATGCTGGGAGAATTGCTTGTTCTAACAGCTATAAGCTGATGATACAAGAACACACTAGTCTTCTAACCAGTGTAGATATATCTGGGGTTCAAACTGACCAGCACCACTAGCAAGTTACAAATTAAAATGTGCTGTTGATACATAATTACATGTAGCATATGTTATGTTACATACACCTTGCAGAAATAAATATCTTCATTGCAAAACCTTACTTCAATCTCAAAGTCAGACTTGACACAAGGAATTTAGCTGAGTGTGAGTCCTGGCTGGGGAATGGACCATACGACATATGCGACAGTGTAGCCCCAGATCAACCAGCGCATCCGTGCAGTCTGACCAGGGCCTATATTTGTCGTGTTTTGTTTTCATCGAAGTAGTAACAATAATGATACCAGCAAAACGCCTCGACTTGAATCGTACTTAGTGCGTGTGCAAAAGGAAATATGTTTTGAGTCCAAGTTGGCGATTGCAAAAGTTTTATAAACTATCAACAGAGCTTCAGTCAAGGTGCGTAATTTGATAAATTTGAGGTAGGATTTTGTTATTTCTTCACCAAAAATGGCAAGTTGTGGGCTATGATAAGCTTATTATTTCTTACTGGAGCATAACATGATTCAGCTCTCAAGTACCGAGGGGGGGGGGGGGGGCAAAACGATACAAGAGGACCAAACCATGTAGGTCGGCATTCCGGGAAGGATGAACACACACCGATCGTTAAATTAAATTACCCATCACATGCTCCCTCCTACCACCCATTCCCATGTTGGAATAAATTGGGGATAGTGTGTATAAACAGGTCATCAAACTTTGGTCAAGAGTACAACTACAGACGCAGTCAGTTTATTTGATACTGAATGAATGACAGTTAAAACTTTGATTAGAAAAGTTTTATAAACTATCAACAGAGCTCAAGCTAAGGTGAGTAATTTTATCAATTCTGGATAACAACAAATTTCTGCACCAAAAAATGGCAAGTTGGGAGTCTCAATGATCTCAATGAGACAATTCTAAAGGACTCCTAACTTGCTATCTTTCATTGAGAAATAAGAATTTCGCCACCAAATCATGCACCTGACACGGAGCTCGATCTGTATCAATCTCAAGTCCGCGCAGTCTGATCAGGGCTAAAGTTTTTTGAAGGAGTAACATTAATGATACCAGGAAAACGCTTTGCAAATTATACATATTTGGCCTTATATTTGTATATGCGTATACTATGTACACAGTGATCCGTTATGAGACCAACCATGTAAGTAATTTGATACATTTCCACAGTTGTCATAGTTCATGAAAAATATTTACATAATTTATGATTTTCTTCCGTACATGACAACGAATATTTATGACACTTTCAAAGCATATTGCAAGATGTCATCATTTACTAAAAAACACAAGACTGTTATAAATATTATTCTTTGAATATCGCGGATGCTATGAGCCGCGTCGCGAGAAAACCTGTCTTCGGGAATCTGACGACGTCACAAGATATGACGCCGTGAACTTAGCTGACGTAATTTCCGCCGAGATTTCCAATTATCGACGTTTGTCAGACCGCCATGTTAGGTTTGTTCCGTGGTGTTCAAAGTTATCTAACGAACAGAACAACAACGTACCTCGATTTTTATTCAAAACAGGCATATCTTATATATGTTTTTATTAACAATAATGGCGTAAAGCGTAAGGATAATTTTCTTTTATTATTTTGCTATTGGTATCATATAAAAATGTTTGTCTGTTGACGTGTGTTTTTTATGTTCCTTTATTTTCACATAATAGTTTTCTTTGACACAGTTTACAGATAACTGTCCACGTTAACTGTTATCGACCACCATTTACAGGTGAAAACTCTGTGTAAGCTACATGTTTTATTTACATATACATACAAATAATCGGTATCATATGTGTAGACCTATGCAGCCTGGGCCCGGTTTCCCGCACAACTATACGTTTCAGATCTGGTTAAATCGAAGCAAATTTTCAGTCTATTGATCAATTCTTTCTTTCTAATACAATGTTTAAAATTAAAAATTAGCTCAACCTTTACCGATTTTAAGAAATAAATATCTCCTGCAAAAAAAGCCATGGATGTTACGATTAGTATAGCGACAGATCAGTCTCATATGTGCATATGCGCCGTCTGATCAGAACATACGATGTTCGCCATTCACTCACTGGGTGATTCTTTCTCGATCACCGACATGATATGGGTCGCCTATCGTACATTTATTGCAGATATTGTAAGGTCCGGTTTTTTTCTTCACAATGTGGTCAAAGTACAACTGTAAGCGGGACGATGTCGCGAACATTCGACGTTTCTGTTGTCTGAATATGAAAAGCTTCAATCTGAATGCACGCTAACATGTGTGTCATGTTAATATAAGAAATACGGTGGGATGATATTTCAAGGCAACATGTTTGGGACATGTGACACGTACAACTACAATAATATCACATATCTCTCTTGAAATAAATACTGTTTAAACCAACTACAATAATACAAAAAGTCAAGAACTAGACACAGTAACTGTGGGATGATATTTCAAGGATTGTCAAGTCGTGACACAAATACAATAAGACTGTGCGCACTAGAAATTGATATGGTTCTTCTAGTATTGTTCGACGATTATCAAGGATCTCTTGACTTGCGGATATTGTTATTATTTTATCTCTCCTCCCATCTCATTTCTTCGTACTTTGGGACCCCCGTATTTTGAGTTGAGTCTTCAAAAGACAAACTGCTAGCGTAACACTCCCAAAACAAACACAAGTGGGTGGTAGGACAAGCTGATCACAAGCTGAGGTAACAACTGTCTCAAATATGTTACCATAGCTAGTTTGGCCATGTGGCAGACTTCCACTCGCTACCCTTGAATGTGGTCTCCTAGTAGGCGAATGAGAGACTGCGATGCAGTAGAAATAACACGCAAGCGATGCAGGCTTTTGCTCTCACGCTATTCCAGTGATTGTGATTGTGTACATAGTGCGTAACACATGACAGTACTGTAAGGGTGCCTGTCATCAGACATGACTACTGCCTTTCAGAGCAAACAGTTATTTATACCCACTTCTTTTTAAAAAACTAATTAAATGGGTATATTGTTTTCGTCACGGGTGCCCGTCCGTCTGTCCGTCCGTCATGTTTCGTGTAAGAAGTAAAACTGTTTAACCGTAATAGGTAGGGTCTTGAAACTTGGTGTGTGCCTTCCTTATGGTGTGTAGATGCGCAGTGAATTTTGATTTTTTATTCGAACCCCGGTCATGAATTATCTCCCCCTTTTCAACTTCGCATTTGGGAAACGTGGGTATATTGCGATGGCGCGCCATCGACTGTGCTCTAGTTGTAATGTAATTTAATGTTGAACGTATTGTTCTCCCCGTATGCGTGTGTATTTCCATTTCTATATGTTGAATTAAACGGTCTTATAGACCTAATCAAACAATTAGTTAATGAATATACTTCCGTGGTTTTCTACAATTATAAATTGTTAAAACGCTCAATAAACACGACGTCAAAAAGAAGAAATTAGCACACTGAATCAGCGTACCTGTGCACGTTCATGCTTGCTGGTACATGAACTTACCGGTTTGACTTTGTCGCTTTGCACATTCATGTGTTACCAAAAGATTCAAGCTCATCCGTCTGTACATTCATTATTCAATGCCAAACATGCTTCTAGTTTGATTATGTCAACTTGCAAACTGTTGTAAATGTTGGCGTATACTCTATCTGTAACGGTATGTACTGTAACGTCATTTACGTCGCATGACGTCGCTTTTACGTGAAGTCTCTTTTGCTCAAACGACCTGCATAGTTAATGTGTTGTATAAACTATAATATCTTAATGAATATTGCAAATATCATGATCAACTAAAAAGCGTTAAATTCATCATACAAATACCATTTTCATAGTAACAAAATATCATATTGACCAACAATTACCCGAAGACAGGTTTTCTCGCGACGCGGCTCCTATTATGTATGAAATCAATTGAGATAGACGGAATGGCGAACCGTGCAGACCCTGATCAGACTGCGCGGATATGCAGGCTGATTTGGGTAGCGGAGTTGGTAGCATAGATCATAAGCCCCATTTCTCCGTCATGACAACATATGCCATATGTATGCATGTATGTCATAGATAATTGCAGGTTTTGCAATCGTGGTGCCATAATTATGTGCTGTTCATATTTACTGCTACATTTTGAATAAAATATAAAAAAAAAATACAGCAAATATCTAGTACATATCTCTGCTATCGAATAATAACAAAAAAAGATTAGTATTTATTATATCTTCCCATTTTAGTTCAGAAACCAGACATATTTATTCTGTCCTATGCAGTGGTCAAGCCGCCTGGCCATTATCCATGCGCGGACACAAAATAGTTCTCACACGTCCAGTTTCATTTTCGCACATAAGGATTATGTTTGGCGATTTGGCTTCTTGTTAGTTTTCGTTTGTTTAATGGAATGCATACATATATCGATTCACCTTGGTGTATATAAATATTGAATACGATTTTATATTATAATGGTATCATAGATAGTATTTTGGCCCGCATATTCCTACGCCGTATTGGAACCATTTTGGCGGGATTTGGAGAGGTCTTCGGAACACATATTTTGGTAAAATCTTACTTTTTTTTCACAATATATTTGTCGTAGGTCAACCGATTTTGACGGGAGAAAAGGCATTTTTGCATCTCTGATAATGATAAAATTATTGATTATAGCATTATTTATAGATTTTATTTGCGTTATAACATATTTAGAATTTAACTGGGAATTTCAGAATCTTATCATATCACCTAATGGGCCATTTGACACGGTGTTAGGAACATTAAATCTGGTTGGTATCGGGGATGCAGACAGGTTTATTCCAGTATCCAGCTGTGAAACTCGGGTTTCCCAGACCCCACGTTTTCTTTGAAGTAGTGGGGTTTACAAATACCCGACTTTCTATGGGAGCGTACACCTAATGGGTTTTGCAACTAGTGTAGATCCGAGTCTGCACTGTTCGCCATTCCATCAATGGTGAAAGTGAATGGGTTTAACATCCCAGATGTTTTAACAGCTCAGGTCATTTAGGGATGGCACCTCGGTTTCCAGTCTCATCCGAAAGCCCAATGGAATGAAAATACTATGAAAATACTATGACACCCTGTTTCGGATTGGAAGTCAGGTGTTCTAGCCCCTCGGCCACAACCCAACCCTGAAAAGTGGCTGTGACTGGAGAAATTGGGCTTATGTGTTTTGCGACCAATGTAGATCCAGATCAGGCTGTGCATCCGCAGTCTGATCAGGATCTGCACTGTCGCCATTCCACCAATGAAATGCCTGTCATGCTTCTAATAAGTAGATATAGATCATTATGAGGCTACAGGGCTGTGCTATTGATCAGGAGCTACACTGGTTACAAATCACACAAGCCCCATTTCACAGACACAAAGGACAAACAAGGAGTATGAACAATACCAGGCTTTGTTTCGATGTTAAGTTTATCAGGCAAGGTAAGAGTCGGAATTCCAACCGTGTCCGAGCTGAGCCTGATAAACTTGGTATCATGACACTGGCATGGTATTTTAGTAGTATTATGGTAGAGGATGGGAAAATTCAACATGTTTTTTGTTGAAAAGAAGGCAGACTTGTTTACATTGTGTCATTACACTGACGTCATTCTTTAACATCAAACAAAACCGTTTCACCAGTTGAATGCATATTTAGTTGATGCAGGATACGACACTTTGGTTTCACTCAGCGTGTATTTGGTTACTGTATAGCGAGTTACCTCGTAAATAGTCCTTCTTGTATACATGCAGTCTGCAGAGGACATATATTTGGCTCTCTTAACCCTTTCAACACCACAGGCCTGTATAGTGGTATTGGCAAACAGTGTAGATCCAGATGAGCGGGCTCGTGATGAGCCGTCTCATCAGGATCTGCACTTTTAGCAAGTAATTTTTGACAAAAACACCGCCTTTTCATAAATTGACTAGTATGAAAATCCTTTTGTGACCATTGGATTGGTTGCAAAATTAACACATCAAAATCAATTCCCGTTACTCAGGGGTGAAAGGGTTAATGAATATTCCTAAAATGTTTTTACTATCTATTAACATGAATGATGGTCTTAGGCATGCAGCATTTCAGAAATACACACTAATTTAGACGTTCTGAATGGTAACTGTTCAAATGCCTGGACAATTTATATTCAACGCATATGTGGCTGTGACTGAAGAAATGGGCTCATGGGATTTGCGACCAGTGTAGCTCCTGATCAAATAGCAAACTCGTGTAGCCTGATAATGCTCTATATTGCTGTTTGAAGCAGGACAGGCATTTCATTGATGGAATGGCAAACAGTGCAGATCTTCGATCAAACTGCGGCTACACAGTCTGATCTGGATCTACCCCGGTCGCGAAACCCATAATCCCCATTTGTCCAGTCACTGCCACATATTATGCAATCTGAAGAGAATGTGTAAGAACAATTCCAAAAACATTTCTACTTCATGCTGAAAGTAAATTTCCAATAATCACCTGGTACCTCTGATTCCCATCGCCCACCCCATACACATACCTGGATTTTTCTTGGCTGACTTTCCTGGTGTGGAGAATTTACTGGGTGTTGGTCCCGCGCTGTCACTGGCGTCGGTTGGAATGTTCGACTTGAAGCCGCCCTCCTCCAGCTGGTCGGCAACACGTTTCCGGCCCGGTGGCTTGCCAAACCGGCTCTGGGGGGTGCTGTGGCGGAAACAGAAGAACCGCATCGCTGAAACACAAGGATGCAAGGAATTAGGATTATTGCAAACAGATCTTACATATCACAATCCTAATGGTTGCTTCCTTTGTAACAAGTAATTATGATTCAGAGACTGGAGACATGGGGCTTACGCCATTTGTGACCAGTGTAGCTACAAGAACATGAGGGGCACACATTGCACACATTGTAGCCGGATAACGATCCATCTTGCTTGTTAGAAGCATGGCGGGTGTTTCACTGATGGGGTTTACAACCAGTGTGTGTCCGCACAGTCTCATCAGGATCTGCACTGTTCGCCATTCAATCAATGGAACACCCATCATGCTTCTAACAAGCAGTACAGATCGGTATCAACTTACAGGAGTGTGCTATTTGATCATGAGCTATACTGTCACAAATCCCATCAGCCCCATTTCTCCAGTCACAGCCACAGTTCATGATTTGAATGTACAGTCGAACCTGTGCCAAAGGCTACCTTCAAATAGCAATTACCTGTCAATAGCAGCCACACTTTTGTTTTTGCAGTTATTCAATTACTACATAAATGAACCTGTGAATAGAAACCACCTGTAAACAAAGGCCAGATTTTTCTTTTCCCTTTGCTGACCTATATTCACAGGTTTGACTGTACAGTTGAACCTCTCTAAACCAGACAACAAGACAAATATGTGATCATAATTTTGATGGGTTTCTTGGTCATTTATCTCAGGTGATAATGCCTGTTCGTGATCGCATAACACGCAACTGTGGCTCGGAATAATCAAATACCTGATTTACAGTGAAACCGCGCTAAACCGGACACCCTGGGAGGTCCAGGGTGTCCGGTTTAGCGAGGTTTCACTGTATATCACTTACCGTCGCCGTACGATGTTTTGTCCACGGTGTATGTAGTGGCCTTGAGCACAGTGGAGCAGAAATCACACTTGAAGCAGAGGCTGTGGAAGAATACATTCTCCACGGTCATCCGCTCCATGATGTACACTCGCTTCTTACAGAAGAAACAGAACTCACTGGCCGGCTGGCTTGCCACCATCATCGGCTGACCTTTCTGGAATAGACGATGAAGGCATTGTTAGATGAATGGTGTAATGCTCATGGTTGGTATGCAACTCACTATGGGGAAGAAGTGTATATCTGTGCCCGGTTAGCTGAGTCGGTAGAGCGATGGTATGGTAAAGCAGAGGTCCCGGGTTCGAGCCCCGGGTCGGTTACACATTTCTCTCACTCTGTTACATAATGTCCCGGTTATTTGATGTTCATATATGTCATTGTGCAAGATTGGGTAAAAAGCTCTGGAACCAGTTGTTCAAAACCTCTTAACAAAGCTTAACAAACTGTTAAATCCTTAACAATTTTAATGATTTAACAGTCTGTTAAGCTAATTCAAGTTTTGAGTCAACAATGTTAAGGATTTAACTGTGGTTTTGAGTTAACAATGTTAAAGATTTAACAGTCTGTTAAGCTAACAGATGTTTTCAGTAACTTTTTCCAGAAGATAATAATAAAGCAATAATTAAGCTCAACAAACTAGAGACTAGAGTTTGTTAAGAATATTATTAACTTAGCTTTGATTAATGTCCAATGACATTACCTATTGATACAAAATCACTTGTAAAACAGATCCCATAAGCAGGCAGAATAATAGAAGAGCCACCTACCACTTTCTTGCCCCGGTCCTGTAGCGGAGATTGGTCTGAGTTGCTCTTGAACTTCTGTACGAGGATCTCTGCCATGTCGCTGACCTTCACCGCGGAGGTCATCTCCTCCTGTAGGTGCAGCCTCCTGTTCTTATAGTCACCGAGGCGGTTCTCCACCCGCGTCGAGAACTTCGTGGAGATCTCCTCCATCGGCAGTTTACTGTTGCAGTTTTTGTTGATGCCGGATTGGGCGTCGGTACCCACGGTGAGCTTGGACGCAATCTCATCTATCGGCAGCTTGCTGTACCGCGTCAGCTCAATGTTGCCATTCTAAAGTGGACATGTAGCACTATAGGTATAGCAGGTTAACGAAGCACAATAATGTAAAATATATAATTATGATATGATAGGTATCAATACAGCAAAATTTTCATACATTTCTTACTCAAATCTAACTTGGTTCTGCAGAGCAGCAGTAGTTTACACAACTCTTGTGTTTACCATATATGGAGAAATGACGTCATTAACATCGCAATGATGTGCTTCCTTCGACCAATCAAATCATGTTCTAGGACACACCCTCTGAATCACGAGACAGTTGCCTTCACTACGAACTGCCTCCGGAAATCAATTCACACAACTATTGACCCTATTTTACGCTTGATTTACTTTGTTTTTTATGTGTGAATTCTAAGAAAATGTGTATTTAACCAGGTGAGCTGATTATCTGGCTAGCCGAAATAATGCCCTCGTGATTGGATGCTACAACTAAACAAACTTGGTTTGCTATGCTCACTCATTTGCTTAGCGCAAAGACACAATCACTCGGGCATTATTGCATGACAATTAGCTCACCTGGTTAAATAGACTACAGATAAATCATGTTTTGTGTCTAGTTGAATCTATTACCATAAACTTGGAAAAGTCGCGGGAATACTGGACGAGGCCTTCCGGCCTTCGTCCAGTATTCCCGCGACTTTTCCAAGTTTATACTACACACTCACATGATGATGACCAAGTGTCCTGTATAACCCAACACAAACTCTAGCCTTGTTTTATCATGTGACACGTTTATTTACTCTTAATTCCTTGCAATGATCATAGAATCAGACCTTGCCTGTATGTTCCAGTGATATACAGAGATGAGTTTAGGGATCCAACAAATTGATTGGAATCTCCAATAGACCTGTCTTATAAATAGGTTACCAAACTTAGAAAATCAAGAGTAACTTCCATTACAACTACTTCCAGGACATCATGAGCGTTAGCTTTGGCGAAATTTTCGGTTTGATGTCATGTTGCTTATTATAAATTCCACCAATTGCAACCTTAAAGATGCCGCTGAAGTTGTTCCAAGGGAAGTTACTCGTGATACTCCAAGTTCGGTAACCTTTTGATAAGACTGGTCTATTGCAGTGCAGCTGTAACTCGTAGCCAAGTCTCGCCGCTCCTGAAAATTGCTTGCAAAAAGTGCAGATCCTGATGAGAAGGCTCGTTACGAGACGGCTCATCTGGATCTACACTGTTTGCAAACAACGCTAGAGAGGTCTGTAGAACTGAGATGGTTAATGTTACTCACAGCTAAGTCTCGCCGCTCCTGTTCCCGATATGCCAACATCTCCTTGGTCTTTGCGATCACTGAGTTCTCCTGCTTGTCCAGCTTGCTAGGGCAGGTGTATCCCCCCGGGTAACCCCCCTCTCCCGCCTTTGTTATCTCAGGCTTCGACTTGCGCAGTTTCGAGATACTCGCCCGAGATCGGATCTTCTGCAGGATCGAGAGTTTGTGGCTCGGTGAACGATGTTTCCGGTTCTCGTCGAAACTTGTATTCAGATCATCTGTGTAATGGAAATTTAAATCAAATATGTGGGTGTGACTGGAGAAATGGGGCTTATGGGAGTTGTGGGTGTATATCCTGATCAAACTACATGTAGAGCTATCACAGGAGTGATCATAATAGCCCCACAAACATCACGTCTATACATGAGCAGATTTAATATCACAAAGTGAAAGTGAATGGGTTTGACGTCCCACCAACAGCTAGGGTTATATAGAGACGGGACCACCATTTAAAGTCTCAGCCGACAGACCAGTGGGATGGAAATACTGCGGAAGTATTTTTATGCCTAAGGCGAGGTTTGAACCCACAACCTCCGGATTGGAAGTCAGGTGTTCCAAACCCTAGACCACAATCCATCCCAACATCAGAAAGAGTTTCATAGGTTGTGCGCATTTTTGACCTTTGACCTTGAAGTGTGACATTGGACGTAGAGATGTGGGTATTGAACACGACACAACGTCTGATCATGGCAAACATTTGTGGCACATCATTTAAATATCTATTATAGGTTTAGAAGATAAAGAGAGGAAACAAAATTTCAACAGACTGCAGACACAAAAGCCAACTCCTACATAACCCCGCCCCACCACGCCCTATCACCCCAGTTTCACCATGGTGATCGACATTAACCCACCACTAGGCGGCCGCTGTTTCCTGAAGAGATTGTGGAACTGGGAGAGGTAGGAGACGACGGTGAGTTTGTCTGGGCCGTCACTCGCGGTGAGCTCTTCCGCAGTCATCACAGGGCCAATACCAAACTCCCGCTGGGCCGTGTCAAACGCCAACTGGCTGTTCTGGATCAGGTCTTCCTCATTGAGGCCAGCGTAGTTACTGTAATACACATCCACATATATACACAGGGCCAATACCAAACTCCCGCTGGGCCGTGTCAAACGCCAACAGGCTGTTCTGGATCACGTCTTCCTCATTGAGGCCAGCGTAGTTACTGTAATAGACACATCCACATATATACACAGGGCCAATACCAAACTCCCACTGGGCCGTGTCAAATGTCAACATGCTGTTCTGGAGTGTATCTTCCACATTCAGGCCAGCGTAGTTACTGTAATTAGACAGTGCTATAAAGGTTACCGAACTTGGAAAATAATAAGTTACTGCCTTTTGAACTACTTCCGGGGGTATTCTTGCTGTTAGAATTGAAGGAAGTTGTTTGTTTAACTTCACGTCGCTTTGTCAATTATAATGCCAATGATGCCCAGGGAGTATTTCTAAGGGAAGTTACTTTTGATATTACTAGTTCGGTCACATATTTATAAGACTAGTGTTTATACAGAGTCATGAAATGCGAATTGTGTGCAATAGCTGAATGTTAAATCGATGGTCTAGTAACATAAGGTCGTAACTGCTATGCTACAGCATAGCAGTTACGACCTTATGTTACTAGACCATCAAAATATTACTCCACTAATAGTACAATGCATACAAGACAGTAATGCAAGTGAATACTGAGCATAGCTATATTTGACAAGAGCTGCATGTGAGAAAACCATCAGCCAAACCATACAACTAGCACTCAAATAGTTCAATAAGAAATCACACAATTTACTTGGGACATATTTGGCATTTGACACTACTCAAAGCTCCTTTCCAATGCCACACAATATGGCTATGACTGGATAAATGGAGATCCAGTAGATCCAGATAAGCATGTGCATCCGCATAGGTCGATATGCATGTGCACTGTTCGCCATTCCATCAATGAAACACACATTCTGCTTCTAACAGGGAATTTACATCGCTATCAAGTGTGCAATTTATTTGGGAGCTACACTGGTAACAAATTCTATAAGCCCCATTTCTCCAGTTACAGCCACATATGAGTATAACAAACAACGAGAGCTTACATGGCATCGGGTTTGAAGGTGTGTATGAGGGCACATAAGGCGAGGCCACTCTGCCAGGACGTGGTGAGGTCGGTGACGTGGGCTGACGGGTACCGGCCTGTGTTCACCAACTTCTGGCACCATCGCAGTAGGCTGTACGTGTCCACACACTCCGCTGTAATGCACGCAGTTGGAGCTTATTGAAAACCACTGAGAGCAATGGATATTTTCACACAATTTCAACAACAATTGTTCATCTTCCATATTTTTACATGTTCAGACGTTCATTAGTTCCAAAAGGGGTACTCTTGTAAGACAATAATTACTGATTAATGGAGACCATATGTGGCTGTGGTTGGGGAAATGGGGCTTATGGGTTTTGCGACCAGTGTGATCCTGCTCAGCCAGTGCCTCTGCACAGTCTGACCTGGGTCCCGTTTCACTAAACTTCGTAGGACTAAAATGTTCGTAAGAGCAAATTTAGGATCGGCTGGAAACTTCAATTGATGGATTTACATTTATTGAGCATAGGCTGCATATGCAGCCTATGCTCAATAAATGTAAATCCAATAATTGTTTACAAGAACACATTGTTAATGTGAAATTTACAGACTATCATAATTTTGCACTTACGAACATTTTAGTCAGATCTGCACTGTTCGATATCCCGTCAATGAAACACCTGTCATGTTTCTAACAAGGAACACAGATCGTTATCAGG
Source organism: Conchocele bisecta (assembly GCA_029237695.1). Lineage (NCBI taxonomy): Eukaryota > Metazoa > Mollusca > Bivalvia > Lucinida > Thyasiridae > Conchocele > Conchocele bisecta. The sequence continues at coordinate 179,432,005 of CM055265.1, forward strand.
CTACATGAGTGTGCTATTTGATCAGGAGCTACACAAATCCCATAACCCCAATTTCTCAAGGCACAGCCACATATTATCTTACAATACTACACCTGTTGGAACTAAGGAAAGTCTGAAAATATGGAAGATGAATAATTGTTGTTGAAATTGTGTGATACCCATAGCTCTCAGTGGCTTCATTACACGTCACCGTTACTATTTTTGGAATCAATAAGCTTGAGATTGACTTGGTCTAGAGTTATGTCTGTTGGGAGCTTTATTCATGCTTATATTCCATGAAACATCTGTGACTGGAGATATGGCGCTTATGGCTAATGTGGCCAGTGTAGACCCAGCCCAGCCTGTGCAGTCTCGGCAGTGTCTGCACAGTCCGCCATTCAGTAATCAAAACACCCATCATGCTTCTAACAAACAGCATAGATCCTTATGAAGCTACTGGAGTGGGCTAGCAAGCTGGCAGGCTAGGAGCTCTACTGGACACAACTGCCATGAACCCCATTTCTCCAGTCAGTCGCATATTTCTTACTACCTCTTATTAGCGGTGAAAATAACATCCAACAAATTACGAGTATGTTTCTTATTTCCCCTGTAAATATGTCTTGGAATTTCATTAGAATTGAGTCCTCCAGATTCAATTCTAATGAAATTCCGAGACATATTCATGACATTTATAGAGAAAAATAAAGGAAAATGCAATAAATTATCGTCTACTATTTTTGAACTATTTATAGCCAACAAATTTCGCAGCATGCACAGAGTTAACTGCTTGCAATGTGTTGACGCTGACAATAAGAGTACTGTTACAACAAAATACAAAACTTACAATTTTTGGAATGTTTTGCGGGCATCTCGACAATTTCATCTAGTATGGAGTTGTCCCCCGTGTCGTATAGATGAATCACCTTTTCTGGCTTCAACCATTTAGACCGGGCAATCACATACCTGAATCAACGCACAGGAATGTTCATTGATAACTGCCAATGTTTGCTGCCAGAATGGATTCCTTATACACAGTTCATGATTAATTATTGTGCATGTGATTATATACAGGATCTTACAGGAGTGATGATTTAATAAGATGGTTGTTAAACAATTTATTGATTTCATAAGAAACGAGGCTATGAAACCAGTCAGCAAGATTAATAAATATCTTGCTGACTGGTTTCATAAGAAACTTGGCATAGCCAAGTTTCTTATGAAACCAGTCAACAAGATTAATAAATATCATATTAAATCAACACAAATGTTAGTTTCTTTTTATTGCATAAGCACAGTACCATACGTTGCAGTTGTACTGATTACTTAACATGTTTTCCATAGTGGCCCCATTTGCCTATTTATTACACTAATGTATTATGATAGTTTGTAAATCTGATAAAGAAACAAGTGTTGCTTTATAGTATCTATAAAACATTGAGGAAAGTTCCTCCCATACTTCAACATGATGGCTGAATAAATTATGTACTACACATACTGACTACAAGTAAAATTGTCACTTAGGAGTGCCAAAACGTTTAGTAATTGGACATTTTTGACAATAGTCTATCATGAACAATACTTTCGATGGAAATGACGTTAAAAGTATGAAGTCAATGATGTTGCATAGTCTCCTAGGAAGATTTGTTCATCTAGGGAATTAACTCTTCAGAAATAATGCTAATTCACATGTAGATCTACTAAGACTAAGACTACAGTATACACTCGAAACTCCCCGATCGGCCACCTCTACAACAACCCCCCTCTCTGTAACCAAATTGGCTGTGATAATGTAATAAATTCAGTATAATCACAAGAGCTGTAGGAGAACAGCATAGCTCGACTACGAGGGTTGTCGATGTACACATAGCTTGACAAACAAGGTGGCCGCGGCCTGCATAAAAACCTTAACCAAGGTTGACTAAAAACCTTAACCAAGGGAAATTAAGTAAGTAATTCAAGGTTAAATGTAGGTCAATGTGGCCGCGGCCTGCATAAAAAAAACCTTAACCAAGGTTGACTAAAAACCTTAACCAAGGTTGACTAAAAACCTTAACCAAGGGAAATTAAGTAAGTAATTCAAGGTTAAATGTAGGTCAATGTAGCCGCGGCCTGCATAAAAAAAACCTTAACCAAGGTTGACTAAAAACCTTAACGAAGGGAAATTAAGTAAGTAATTCAAGGTTAAATGTAGGTCAATGTCAGATATAGGTCAGGGGTTATTGATGTACATCACTAGGAGATGAAGTTTTCCAAGTATGGTTGCTGTAGGCCCAGGAATATTCCATATACAAGCTTGACTAAAAACCTTAACCAAGGGGAAATAAGAAAGTAATCCAAGGATAAAAGTAGGTCAAGGTCAAATATAGGTCAGGGATTATTGATGTACATCACTAGGAGATGAAGTTGTCCAAGTATGGTTGGTGTAGGGCCAGGAGTATTGCATCTACAAGCTTGACTAAAAACCTTAACCAAGGAGAATTAAGTAAGTAATTCAAGAGGAAATGTAGGTGAAGGTCAAATATAGATCAGGGGTTATTGATGTACATCACTATGAGAAAAGGTTGTCCAAGGATGGTGTTAGTATGCACAATAGTATTCCATGTACAAGCTTGACTAAAAACCTTAACCAAGGGGAATTAACTAAGTAATTCAAAGTTAAATGTAGGTCAAGGTAAAATATAGGTCAGTGGTTGTTGATGTACATCACTAGGAGATGAAGTTGTCCAAGTATGGTGGGTGTAGGGCCAGGAATATTCCATATACAAGCTAGACTAAAAACCTTAAACAAGGGGAATTAACTAAGTAATTGAAGATGAAATGTAGGTCACTGTCAAATATAGATCAGGGGTTATTGATGTACATCCCTATGAGAAAAGGTTGTCCAAGTATGGTGTCTGTATGCACACTAGTATTCCATGTACAAGCTTGACTAAAAACCTTAACCAAGGTCGACTAAAAACCTTAACCAAGGGGAATTAACTATGTAATTCAAGGTTAAATGTAGGTCAAGGTCAAATAAAGGTCAGGGGTTGTTGATGTACATCACTAGGAGATGAAGTTGTGCAAGTATGGTGGGTGTAGGGCCAGTAATATTCCATATACAAGGTTGACTAAAAACCTTAACCAAGGGGAATTAACTAAGTAATTCAAGAGGAAATGTAGGTGAAGGTCAAATATAGATCAGGGGTTATTGATGTACATCCCTATGAGAAAAGGTTGTCCAAGTATGGTGTCTGTATGCACAATAGTATTCCATGTACAAGCTTGACTAAAAACCTTAACCAAGGTTGACTAAAAACCTTAACCAAGGGAAATTAAGTAAGTAATTCAAGAGGAAATGTAGGTCAAGGTCAAATATAGATCAGGGGTTATTGATGTACATCACTAGGAGATGAAGTTGTGCAAGTATGGTGGGTGTAGGGCCAGTAGTATTCCATATACAAGGTTGACTAAAAACCTTAACCAAGGCGTGACGGTGACGCCGACGCCGGGGTGACAACATAAGCTCTACTTATTCTTCGAATAGTCGAGCTAAAAATTAATAAATTTATCATAAAATTGAAAATTTCTCCCTCAAAGTATACTTTGCTACTAAAGTATACTTTGCAATGTTGATGAAATAGGCTACAGACATTAAACTGGTTAAAGTAGTAACCGTGTCCACACCGCACACCTCTATCCTAATGATTGCAAACAGAGAAGATCCAGATCAGACATCAGAGGCCCGTTTCACTAAACATCGCACGATTAAAATGTTCGTAAGTGCACAAATATGATAGTCTGTAAATGTCACATTAACAATGTTTTCTTGTAAACAATTATTGGATTTACATTTATTGAGCATAGACTGCATATGCAGCCTATGCTCAATAAATATAAATCCATCAATTGAAATTTCCAAACGATTCTAAATTTGCACTTACGAACATTTTAGTCGTGCGAGTTTAGTGAAACGGTCCCCTGGATCTAAACTGTTTTGTTTGTAGATAGCTTCAAAGTTACTTCTTTCCTAACTCATGAAATAGTCTGAACATTAACAAGGAAGATTTATTCAGATCTGAAATGGTTGAAAGGGCGAATACTACCGTAATGACAGGACACCATTTATTCCAAATTGTGTCCATTTATGTTATTATGTTACAGTAAGTTCCTTGTTTTGGGTTTGTGTCCGCTTATTTAGGGTTATTATGGTACAATGAAACAATGTCCAACTCACCTGGTGGCCGGGTCAATGGTGTACTGGTTGTGGTTTTTGTGCACATTCTCCGGCGTGGTTTGTGATAACTGCTGGTAGATGCTCTCCCGGGCCGCCAGCACCTGTAGGGTGGTCAGTTTGCCCCACGACCAGTTCTTGATCATCCACGCCGTGTCAAACGCACCCAGAAACCCCCGTGCACACCCCGAGCCTGTCGGCCAGAAGGGCTGTAATAAAACAATAGGAACTAGAAATGTGGCCTGTCGGCACACGAATACCCCCACTGGCAGCCAAAGAAAACGAGACATTTTTGATTATCAGCCATTTAGCCGAGCGTTAAGGTTTCAAACGCATCAAGTCTGTAACCTTGACCCTGGGCATAGTGTGATAATACAAGCATCGGTGTAGAAGATATTGAGCGGAAAGGAATTTCAATAGGTTTGACCTTTGACCTTCAACTGTGACCTTGACCTTGGACGTAGGTGCGTGGTTATTGATCGCGACACACCTTCACATCATGAGAAACATTTGTGCCAAGCCATTTGATAATCCATGCAACGGTGTAGAAGATATAGAGCGGAAGGGAATTTCGATAGGTTTGACCTTTCAACTGTGACCTTGTTTGTTTGTTTGTTTATTGGTGTTTAACGGCCTATCAACAGCTAAGGTCATGTAAGGCCGGGCAAACGCATTCGATCCCGTTTTAACCTGCTGCATTGGGGGGAAAATTCCAAAATCAGAACTGAATATTTACATCGAGAAACAATATATTCAGCCCTGAAATTAGAATAACCTGACCTGGTGGCAGGTCCATACCACACCAAAGTCACTTGGCCCCTTCCCCTAAAATAGGATTACGAATAATCGTAATACTCACATAAGGGGTATAACCAGATTCAACTGTCACATACAAAATGTCAAAGACGTATGTGAGGGCCAAACCAGGTCTCCAGTCGGAATTCCGGTAAGGATGAACCCCGATCGTTAAATTACCCATCGCTTGCACCCACCTTCCACCCACAACTGTGACCTTGACCTTGGACGTAGGTGCGTGGTTATTGATCGCGACACACCTTCTCATCATGAGAAACATTTGTGCCAAGCCATTTGATAATCCATGCATGAGTGTAGAAGATATAGAGCGGAAAGGAAGTTCCAACAGACCGACCGACAGACCGACCGACCGACCGACCGACCGACCGACCGACAAGCTGACTCCTATATACCCCCAACAAACTTTGTTTGTGGGGGTATAATTATATGCCATGCATCAACCCTAAGTAACTGTTATGGACTGTGATATGTTAATTTCCGACGGATAGGGGGTTCTTATTTTTTCTAAAAAAATATGAAAATTACTTGCAAAACTTGCAGATCCTGACGAGACGACTCGTCACGAACCGGATCATCTGGATCTACACTGTTTGCAAAGACCAGTAGTCTGTAGTTTTGAAAGTGTAAAAGACAGGCTAGAACCGAATATGACCTACAATTCATACCAAGGCAATCTCCTGGGAGTCTCACCAATGAAAATAATACAAGGCGATTGCCGGCGAGTGTATCGTCCACAAAGGTCAAGGTCACCTGAATGACACAGGAGGGATAGCCACCAATGTGAGGAAGCTATTGATGAAGTTTGGTGATGATATGACAAACAGATCAGGAGAGACGCCTACAACAATTACAGAATTGTGACCGCTATGTCTCACTATCCATTAACATGGTCAAGTTCTCATGATGGAATAAAGGAAGGTAGCAGGTATGGAGAGAAACCTACTGAAATTTAGTCATGAACCTACCAAAAGCTGGCGACATGAGATAAAGGTTCAGACTTGATTCAAGTTGCAAAAATTCACATGATGTAGTGTAAAATGTGGCCGAGACTAGAAAAAGTGGGACTTAAGGGTTTTGTGACACGGATTCTGCGTTCTGCACTGTTCGCCATTCCATCAATTTAACACTCGGCATGCTTCTAACAATGAATATAGATCGTTATCAAGTTACAGAAGTGTGCTCATTGATCAGGAGCTACACTGGTCACAAAAAGCCCCATTTCTGCAGTCACAGCCACAAATGTGGCATCACAATTCTGCCTCTCGATCCCTACCTCGAGCAGACTGTCGCCGACGAGCGCCACAAGCAGTTTATGCCCAGCCCTCTCGATGACGCGGGAGGCATTCTCCGCCTGGAACAGGGATGTGAAGTCGAACATGGCCAAGTCGGCCTGTCCATAGTGGTTTACTGCGAAGTCGAGGTGCGGCAGTCGGTGGTTCGTGGAGAAGTCTGCAGCCTCGATGGCGTAGCTCGCCAGTGCGTCCTGGTTCACATTGTCACGGTGCAGCAGCAAGAATGTGTCCGCGAAGTCCTGGGGGCAAGATATAAAATTTAATATATTACATGCTACCTAATGATTTACCGTGATTCTGGAGGGATTTATTTCCTTGAAGGAAATATTTCCTCCTAGACGTTCGCGAGACGTACTTGACGTCCCGTCATTTCTGGTGAAGAAACAATTCAATTTTGACAATGTTATAAGTTGGTCTAAGAGCAAATTTCACATTTTTCGAAGAGCATGTAATATACAATTTATTCCACTACCATTTTGAAATACCAGATTTATTTCCCTTGACATCTGTAAATCCGACAAAGAAACTCGTTCTCCACACTCGTTTCGAGAAATAAAGCCGGTATTTCAAAATATTCTATTTACACATTATGATTACAAACAACAACGTGAGCACTCACAACGGTTTTTGTTGGCACAGATGGAGGCATGGATACAATACAGTGGAATTTCTCCAAACTGGACACCCTGGGAGATCCCTAGGATATCTGGTTTGGAGATATTTCACTGTAATTCAGGTACATCACCACTCATAGAAGCATTTATGAAGCCACAACTAGTCATATAGAAACAGGGCCTCGGATCCAAGTATCATCCGAAAGACCACCAATCAAAATGAAACCATGACATTTTCCGGATGACCAGTATCCTATTTCACCAACATTGCAAAGTATACTTATCTAGCAAAGTATACTTTGAGGGAGAAATTTTCAATTTTAGGATAAATTTAATAATTTTTATTATACTGAATTTATTACATTATCACAGCCATTATGTGATAATGTAATAAATTCAGTATAATAATACTTTTAATCATCAAATATATGCAGTCGTTAGTTCTATATGACATAATGCATTTCGGGAAAAATAAATGATTACTCCCTCAAAGTATACTTTGCTAGAAAAGTATACTTTGCAATGTTGGTGAAATTGGCTACGGCCCACAGATGGTCTAACACTACTACACCTGTTTCAGTACTCCCTTCTCGAGAAGGCTCTGTTTCTTGGCAGTCATCACGAAATAGTGTGTGTCGTCCTTGTAGTAGACAATGTTCTCCAGGTCGATGCCGGTCGCCTCGTTGAGGTCCTTGAAGAACTTCTGGTTGAAGATGAAGGCCACGCCACTGATCTCCTCGACACATGCCTCCTCCTGCGTGTTCCGGTTGATGAAGTTGGCCGTGATGGCGATGGCCAGCTTCCCGCGGAACTCCTTACGCTTGAACCCTGGAAGGGAAAAAATGAAAGGGTTTAACATCACGGCGTTGGCTACGGTCACATAGAGATAGGATGTCAGACCACAGGTGATAGAAAATGTGTTGTGTTTAACCCTTACTACGCTGAATTAAATGTTGTCGTCTGCTAGAAATGTTTTATTTTCAATATTTCTCGACAAAAACCTGGTTTTGACAGCACACGAGAATCGTCTCCAGTGGAGACGATTCTCATGTGCTGTCAAAACCAGGTTTTTTTTAGAGAATTAAAGAAAAAATGAAAAACAGCAGACGGCAATTTCCGTCAACAGCGTAGGAAGGGTTAACTCTTTAAACACTACAGCCCTCTACAGTGGGTTTTGCAAACAGTGTAGATCCTGATGCGCCGGCTCATGTCGAGCCATCTCATCAGGATATGCACGTTTTGCAACTAATTTTGATAACATAAGACATCCCCTGTTCATAAATTGACTAGTTTGAAAATAATTTTGTGACAATTGGATTGATCATACAACATATCCAAATCCATTCCAGTTACTTCGGGGTGAAAGGGTTAAAGTCAGCAACAGTTATGGTCATATGTGTAGCTCCTGATCAAATAGAACACTCCTGTAGCCTGGTAACGATCTATATTAGCATGACAGGCGTTTCATTGATGGAATAGCGAATAGTGCAGATCCTGATCAGACTGTGCAGACACACAGGCTGATCTGTATCTACACTGGTCGCAAAACTCATAAGCCCCATTTCTCCAGTCACAGGGACAGGACATCAGTTAAGTCTCATCCAAAAAATAGAAGGATGGAAATACTATGTAAGCATTGATCATGTCTAAGACAGCGATTGAAAGTGAATGTGTTTAACGTCCCCCCAACAGCTAAGGTCATATAGGTAGGGACAAGACCTCGGAAAGCCAACATGTGCAAACACTGTAGATCCAGATGAGTCGGCTCGTAACGAGCCGTCTCATCAGGATCTGCAGCATTTGTCACTATTATTCAGCTGTAAATGAAATTAAATGACTTGGGTTTAACGTCCCCGCAACAGCTAAGGTCATATAGGGACAGGACCTCGGTTTCAAGTCTCATCTGAAAGACCAGTGGAATGGAAATACTATGAAAGAATGTTTCATGTCCAAAGCTTGGATAGTTGCGAACAGTAACTTTTGCAATCTACCCCCATACCGTCTGTAGTCAGAGTTACGATCCACTCATAGGCTTCTTTGCAGCATAGCGAATCAGATCCGAATAATTACCGGTATAGTGTCAGACAAATTAGTAGTCTGAAGGCTATACAATTTTTACCATTGTAAAAGGTTTAGAAAATTAAATTGTGCATTTCCAGAAAATGGACCCCATCTGACTTACTTGTTGATTTTTATATTTCTAACTTAAATTTACTTCATCATGTCATCTACATATGTAAATTTATGTCACAAGTACTTGAATATGTTATTTTCATAATAATGACACTCATTTCAGTTAAAAAATATAGAAAATATTTCACAATTAACTGCTAAATTGCGAATCAGATCTGATTCGCTATTCTGCAGAGGAAGCCTATGAGTGGCATCGTAACTCTGGTTACGTATGGTACGGGAATAGATTGCAAGAGTTACTGTTTGCAACTAAGGCCGGTATTGAACCCATAACCTCAGGTATTGAAGCCCAATGCTCTACCATTACGTTAGGCAGCCATCTCTACCACCTGAAAGGGAACTTGTTTTGCACGAGCGAGGAACCCGCAAATACAAACTTGAAGCCTTTGATATAGTGGTGTTACGGTAGCAGATTGTTCATTTCCCCTCTATTTTGTTCATGTATAATTAGTAGGGGCTACAAGGAGTTTCAACTGTATAAATGATTAGCCATTTAGTACATCAGCATCCAGCCTACCTTCGAGGGTATTTCTCTTGCCATCTGCCCCGATAAGAACATCAAACTCATACTCAGACACAGCATGGTTTGCTGGCTCAACTTTCACTCGCCAACCGGTGCCTGCAATTGAAAACCAGGACACATGATGTAATTAGATGTAACTTTCAGAGCACATTCTCCAAATCAAGGAGTTAGACGAGCCGAGACTGAGCTCGACCAATCAAACTTACTGATTTAGAGCATGTAAACAGAGTAACTGCTCAGGATGCTTTATAAACATGAGCTTTACATCAGGGGCCCGTTTCACTAAACTTTGTACGACTAAAATGTTTGTTGCAGCGATGAGGACAGCAACCCAAGTTTCAGCATGATGAATGTGTCAACTAACATTTAATTTAGATGTCTGACACAATGTAGTTACATCTACATTTTATCTGCATGAAATATATCATGATTGTGGTTGTGACTGGAGAAATTGGGCTTATCGGATTTGTGATCAGTGTAACTCCAGTAGCCCATTTCATCAACATTGCAAAGTATACTTTAGAAGCAAAGTATACTTTGAGGGAGAAATTTTAAATTTTATGATAAATTTATTAATTTTTATTATACTGAATTTATTACATTATCACAGCCAATTTGGCTGTGATAATGTAATAAATTCAGTATAATAATTCTGCATACTTTTAATCATGAAATATATGCAGTTGTTAGTTCTATATGAAATAATGCATTTCGAGAAAAATAAATGATTACTCCCTCAAAGTATACTTTGCTAGTAAAGTATACTTTGCAATGTTGATGAAATAGGCTACTGATGAAATGGTGCACTGTATCCTGATAACGAGCTATATTCCTTGTTAGAAGCATGACAGCCGTTTCATTGATGGAATGGCGAACAGTGCAGATCCTGATCAGACTGCGAATGCACAGGCTGATCTGGATCTACACTGGTCGCAAAACCCATAAGCCCCATTTCTCCCGTCATAGCCACAAATGACATGTCACTAATGCCATTGTCACACAACAGACAGACATGATCATATATCCCAGCCAACACTTATATAGATAAGAGACGTGCCGACGGACAATAGACACAGAATACAACAGCTGTGCAACAACAGCAGCCAGCAGAAATTGATGGGTCATTTACCCATTGTGCCAATCAGTAGTTCACTCTTACAGTGGATTACGCTGAATTAAATGTTGTGTCTACTGGTGGTCTTCTCATCCAAAAGAAAATATGGCCCTTCGCAGGGATTCCGCTGGGGAAAAAAAATCGGCACTTCAAAAAAAATAAAACAATTGGAGATAAAAAATTACAATTTTCGAAAAAAAAATCTAAAGAAGATTTGGATTGTTTTCCCGAAAATTGTAATTTTTTATCGCCAATTGTTTATTTTTATCGCCAATTGCGAAAGTGGCGATCGCCAGCGGAATCCCTGCCTTCGGTACATAAATGTCCGGTGAACTATTGGAGAAACTCTGGCAAACTTCTTAACTCGACCCACGGACAACCAGTCCAAACACAATATGCCTCCCAGCTCTACCGAGACCGCAGGCATAAAAACATGCTTTGAAAACTTTTAGAATATTTCCAATGGAAATCATTCTAGAGTTCTGTCGAACTATGTTTTTATTATGGAGAAAGAAGATAAAATACAAGAAATCAGCAACACTGAAGGAGGGAGGATGTACCCCTCAAATGCTAGACTTGCTAAAATGTGCATGTCTTGTTGGATAGACACTCAATATGCGAGAAGAAGAGAAGTACCAGATGGCCGCGGCCTGCATGTCGAGCCCGTCGAGGCATCTGGTGATATCAGGGTAAGATATATATAATGTAGCAACAGATACATTGAAAAGCAAGAACTGGCATCGTTAAACGAAGCTAATCCCTCGCTGGAAGCCTTGATAATAACAAAAAAAAATCAAGCCCTTAGTGACGTTGACCTTGGGCGGTGATGTGAGTCGTATGCAAAACAAAGCAGCATCCCTAGACACACATTGTGGACAAATATTATCAAAATCGGTGAAGCGACTGATGAGTTATTGAATTGTTTTTTTTACATTTTTGCCTTACAAACAAGGTGAACTTCTAACTCTGTTGACCTTGACCTTGGGCACGGTGGCTGCATGCATGGGACAGATAATGAATATATGGATGATGACTAAAAAGCATATAAAGTTTCAAGCAAATCCGATTTACGGTTACAGAGAAAGTAGATACCTGAAAACTTTAATGCAAATTTCGAAGTCATTTGACCTGGACCTTGGGGCACAGGGGTTGCATGAGTGGGACACAGAATGAATATATGGATGATGACCAATACGCATACAAAGTTTCAAGCAAATTTGACGTACGGTTACAGAGATAGTAGGTATCTGAAAACTTCAATGCAAATTTGGACAAAAACTTTAAAGCAAACTTCTAAGTCATTTGACCTTGACCTTGGGGCACAGGGGCCGCACGAGTGGGACACAGAATGAATATATGGATGATGACCAAAACGCATACGAAATTTCAAGCAAATATGACTTACGGTTATAGAGATGTGAAGTTTCAAGTCAATGTGACTTAGGACTGCAGAGATACACCGTATTTAAAAACTTTAACGCAGATTTTCGATGGACGGACGGATGGACGGATGCACAGATGGACGAACACCAGGACGTCATTGTGATCACTATGTCTCGCTTTCCGCAAGCGGGCTCAACAAAAAGTATCATGTGTGATGGGCTGCTGCCACACTCAGCACATACCTGTCGTTGTGGGCTCGATGATGTCAACGAAGTTCACGTTGAGGTGCATCTCCACACCCACCAAGAGGGCCACCTTCAGCAGGATGCACTGCAGTTGTCGTATACCTGGTGTTCAGACAGGTGATGCAGGTCAGTGACATGGCACGTGGGCTTCATAATAATTACCGCAATAACCCTAAATATTTGAACACCATTTATTTGCGGAAACATATAAAACTATATGGTTTCCCCACAACAGTGAGCATGCCAATATTTAGGGTTAGTATGGCAGTAGTGGTCTAATCACAATAACAATGTATTTGAATATAATTTGTGTTGGGAAATCCCTATTTAATTAGGGTTTCCCAAACCAAAGTGTGTCCGAATATTTAGGATTAATACGGTAATATATACAACAATATTTCAGTAACCAAGAACCCACTCTTCCTATGTTTCAGCACATTGCCTTTATCAAGGAATTCCTTGATAAAGGCAATGTGCTGAAACGTAAGAGTGGGTTCAATTCCTTGATAAAGGTATTGTGCTGAAACGTTGTAAGAGTGGGTTCAATTCCTTCATTAAGGCCTTGTGCTGAAACTTTGTAAGAGTGGGTTCAATTCCTTCATAAAGGCATTGTGCTGAATCGTTGTAAGAGTGGGTTCAATTCATTGATAAAGGCATTGTACTGAAACGTTGTAAGAGTGGGTTCAATTCCTTCATAAAGGTATTGTGCTGAAAAGTTGTAAGAGTGGGTTCAATTCCTTCATAAAGTCATCGTGCTGAAATGTTGTAAGAGTGGGTTCAATTCCTTCATAAAGGCACTGTGCTGAAATGTTGTAAGAGTGGGTTCAATTCCTTGATAATGGCATCGTACTGAAACATTGTAAGAGTGGGTTCAATTCCTTGATAAAGGCATTGTACTGAAACATTGTAAGAGTGGGTTAAATTCCTTGATAAAGGCATTGTGCTGAAACATTGGAAGAGTGGATTCTTCGTTCAACACATTGTAGTAATGCGGAAAACTTGCATTAATATATAAACATAATATCGTTAGACATTTTTGACAAAATCTTTAGCTATGCTGATCATAACATAAGGAGTTAACACTGATTTTAAATCAATTAGGTGCATTTTCAATTAGGTATTTTAAAACTGTTACCCAAATGATTATTTCAATTTGGTATTTCTATTTGTTTGAAAAAGGATTGAAAATGCATCTAACTTAGATAATGTGTTGACAAAATAGCTGGCTATGTAAAGCTGGTCCCTCATGTAAATGTGACTGGAGAAATTGGGCTTGTGGGTTTTGCGACCAATGTAGATCCAGATCGGCCTGTGATCTGCACAGTCTGATCAGGATCTGCACTGTTCGTCATTCCATCAGGCTACATGAGTGTGCTATTTGATCAGGAGCTACACTGGTCACAAAGTCTATATAAGCCAAATTTCTCCAGTCAGCCACATATGTGTTCTTACACCAACACATATTCCGTCACCTAAATTAGCAGATTGTTGCAAATTTATTTCTTGTACATAAGCTTGTTTAGTATCTTGCTACAGAATAAGCAGTCATGTCACATCAAAGATAATTAATTAAATTTTAGTATGCATACCGTAGTTGTCAATTTTAATTTTATTTTCATGTTTTTTTTTAATTGCATATTTATGCACATACACAGCTCATCTCAAGTTCTGGGCCCGGTTGCTCAAAGCTTCAGTTAGCTTAACGGACAGCTTAACGGACTGTTAAATCCTTAACTGAATGGTTAAAATCTCTGTTTAACAGAGATTTTAACCATTCAGTTAAGGATTTAACAGTCCGTTAAGCTAACTGAAGCTTTGAGCAACCGGGCCCAGACTGTTCTGGCTGATGGTCAATTGACAAAAAAGAAATGGCTTGTACATTCCTGGAGCAAAGAGTCAAAGGGGACCATGAACGGTTGGATTGAGAAATTAATTAACAAGAATTCCACCACGGAAGCGGTTTCAAGCCTGCCAAGGCATTTGACCGTAAAACGGGCATGTGCTAAAGTAAGCACCACCAAAATCATCAGAAAAGTGAATGCTTTAAACACAAAAAAGGTCAAGGTTATGTTAATGGCAGCACGAGTGTGTTCCAAAAGCTCACATGTATCAATTGTCCAAATATTGAAGCAATACATCCAGTATTATTAATGGTATATGATGATGAAGAATTTGTACAAACTTGTTGACATAAACAAGAATTCCGCGGAATCAAATGTCTCACCTTGTTCCGCCTCGACCTTGACCCTGGGGCCTTGACCTTGACCCTGGGGCCCCGAGAATAGTCCTATATTCATCTACATACATGTATCATAGTAAAGTATGTATAAAGTTTGATGACTGTAGCTGATAAGGTGTTGAAGTAATGACCGTAACACAAAAAATTACATTGAATGATGACGACGCCGCCGACGACAACGACTCCGGAAAAGTAAAACCTTAGTCTCGCTTTCGTGGGCGAGACAAAAATTATCACATGTATCAAGTGACCAAATATTGAAGCAATACATGAAGAAATATTAAAGTTATATTATGATGATGAAGAAACTTGTACAAACAAATGCCGAAAAAGTGTTTCCGCAACAGTGTGAAGGTCATAAAGGTCATGTTAATGGCGGAAAGAGTGTGTTCCAAATGCTCACATGTATCAAGTGTACAAATATTCAAGTAATCTGTTAAGTAATATTAAAGTTATACCATGATGAAGAAACTTGCATAAACTATTCCACATTTGTTGACACGGACGATGATGACGATGATGACGGAAAAAGCGGCGACTATAGTCACGCCTTGTGCTAAAACAGGAGCGACAAAAACCAGGCAATTGAACTCCCGACATCCACATCCCCATTTCATTTTTGCCTTAATTCTTAACAAAAAACCTGTTTTGGCAGCACATGAGAATCGTCTCCAGTGGAGACGTTTCTCATGCGCTGTCAAAACAGGTTTTTATCGAGATATATTGAAAATAAAACATTTCCAGCAGACGACAAAATTTAATTCAGCGTAGTAAGGGTTAACACCTAGTACAGTCGGACCAGATGGAACTGAAATGGGGGTGGGGAGTCCAATCGCCTGTCCCTTCAAATATTACTCACTGAAATCTGATGAGAGTAAACATTTTCAATTACTCACTAATATGATCTATTGAGCCAGCACAGAATTTTCCGAAAAACTTTTTAGCGCCGAGGTTCCTGAGATCTGTGATGACAAATGGCCATAGATGGAGCACGTTGTTACGGGAGAACCTGTCCCGCTTCTCCACGACGACAGTGCGCGCACCTAGCAACGCAGACTCGATCGCGAGTCGCAGCCCACACAGGCCGCCACCAATGATGATCACCTGGAACACAACAACATGGGAATGAATGCAGAGCTCCAGATAAGCTGTGTATTTGCTTAAATACCCAATTAAAATTGCCAAAAACCCAATTGAAATCAGAAGTAACGAGTATCAAAAAGCAATAACAAATTTGTGGTACCTTTACCATGCTGCAGAAAACAATAAACAGACCACAAATATAGCATATTTTTCTTATTTTCCATGAAAACACATCTTGGAATTTCATTAGAATTGTCTCCGTGGACAAGACATGTTTTCATTTCAAAGCTGTCTGTTGATGTGTAAACAGTAGTGTGATTTTATTTTACCCAATTCAAATTTTGAAATAACCAATTACCTCAGAAATGATGGAGTGACAATACTCAATTACTAATTCCTTATCTGGAGCCCTGTGAATGTACAGTTGAATCCATCTAAACCAGCCATAGAGAAAAGCTAGATGTGCTTAACCTATTCACTCACAAGTAACTGGAATGGACTCAGCCATGAATGAAATTTTTTAACTATTCCACTAATCAGAAAAGGGGTGTTTTCGTCAAGAATCAGAAAATATCTATAAACAATCCGGCCACAGCCACATGTAAGTGGCGCAATAAATGATATGTCAGCAGCGCTCCAGATAAGGAATTAGTAATTGAGTATTGTCACTCCATCATTTCTGAAGCAATTGGGTATTTCGAAATTTTAATTTGGTTAAATAAAATCACACTACTGTTTACACAACAGCATACCGCAATTATTGAATAGTTTGCTTCGAAATGAAAACATGTCTTGGCATTTCATTAGAATTGTCTCCTTGAAATACCAAGATGTGTTTTCGTGGAAAATAAGACCGCCACGGAAGCGGTGTCGCACCTGCCGAGGTATTTGACAGTGAACATTACAAGTAAATAAATGACCTTGACCTTCAAAATTTGGATGTGGGGGTGTGCGTAATGAAGCATCATTCCTAGACAAACATTGATGTGAAATATTATCAAAGTCTGGCAAGGGGTTAAAGAGATATTGTGAAAAACAATAACTTTAATAACGCATTTCTGTTACAAAACCGGTGAACATTACAAGTAAATAGATGACCTTGACCTTCAGAATTTGGATGTGAGGGTGTGCGTAATGAAGCATCATCCCTAGACAAACATTGATGTGAAATATTATCAAAGTCTGGCAAGGGGTTAAAGAGATATTGTGAAAAAACTATAACTTTAACGTATTTCTGTTACAAAACCGGTGAACATTACAAGTAAATAAATGACCTTGACCTTGATAATTTGGATGTGGGGGTGTGCGTAATGAAGCATCATCCCTAGACAAACATTGATGTGAAATATTATCAATGTCTGGCAAGGGGTTAAAGAGATATTGTGAAAAAACAACAACTTTTAACGCATTTCTGTTACAAAACCGGTGAACATTACAAGGAAATAAATGACCTTGACCTTCAAAATTTGGATGTGGGGGTGTGTGTAATGAAGCATCATCCCTAGACAAACATTGATGTGAAATATTATCAATGTCTGGCAAGGGGTTAAAGAGATATTGTGAAAAAACAATAACTTTAACGCATTTGCCTTACAAAAAAACAGGACGACGCGGATGACGCGGACGATGCGGACGGCGGAAAAAGCGCCAACTATAGTCGCGCCTCTGCTAAAGCAGGCGCGACAAAAACTATGCTATATTTGTGGTCTGTTTATTGTTTTCTGCAGCATGATAAATGAACCACAAAATTGTAATTGCTTTTTGATACTCGCTACTTCTGATTTCAATTGGGTATTTACGCAAATACGCAGCTTATCTGGAGCTCTGCATAAACAATCCCGTCACAGCCACATGTAAGTGGCACAATAAATGATATGTCAGGCACTGTGACAAAAGAAGGGACTATGATACAGTAAATATTTCTGGAGAATGCATGATATCTAATCAGCGAGTTATTACTGGTTGACCAAATCAGCTATTACTCTTAAGCAGATTTGAAACAAAGTGGAATCTCTCTAATCTGGACATAGGAAAAAAAAAATTTCGCAATAAAATCAATATTTGATGGAATTTCATCAAATAATTTTTTTTGGGGAGGGCGACTTTTTTTGTTATTGATGAAAAAGTACTTACTTTTAAATATTTTTTAGATTTAATGTGAAAATAGCCAAAAGTTTGTTGGCAGCAAAACGTGGAACAGACAGTAGTTATTGTGTGGACAAGCTGTGCCCGCCCGCCTGCCAGTACAAGGTGAATACATCATACGTCCCGTTTTTTCAAATGGGCGTATAAAAACTGGTGGAATAGTTACACAGTTATACACTTATTTAATTCCTATAAAGTCTAAGAACATTTTATGCCTACTAGATGGGATCACAACTTTAACTGGACACACTGGGGATCTCCCAAAGTAGCAAATTTCAATGGCCTGTGATCGCACTTACGTTTGTATTTGAACATGCCAGTCCCCGTTGGTATTCCTTGTGGGTGGCCCGCTTGTCCAGCTTCACCCAGAGGGCGTGGGCCTTCCATGTGTTGATGCGAGCGCGGATCTTACGGTAGAAGTTGCGGTGGTCGGCGTGCACGAGTCCTACATGGTCACAGAGCTGCTGGAACGTGGAGATGATGCTCTTACACGTGGACGCGCAGCAGAACTGGTCAAACAGCTCCGACACCGGGTCGTTGTCCCCAACACCATTTTCCATCGTGCATTTTGGCACTCGCTCTGGAAGATAGAAGGAAAATACACATTTTAAATTGTAATAATATATTCCCGTTGAGCCAAGGTCGGAGAAGTGGAAATAATAGGTCGATATGAATTGATGGCCAAATGGTGTGTCAGTTTATTCACCATTGAGGCGTGAATCTCAGTAAGGATGGATTATTACTAGTAACATATAAGCACCGTATTTATTCTAATAGTAGCCCCCTCCCATATTTTCAGTAAAAATATGTTATTTTCACATTGTATAGTCATTTCAAACATCAAAATTATTGTGTGTGTGCCATAATAATACACAAACAAATTCAGAAAACTGCATAGCCCCGGGGGCGTTTATTAGAATAACTAGAATACGAGTTCATAGAACACGGACACCCCATGTATCGCTTTGATAGTAAACGAGGCAAAATTCAAAGTCCAAAAGGGGGAGATAATCCATGGCTCAGTGTCAATGCACAAATAGAAATTCACTTTGTGCATCTACACACCATAAAGAAGCTACATACCATGCAAGAATCAAGCCTCCATTTATTACGGTTTAGAAAGTTTTACAAATTACAGGGCAAAATGGTGAAATTCTAAGTCGACAAAGGGGAGATAATCCATGACACGGTGGTCGAATAAAAACTCACCCTGTGCTCTACATGCCATAAAGAAGCTACATACCAAGCATCAAGCCTCCAGCTATTACGGGTTATAAGTTTTACAAGCTAAAAGGCAAAATGGTGAAAGACGAAAAGGGGGAGATAATCCATGACCCGGGGTTCGAATAAAAAATCAAAATAAACTGTGCGCATCTACTCATCATAAGAAAGCCACATACCAAGTTTCAGGTCTGTAGCTATTATGGTTTAAAAGTTTTACGAGATACAAGGCAAAATTGCGAAATTCTAAGCCATAGGGAGAGATAATCCATTACCAGGAAAAAATCAAAATCATAGAACACGGATACCCCACATACCGCTTTGATAATAAACGAGGCAAAATTTCAAGTCAAAAGAGGAGATAATCCATGACCTCGGGATTGAATGCAAGTGATTGATTTGTTGCATCTGTGTCAAGTATTGCCAACCCATTAAATCTGTAGAAAATGCGAGCTATTACGGTTTAAAAGTTTTACAAGTTACAAGGCAAAATTGGGAAATTCTAAGCCGAAAAGGGAGAGATAATCCATGATGACCTGGGGGTCGAATCAAAAATCAAAATCATAGAACACGTATGCCCCACATACAGCTTCGATAATAAACAAGGCAAAATTTCAAGTCAAAAGAGGAGATAACTGTCTGTAGCTATTACGATTTAAAAGTTTTACGAGTTACAAGACAAAATTGCCAAATTCTAAGTCGAAAAGGGGGAAATAATCCATGATCTGGGGGTCAAATCAAAAATAAAAATAAACTTTGCGCATCCACTCATCAAAAGGATGCTACATGCCAAGTTTCAGGACTGTAGGTATTAGGGTTTAAAAGTTTTACGAGTTACGAGGCAAAATTGCCAAATTCTAAGTCAAAAAGTTACAAGGTTGACCGACGGACGGACAAGGGACGAACACTAAATGCCCCCTCCACTATCGTGGTGGGGCATAAAAAACAGTATGTTCAAATCACTGTGTTCAAATCATTTGCTGCAGTATAAAGGCTACTTCAGACAGTGAATGGCAGACAGCAGTCCATGATCAGACTGTGCAGATATTCTTTATCTGTAGCCTATTTCACCAACATTGCAAAGTATACTAGCAAAGTATACTTTGAGAGAAATTTAAGGATAAATTTATTCATTTTTATTATACTAAATTCAGTATAATAATTCTGCATACTTTTATCCATCAAATATATGCAGTGGTTAGTTATATATGAAATAATGCATTTCGGGAAAAATAAATGATTACTAACTCAAAGTATAATTTGATAGATAAGTAATTTTTATGAAATCGGCTACTGGTGCTACAATGGTCGCATACTTCCATTTTCTCAACCGAGGGTCCAAATGTTGCGCAATACACTTGTCACCTGGATGCTTATATTGAACATGTCAGTTCATACTGTGTAACCTATATCGGTCATAACTGTATCACATTAGACACAGTGGGAGCAAATGGCATTCTACAATTGCTTTAATCTATGTTAATTGTCTGCCACAAACATAGGGAATCATTCCAACTGTAAATGGAGTAGGACCCGATTAGGTAGCTCACATGTGCAGAATGTTCAGCATTGAAATGTTTTCCATAGGGGTAACTAAAGAATAGTAGTTATACTGGTTAAAGGTACATGCCCACACAGCAGGTTACACTGTACTACTACTTTTCATGCCTTATATGAGCCATTTGTCTAAACACTAACGAGTTATTTTTAATTACGACACGTGTTAATTGGTGTTAAATCGCATTTTATGTGCCGCGACCAGAAAGGGTATTTTCCGACCTCGTGCTATTTTTACCAACATGCGTCACGTGACACGGTCAATCATATCATATATTTGACATGCGCAGTGAAGTATCGGAGTGTCTAAACACTAACAAGTTATTTTTAATTACGGCACATGTTAATTGGTGTTAAATCGCATTTTATATGCCGCGACCAGAAAGGGTATTTTCCGACCTCGTTCAGAACATGCGCACCGCAAGCCGTGATGTGAAAGTTGTCGTCCCCGCACATTATCAAAATAGATTGTTACCGCCACGCGTCGTTAACAGTAAATTGATAATTAATAAATGATTATATTTGTATAGCGGGCACTCGTAATTTTTAGAACTGGTGGAATAGTGACATAATTATATACTTATTTAATTCCTATAAAGAACATTTTGTGCCTACTGCGTGGGCATGTACCTTAAACGTCAATTGGACCCATTTTGTCCACATGGGTCGTATATGGCTGTGAATCGTGAAAATTGGGCTCCATCTCCCAAGTTGGCCCTGAACTGCCAGCAAACTTCTGTAACCAGATCAGTATCTGTTAGAAACATGGAGGATGTTTCATCGACTGAATGGCGAGCAGTGCAGACCTTACAAGAATGTGCAGATGTGCAGTTTAAATCATCTGTGTCTACACTGGACGCAAAACAGAAAATCCCATTTCTCCAGTCACAACCACATACATTGGGAACTCAAACCTTATCAGAACCTTGATTTCATCCTAAAATTTGCCTTAACACTTAGACCGCTACACACAACAATTGTCGTCTGTTGTTGCTTTTATATCTTGCCTTATTTCTCAATAAAACATGTTTTTACAGCACTTCAGAATCATTTCCAATGAAAATTATTCTGAAATGCTGTCAAAGCATGTTGTAAATTATTCTAAAGTGCTGTCAAAGCATCTTTTTGATGATAAAAAATGGAAAACAGAAAATAAACAGCAGACGACAAAAAAATTAAGATAGCGGTGTAAGGGTTAATAGTGAGCAAGCAGTTACAATTTGTACTTTCAAGTTGCCTGTCACATGCAAGCCGTTTGTGAAGTCATCAGTTGCTAGTACCAATTGCTCAAGGATGTGGTTTACAGTGCTTTTACTGGTGTGTGCAGTGAGCTCGGGCCATGGAACCATAACATTCCAGAACTCCCAGCCCCTGGTCAGCACACCTGCTGGCACAGTGGCAGGACTGGAGGAGACACACACCATGTAGTGATGGCCATATGAGGACTGTGACAAAATTTCTGGGAATCCCATATGCCGAGAGCACAGCTGGAGTGAACCGTTTCAGAAAGCCAGTTGCGAAAGTGGCATTTTCAGGCGTCTACAATGCGACAAGTTATCCACGTAAGTGAATACAAGGGAATGTTCCAGGCTTAAGCATTATGAGTAAATGCAACGTCAGCCAGTCGGAGGACTGCTTAATGCTGAATGTGTATGTCCCCGAGAGCTACAGGTCCGGCAGTACGGCAACATACCCAGTCCTCATCTGGATCCACGGCGGTGGCTTCACAGTGGAAACATCCAGCCTCTATGCCTTCGAACCAATGACTTTACTGGGAGACATAGTAGTAGTGGCAATCAACTACCGCCTGGCAGAGTTTGGGCTGATGCGGAGTGCAGATGGACAGGCAGTCGGCAATCAGGGGCTGTGGGATCAACACATGGCCATCCAGTGGGTGAATAACAACATCGCGTCATTTCACGGAAACCCCACGGAAGTTACTCTAGCTGGCGAGTTGTCCGGGGGAACCAGTGCCGTGTTTCAGGCAATGTATGCAGGAAATATAGGTTTATTCAAGAGAATCATAGCTGAGAGTGGATATGCATTTGCTAAGTTTACGATAGACACCAAACCAAACGCAGACCACCTGATAAAAGTGGCCGGGTGCGACCACACTGGAGTAGACCCCATCACATGCCTCAGGGCACTGACAGGAGAGCAGCTGCATGCTGTCGTAGAGAAGCCAGAATTCAGGGCAGTCCCATTCAGGTTTCAGCCATACATTGACAGAGACTTTCTCATTGAATCACCCCATGCCATTGTCTATGGAAGCAGCAGCGGATCTGCGGCAGCCCGTGATCTGTTTGCGTCTATTGATTTCCTGTCTGGTGACTCTCTGGGCTACGACATTTGGACAAACTGACGTCAACAAGCTGCAGTTCTCACATGGTCAGTTCCAAATGTTTGTAGCACCAATTACTGTCGAAACCATATACGAGAAAGACCACCAACTGGATTCAAACACTCTCACAGCAATTACTAAGGCATTTGTTTTTGAATACACAGATTGGTCTGACCCAGATGACAACAGCAAAGGAATTGAAATGCTGATAAAATTGTCAAGTGATGTGTTATTCTATGTGCCAGCTATTCAGCTTGCTGATGCACACAGTTCACTCAATCGTGGAAGAACCAACTTCTACGAGTTCTGTGCCAATCCAACGAGACACCGAGTACCGACGCCCACATATATTCATGGTAAGTTGTCCTCACAAAACTGAACGTCTTAGCACTTTCAATCCTACAGACTTGGATATTGTATGTGACACGCCGTTTCAATATTGTGAACGTTTTTGCCACGTTATTTCAAAATCCCTCCATATATGACAAAGTTTCAGCACGGACAAGTATTTGGATGGACAGACTGACGAATGACGGACTGTGAGACACATGGACAGGTGTAACACGAGATGCTATACTGCATAATAATATACTGCATAATACCAGTACTTATTGTTAGGTTATCTAGAAAGAACTACCAGTACTTATTGTAAGGTTATACAGGGATTCCGCTGGGGAAAATAAAAAAATCGCCACTTCAAAAAACAAAAAAAAAACAATTGGCGATAAAAAATTACAATTTTCGAAAAAAAAAAAAAAAAATTATTATTTTTTTCCCCGAAAATTGTAATTTTTTATCACCAATTGTTTATTTTTATCGCCAATTGCGAAAGTGGCGATCGCCAGCGGAATCCCTGGTTATCTAAATGTAGGCGTTCAGAGTCATCTGCTTGTATTTACAGACAGTATCTGTTCCGGAGTATTTTTTCATCGATAACAAAAAACTGACTCGCAATTTTTTGTTATTTGATGAAATTCTATCAAATATTGATATTATGATGTTATAAGGTAAATAGAATTTTCAATGGGATATTAACACAGCAGGCTAAAAATCAGGCATGAGACCAACAGTCCTAAAAAAAAGTCTGAAATGACCCGAAAAAAGGCTGAAACCCCCTATCCACCTTACAAGAGTACAAAATTCGAGCACATCAGACAGAATCGAAACATTTCGAAATTTCTTAATTACCGTAAAGATTCTAATAGACGCCCATCCCCCACTTTTTACGTTGAAAATGACACATTTTTTGGCTGATTTTCACGAAATTAGTGTTTATTAACACCCAGTACTAACTTGAAACAAAATTGGAGCTACCTGTCCAAGTAGATATCTTTTCTTTCCATTATTTCGAAGGCAACTTCCTTGAAAATTTGAGGGAAACAACATAATTGCTACTTTCACTTTCAAAAACGGAAGTGAAATTTTCGACTGTTTCCGGTGTCACAGTAAATTCCTCATCAGCAGTAGCTATTTGCACGGATACAGAGCGATCAGAATTTACACGGGTTACAGAGACGACATATTCAAAGCATCTCAAACCCATCTGGTATAATATGGGTGAAATTGACATCATGTTGGATTGTTGGCAGATATTTCCTAGGAGATGAGCAAAAATAAATATGGCTTGTTCAGGACGTGGCCGTGGGCCGAAATTAATCGTCGTGATACGGACTGAAACGTCCATGGTCCAAAACAGTGACAATGATTGACGCTGTCTTTATATATATACATTGCCAGTATTTTAACATATTTACCGAATGTACCATAATGACCAAAGTGGGCCGAAACGTCTTGGTCCAAAATGTTCATCAACTGACAGACAGTACAATCAAGTCCGGCAGACGTTTGAGAGTAATGTCCCTTTGTTATGTTTTTGTTCAGATAGTAGAAAATCGAATATTTTTATCATTTTCCCTTTGCTGAATAACACTTGCCTCTATTAAACGCCCACCCAGGACTTCGGAGTGAGTGGTAATTCTAATAGACGCAAGGGCGTCTATTAGAATCTTTACGGTACATGTTTTCTTAGTTACAGCATTTCCAAGCTATCTAGCCAGGTTTCGAAGTCATTTTCTAAAACTCTGCATTTTTCGACTCTGATTCACTCCCCACCCCAATGTTAAATTCCTATAGAAAAATAGTTTTTTTCGCAATAAAATGAATATTTGATGTAATTTCATCAAATAAGTATTTGTTTACGGTAATAGCCAAAAGCTTGTACAGCAGAAACATGTGGAACAGACAGTAGGTGTCTTCCAAAGGTGTGAATCACCTGATGAACTACTTATTGCGTTCTTCGAAGGTGCGAATCACAACGGTTAACTGCAGCTATCTCGAGGAATGATCACAATGTGGACCAACTTTGTCAAGAATGGGTATACATGTATGTTGATAACACAAAATTAAATATTACTGAATTGAACCATCAGCACTAACTTACTAACTTAAGATATGAACAACAGTGCATCATTCATGATTACTGTCTGTTCCACGTTTTGCTGCCGACGAACTTTTGGCTATTAAACACATTAAATCCAAAAAATATTTAAAAGTAAATACTTTTTTTATCAATTTTAACAAGTCACCCTCCCCAAAAACAATTATTTCATGAAATTTCATCAAATATTGATTTTATTGTGAAAAAACAATTCAACATGGGGGCTAAACAAAATAATTTTTATTTGTGGACCCATTTTCAAAATCTAACTTGTTTTCTTAGCCTACATCATTTTCAAGCTATTTCGCCAGGTTTCGGAGTCAATTTCCAAAAGTTTTGGAAATTGACTCCCCATGTTAAATTCCCATAGGAAAATCGTTTTTTCGTAATAAAATCAATATTTTATGGAATTTCATCAAATAAATTTTTTTGGGGAGGGTTACTTTTTTGTTATTGATAAAAAAGTACTTTAATACTTTTAAATATTTTTTAGATTTAATGTGTTTAATAGCCAAAAGTTTGTCGGCAGCAAAACGTGGAACAAACAGTAGTAATTTGCGACATATAATGATTCTTTTACTGTAATGGGAGAAAGGCCCTTGCAATCATTCTGACAAGTACAGAATAAGATCTGTAGCCGATTTCACCAAAATTGCAAAGTATACATATCTTGCTACATGTAAGTACACTTTGAGGGAGACATTTTCAATTTAAGGATGAATTTATTAATTTTTACTATACTGATTTTATTACATTATCACAGCCATTTTGGCTGTGATAATGTAATAAATTCAGTATACAGCTACAGGGCCTACATTGTCTGTCATTTAGTCACTGAAACACCGAACCATCAGGCTTCTAAACAACAATATAGACCTGTATCAGGATTATGAACTGAGCTAGAAGATCAGGGGCTGGATCAGCAACTATACCAGAAGCCATATGCCTCTTATTTACCAATCATTCTTGAGCATTGTTCTTAGACTTGAGTCAATAACCTTACTCGGACATCAAAATTAATAGAAATCCCAAGTTGTACGGTATTCACCAACATTTTGGAGTATGTTTTTATGCATGTGAAATTCAAGAATTACTCCAAACCTTCGATCAAGAGCTTTAATTAATTGACCTGCTTTTGCAAAGTAAAAGTTGTACAAGCCCAAGAACATGTTGGTGTCCCGTGAATACGATAAAATTGACTTGAAATTGTAGACAACATGTAAATCCATCAATTAATATTTCCAGACGATCCTAAATTTGCACTTACAAACATTTTAGTCGAACAAAGTTTAGTGAAACGGGCCCCTGGTTTGTAGCATGTGTGGGAGTAAATTTTTGATTTCAAAGTTGGCTAAATATGCGGCCAGTTCTCCAATCACATGGCTGTATTTCAGTGATCCGAACACGCCCGTCAGTATCCGCCAGTTTCTGCCTACACCATGGCCTACCTATGATGGGACGAACCAGACATACCTGCAGATCGATTACAACATGACACACAACTCCGTGAAGCAGCGATTCAATGCCAGAAGTGTCACATTTATGTCACAGCTGATTCCAGAAATAATCAAAGACACAGCGACACCTCTGCACCCTTTTGATCCCAGTGTAGGCATTGTTGGATGAACAGACCAAGCCAAATAAAATATCCAGCGCTCCAGTAGCCTATTTCACCAACATTGCAAAGTATACTTAGCTAGCAAAGTATACTTTGAGGGAGAAATTTTCAATTTAAAGATAAATTTATTAATTTGTATTATACTGAATTTATTGCATTAGACACAGCCATTTTGTAATAAATTCAGTATAATAATTCTGCATACTTTTAATCCAAAAATATATGCAGTCGTTACTTCTATATAACATAATGCATGTCGGGGGAAAATAAATGATTACTCCCTCAAAGTATACTTTGCTAGACAAGTATACTTTGCAATTTTGATGAAATCTGCTACAGATAAACTGCGTATTTGCTTAAATACCCAATTACAATTGCCAAAAACTCAATTGAAATCATAAGTAGCGAGTATCAAAAAGCAATAAAAATGTTGTGGTACCTTTATCATGCTGCATAAAACGATAAACAGACCATAAATATAGCATATTTTTCTATTTTTCATGAAAACACACCTTGGTATTTCATTAGAATTGTCTCCAAGGAGATCATTCTAATGAAATGCCAATACATGTTTTCATTTAGAAGCAAACTATTCAATAATTGAGGTCTGCTGACGTGTAAATACTAATGTGATTTTATTTCACCCAATTCAAATTTTGAAATACCCAATTGCTTCAGAAATGATGGAGTGACAATACTCAATAAATAATTCCTTATCTGCAGCCCTGAATATCATCAATACATACAATTATGTTTTAGTAATATTTTCAAATAAAACTTCTTCCATCTACCAAATACACACACTATGCAACCAGATACGAGAAACACAAATATTTGTGTTTCTCGTATCAGGTTGCATATTATGGTGTATACAGTAACTGCCATGATGGCAGCGTGTACTGTCGAAGAGTGCTGGATTTTATTGTGCATTGGCCTATTTGATGCTGTGACTCGAAAATACTGGGCTTAACGGTTTTGCGACCTGTGTAGATCCAGATCAGACTGTGCATCCGCACAGTCTGATCAGGATCTACATTGTTCGCCATTCCATCAGTTAAACACCCATCATGCTTCTAGCAAGCACTATAGATTGTCATTAGGATACATGAGTGTGCTATTTGATCAGGAGCTACACTGGTCACAAATCCTATAAGCCCCATTTCTCCAGTCACAGCCACATTTATGTTTCTATTCATGGTATTGTTCATTGGAATCAACTGATATGGTCAGCAGTCCAGCACATGTACATATGACAGTATGCTGCATGTTGCACGATTTAGTGCCTTAATTAACCCTTACTACATTGAATTAAATTTGATAGTCCGTTGGAAATATTTTATTTTCAATATTTCTCGATAAAAACCTGTTTTGGCAGCGCATGAGAATCGTCTTCACTGGAAACGATTCGCATGTGCTGCCAAAACAAGTTCTTTGTTAAGAATTAAGGCAAAGATGAAAAACAGTAGACGACAATTTTCGTCTCCCGCGTAGTAAGGGTTAATATACATAAATATTACTTTTTTTATTGAAATTCAAGGGCATCACAAAACAAGAATTCTGCCACGGAAGCAGTGTCGCGCCTGCCAAGGCATTTGACCGCAACATGATCATTGGCATGTGCGAAAGAAAACATCACAAAACCGTCA
The DNA here is from genome assembly GCA_029237695.1 of Conchocele bisecta. Taxonomy (NCBI): domain Eukaryota; kingdom Metazoa; phylum Mollusca; class Bivalvia; order Lucinida; family Thyasiridae; genus Conchocele; species Conchocele bisecta. The sequence goes on from CM055265.1 coordinate 179,460,664, forward strand.
GAGAAGTGCATGCTTAAAACACGAAAAAGGTCAAGGTTGAAGAAACTTGTGTTTCCAAAACCAAATGAGGGTCAAGGTCATGTTAATGGTGGCTTGAGTGTTTTCAAAATGCTTACATGTATCAAGTGTCCAGATATTGAGGCAATCCATGAAGTAATATTTATGTTTTACGATGATGAAGAAACTTGTACAAACTTTTTGACGCAAAAAAAAAAGTGTTTCCGCAAACATGTGAAGATAAAAACGGTTAAGGTCATGTTAATGGCAGCATGAGTGTGTTCCGAATGATCACATGTCTCAAGTGTTCAAATATTGAAGCAATCTGTTAAGTAATATTAAAGTTATATCATGATAAAGAAACTTGTACAAACTTTTTGACGCAAAAAAAATGACAAAATGTTTCCTCAAAAATATGAATGCAACAAAGGTCAAGGTCATGTTAATGTCCAAATATTGAAGCAATCCGTCAAGCAATATTAAAGTTATACCATGATGACAAAGCTGGTACAAACCTTTTGGCATTTCGGATAACAACGACAATGACGACGACGACGACGGAAAAACCAGCGACTATAGTTAACAAGAAACGAGGCAAAGTCACGAAGGCCAGGTTTTTTCCAAGCATGGACACTTGGATAACATAATTATACCCACTTTTTGTAGACTAGATGGCCGTGGCCTGCATGTCGCGCCTTGGGGCGAGGCATGGACACTAAAAAAATAGATATAGTAGATGGAAAAACTTTAACAAAAAAACATTAACCGGACACACGGACGTACGGACGGACGGACGTATGCCAAAATGCCGACGATATCGCGCTTTCCGCAAGCGGGTGCGACAATGATGATAAACACCCATGTGAAGTATGAAGGTAATGGGTGAAGTAGTTGCAGAGATATAGTACACAAAAATAAATTAACAAATAAATTCAAAGTAATTTGACCTTGACATTGCGCACAGGGGCCGTACGGTTGGGGGTTAGAGTGAAAATATGGACGATGATAAACACCCATGTGAAGTTTCAAGGTAATGGGCGAAGCAGTTGCAGAGATATAGTATAACAAAAAAGTTTTAACCAAAAAATTTAACCAGACGTACGTTAAAAAGTTAACGTTGAAAATGGCTAAGTCAATTACGTAGAAATAACAGATGAAGGTAAAACAAGAAACGAGGCAAAGCCACGAAGGCCAGGTTTTTTCCAAGCATAGACACTTGGATAACATAATTATACCCACTTTTTGTAGACTAGATGGCCGTGGCCTGCATGTCGCGCCTTGGGGCGAGGCATGGACACTAAAAAAATAGATATAGCAGATGGAAAAACTTTAACCAAAAAACTTTAACCGGACACACGGACGAACGGACGGACGTATGCCAAAATGCTGACGATATCGCGCTTTCCACAAGCAGGTGTGACAATGATGATAAACACCCATGTGAAGTATCAAGGTATTGGGTGAAGCAGTTGCAGAGATATAGTACACGAAAAAACTTTATTTAACAAAAAAATTCAAAGTAATTTGAACTTGACATAGGGCACAGAATCGCGCTTTCCGCAAGCAGGTGCAACAATGATGATAAACATCCATGTGAAGTATCAAGGTATTGGGTGAAGCAGTTGCAGAGACATAGTACAGGAAAAAACTTTAACAAAAAAATTCAAAGTAATTTGACCTTGAAATTGGGCACAGGATCGCGCTTTCCGCACGCAGGTGCGACAATGATGATAAGCACCCATGTGAAGTATCAAGGTATTGGGTGAAGCAGTTGCAGAGATATAGTACACGAAAAAACTTTAACAAAAAAATTCAAAGTAATTTGACCTTGACATTGGGCACAGGATCGCGCTTTCCGCAAGCAGGTGCGACAATGATGATAAGCACCCATGTGAAGTATCAAGGTATTGGGTGAAGCAGTTGCAGAGATATAGTACACGAAAAAACTTTAACAAAAAAATTCAAAGTAATTCGACCTTGACATTGGGCACAGGATCGCGCTTTCCGCAAGCAGGTGCGACAATGATGATAAACACCCATGTGAAGTATGAAGGTATTGGGTGAAGCAGTTGCAGAGATATAGTACACGAAAAAACTTTAACAAAAAATTCAAAGTAATTTGACCTTGACATTGGGCACAGGATCGCGCTTTCCGCAAGCAGGTGCGACAATGATGATAAGCACCCATGTGAAGTATGAAGGTATTGGGTGAAGCAGTTGCAGAGATATAGTACACGAAAAAACTTTAACAAAAAAATTCAAAGTAATTTGACCTTGACATTGGGCACAGGATCGCGCTTTCCGCAAGCAGGTGCGACAATGATGATAAGCACCCATGTGAAGTATCAAGGTATTGGGTGAAGCAGTTGCAGAGATATAGTACACGAAAAAACTTTAACAAAAAAATTCAAAGTAATTTGACCTTGACATTGGGCACAGGGGCCGCACGGTTGGGGGTTAGAATGAAAATATGGATGATGATAAACACGCATGTGAAGTTTCAAGGTAATGGGCGAAGCAGTTGCAGAGATATAGTATAACGAACTAGAAATGTGGCCTGTCGGCACACGAATGCCCCCGCTGGCAGCCAAAGAAAACGAGGCATATTTGATTATAAGCCATTTACCCGAGTGTTAAGGTTTTGAACGCACCCAGTCGAAGGCATTTACGCAGCGTTAAGGTTTCTAACGCACCAAGTCTGTGACCTTGACCCTGGGCTTAGCGGGGGCGGGACGAATGTGGATTTGTCACAGGGCGGTAGAGGACCATTGGAGCAATGCGTGTGTGAAATGTCAAGCAGATCCGAGCAAGGAAACAGAAATTACTAGAAATGTGGCCTGTCGGCACACGAATGCCCCCGCTGGCAGCCAAAGAAAACGAGGCATATTTGATTATAAGCCATTTACCCGAGTGTTAAGGTTTTGAACGCACCCAGTCGAAGGCATTTACGCAGCGTTAAGGTTTCTAACGCACCAAGTCTGTGACCTTGACCCTGGGCTTAGCGGGGGCGGGACGAATGTGGATTTGTCACAGGGCGGTAGAGGACCATTGGAGCAATGCGTGTGTGCAATGTGAAGCAGACCCGAGCAAGGAAACAGAAATTATAAGCCATTTACCCAGAGTTAAGGTTTCGAACGCACCAAGTCTGTGACCTTGACCCTGGGCTTAGCGGGGGCGGGACGAATGTGGATTTGTCACAGGGCGGTAGAGGACCATTGGAGCAATGCGTGTGTGAAATGTCAAGCAGATCCGAGCAAGGAAACAGAAATTACTAGAAATGTGGCCTGTCGGCACACGAATGCCCCCGCTGGCAGCCAAAGAAAACGAGGCATATTTGATTATAAGCCATTTACCCGAGTGTTAAGGTTTTGAACGCACCCAGTCGAAGGCATTTACGCAGCGTTAAGGTTTCTAACGCACCAAGTCTGTGACCTTGACCCTGGGCTTAGCGGGGGCGGGACGAATGTGGATTTGTCACAGGGCGGTAGAGGACCATTGGAGCAATGCGTGTGTGCAATGTGAAGCAGACCCGAGCAAGGAAACAGAAATTATAAGCCATTTACCCAGCGTTAAGGTTTCGAACGCACCAAGTCTGTGACCTTGACCCTGGGCTTAGCGGGGGCGGGACGAATGTGGATTTGTCACAGGGCGGTAGAGGACCATTGGAGCAATGCGTGTGTGAAATGTCAAGCAGATCCGAGCAAGGAAACAGAAATTATAAGCCATTTACCCAGCGTTAAGGTTTCGAACGCACCAAGTCTGTGACCTTGACCCTGGGCTTAGCGGGGGCGGGACGAATGTGGATTTGTCACAGGGCGGTAGAGGACCATTGGAGCAATGCGTGTGTGCAATGTGAAGCAGACCCGAGCAAGGAAACAGAAATTATAAGGCATTTACCCAGCGTTAAGGTTTCGAACGCACCAAGTCTGTGACCTTGACCCTGGGCTTAGCGGGGGCGGGACGAATGTGGATTTGTCACAGGGCGGTAGAGGACCATTGGAGCAATGCGTGTGTGCAATGTGAAGCAGATCCGAGCAAGGAAACAGAAATTATAAGCCATTTACCCAGCGTTAAGGTTTCGAACGCACCAAGTCTGTGACCTTGACCCTGAGCTTAGCGGGGGCGGGACGAATGTGGATTTGTCACAGGGCGGTAGAGGACCATTGGAGCAATGCGTGCGTGCAATGTGAAGCAGACCCGAGCAAGGAAACAGAAATTATAATAAGGCATTTACCCAGCGTTAAGGTTTCGAACGCACCAAGTCTGTGACCTTGACCCTGGGCTTAGCGGGGGCGGGACGAATGTGGATTTGTCACAGGGCGGTAGAGGACCATTGGAGCAATGCGTGTGTGAAATGTCAAGCAGATCCGAGCAAGGAAACAGAAATTATAAGCCAGTTACCCAGCGTTAAGGTTTCTAACGCACCAAGTCTGTGACCTTGACCCTGAGCTTAGCAGGGGCGGGACGAATGTGGATTTGTCACAGGGCGGTAGAGGACCATTGGAGCAATGCGTGTGTGCAATGTGAAGCAGACCCGAGCAAGGAAACAGAAATTATAAGGCATTTACCCAGCGTTAAGGTTTTGAACGCACCAAGTATGTGACCTTGACCCTGGGCTTAGCGGGGGCGGGACGAATGTGGATTTGTCACAGGGCGGTAGAGGACCATTGGAGCAATGCGTGCGTGAAATGTCAAGCAGATCCGAGCAAGGAAACAGAAATTATAAGCCATTTACCCAGCGTTAAGGTTTCTAACGCACCAAGTCTGTGACCTTGACCCTGAGCTTAGCGGGGGCGGGACGAATGTGGATTTGTCACAGGGCGGTAGAGGACCATTGGAGCAATGCGTGTGTGCAATGTGAAGCAGACCCGAGCAAGGAAACAGAAATTATAAGCCATTTACCCAGCGTTAAGGTTTCGAACGCACCAAGTATGTGACCTTGACCCTGGGCTTAGCGGGGCGGGACGAATGTGGATTTGTCACAGGGCGGTAGAGGAGCATTGGAGCAATGCGTGTGTGAAATGTGAAGCAGATCCGAGCAAGGAAACAGAAATTATAAGCCATTTACCCAGCGTTAAGGTTTCAAACGCACCAAGTATGTGACCTTGACCCTGGGCTTAGCGGGGGCGGGACGAATGTGGATTTGTCACAGGGCGGTAGAGGACCATTGGAGCAATGCGTGTGTGAAATGTGAAGCAGATCCGAGCAAGGAAACAGAAATTATAAGCCATTTACCCAGCGTTAAGGTTTCGGGACGTACGTACGTACGTACGTACGTACGGACGCCGGTAACACTATATGCCCCCCTCACCATTCGGTGGCGGGGGCATAATAAGCCATTTACCCGGCGTTAAGGTTTCGAAAGCACAAATCTGTGTTTCTTGAACCCTGGGCTTAGGGGGCGCGTACGTATGTGGAAATTTGTCAACAAGCAGTAGAAAGACCATTCGAGCAAATGCGTGGGTTGTGTGGAGAGTGAGCAGATTCGAAGCATAAAGGGAAACAGAATAAGCATACCCGGCGGTTAAGGTTTCGACAAAGTCACGACCCTGGGTTCTGGTTTGACTTGACCTTGCTCTATTAGCGCCGGACGGATTGGATAAGTTTCACAAGCCGCGTGATTCTGTTAGGGGGGGACAATGAGATATGCTGAAATCTGTGTAAATGTGAAGCAGATCCGAGCAAGGAAACAGAAATTTATAAGCCATTTACTTAGGCGGGGTTAGTTACACGAGTTAAGGTCTGTGGAAACTTTGACTTTTGACTATCCGGGCTTAGCGGGGGCGGGGGACGAATGATTTGTCACAGGGCCGGTAGAGGACCATTGAGAATGGGCGTGTGTGAAATATGAAGCCAGATTTAGATCCGAGGGGGCTTAGGGACAGATAGCCATACAAAGCGTAGGTTTCGTAGCACAAGTTTCTTGGTTGAGTCCTGACGTGGCTAGGGGGCGGACGCGGACCGATGTGATGTCCACAAAGGCGTTAGAAACGACAATGAGATAGGGGGCGTGTGTGAAATGTGAAGCAGATGCCGAGCAAGGAAACAGAAATTATAAGCCATTTACCCGGCGTTAAGGTTTCGAAAGCACCAAAGTCTGTGACCTTGAACCCTGGGCTTAGCGGTGGGCTGGGAACGAATGTGGATTGTTTCACAGGGCTGGTACGAGGACCATGGTTGGAGCAATGCGTGTGTGAAATTTGAAGAGATGAGGAAGGGGAAACAGAAATTATAAGCCATTTAACCGGGTTTAAGGGTTTCCGGAAAGCAACCAAAGGTCTGTGACCCTTGAACCCTGGGTTAGCGGGGGGGGCGGGGACGAATGGATTTGTCAACAGGGGGTAGAGGACCATTTGAGAAATGCGTGTGTGAAATGTGAAGCAGAAATCCTGAAGGAAAAAAAGGGGGAAACAGAATTTATAAGCCAATTTACCCGGCGTTTAAGGTTTCGAAAGCACAAAAGTCTGTTGACCTTGACCCTGGGCCTTAGCGGGGGGGCGGGGAAAATGTGGATTTGTCACAGGGCGGTTTAGAGGACCATTGGAGCAATGTGTGTGTTTGGAGATTTGAAGGCAGATCGAGCAAGGAAACAGAAATTATAAGCCATTTTTATAACCACAATGCGTTAAGGTTTCGAAAGCACCAAGTCTGTGACCTTGACCCTGGGCTTAGCGGGGCGGGACGAAGTGGATTTGTCACAGGGCGGTAGAGGAAACCACCATCTGGAGCAATGCGTGTGTGAAATGATGAAGCAGATCGAGCAAGGAAACAGAAATTATAAGTTTCCATTTACCCAGCGTTAAGGTTTCGAAAGCACCAAGTCTGTGACCATTGACCCTGGGCTTCCCCTTCTTAGGGCGAGGGGCCAGGACCGAATGTGGAAATTTGTCAAACAGGGGGGTTTTAGGGCTTTAGCCGGGGCCCGGACGGGAAATGGTTGGATTTGGTCCCACAGCGGTTTAGAGGACCCTGGAAGCCCATTGGCGTGTGTGAAATTGTGGGAAGGCAAGATCCGAAGCAAAGAAAACAGAAATAAAATTAAGTCATTTACCACCACGTTAAGGTTTCGGAAAGCACAAGGTTTGTTACCTTACCCTGGGCTTAGCGGGGGCGGGACGAATGTGATTTTGTCACAGGGCGGTAGATTACCTTTTGGAGCCCAATGCGTGTGTGAAAATGTAAGCAATCCCGAAAGAAACAAGGACAGAAATTTTATTTTAAGCCATTTACAGCCAAGGCGGTTAAGTCGAAAGCATCCAAGTTTCCTTGGGTTTGACCTTGTTCCCTGGGCTTAGCAGGGGCGGGACGAATGTGGATTTGTCACAGGGCGGTAGAGGACCATTGGAGCAATGCGTGTGTGAAATGTGAAGCAGATCCGAGCAAGGAAACAGAAATTATAAGCCATTTACCCAGCGTTAAGGTTTCGAAAGCACCAAGTCTGTGACCTTGACCCTGGGCTGCTTAGCGGGGCGGGACGAATGTGGATTTGTCACAGGGCGGTAGAGGACCATTGGAGCAATGCGTGTGTGAAATGTGAAGCAGATCCGAGCAAGGAAACAGAAATTATAAGCCATTTACCCGGCGTTAAGGTTTTCGAAAGCACCAAGTCTGTGACCTTGACCTGGGCTTAGCGGGGGCGGACGAATGTGGATTTGTCACAGGGCGGTAGAGGACCATTGGAGCAATGCTGTGTGAAATGTCAAGCAGATCCGAGCAAGGAAACAGAAATTATAAGTCATTTACCCAGCGTTAAGGTTTCGAAAGCACCAAGTTTGTGACCTTGACCCTGGGCTTAGCGGGGGCGGGACGAATGTGGATTTGTCACAGGGCGGTAGAGGACCATTGGAGCAATGCGTGTGTGAAATGTGAAGCAGATCCGAGCAAGGAAACAGTAAATTATAAGCCATTTACCCAGCGTTTATTAAGGTTTCGAAAGCACCAAGTCTGTGACCTTGACCCTGGGCTTAGCAGGGGCAGGACGAATGTGGATTTGTCACAGGGCGGTAGAGGACCATTGGAGCAATGCGTGTGTGAAATGTGAAGCAGATCCGAGCAAGGAAACAGAAATTATAAGCCATTTACCCAGCGTTAAGGTTTCGGGACGTACGGGACGTACGTACGTACGTACGTACGTACGGACGCCGGTAACACTATATGCCCCCCTCACCATTCGGTGGCGGGGGCATAAAAAGTTTTAACCAAAAAACTCTAACCAGACGTACGTTAAAAAGTTAACGTTGAAAATGGCTAAGTCAATTACGTAGAAATAATAGGTGAAGGTAAAAAAATGGTCACATGTTGGATAGTTGTATGTGGTAGGCACCCCTTGGTTATGAAGCTGTGAAAGTTTGGTGGTCCTAGGTGGTACAGTACCAAAGAAATGGACGTAAACACGAAAACTTAACATTGTAAACGCGAAAACTTAACATTGAAAATGGCTAAGTCGAATGCGCGGAAAAAATGGGTGAAGTTAAAAAAAAAAGTAACATATTGGATAGTGATATGTGGTGGGTACCCCTTGATTATGAAGCTGTGAAAGTGTGGTGGTCCTAGGTGGTACAGTACGAAAGAAATGGACTTAAACACGAAAACTTAACATTGTAAACGCGAAAACTTAACATTGAAAATGGCTAAGTCGATTACGCGGAAAAAATGGGTGAAGTTAAAAAAAAAGTAACATGTTAGATAGTGATATGTGGTGGGCACCCCTTGATTATGAAGCTGTGAAAGTTTGGTGGTCCTAGGTGGTACAGTAACAAAGAAATGGACTCAAACACGAAAACTTAACATTGATTGTGGACGCCGCCCGCCGCCCGCGCCCGCCCGCCGCCCGCCCGCCCGGCTTTCGCCAATCCAATAGCCTGGATTTTTTTTCAAAAAACCTGGCTAAAAATGGTCACATGTTGGATAGTTGTATGTGGTAGGCACCCCTTGGTTATGAAGCTGTGAAAGTTTGGTGGTCCTAGGTGCCATGGTACAGTACCAAAGAAATGGACTTAAACACCAAAACTTAACATTGTAAATGCGAAAAGTTAACATTGAAAATGGCTAAGTCGACTGCGCGGAAAAAATGGGTCAAGTTAAAAAAAAAGTAACATGTTGGATAGTGATATGTGGTGGGCACCCCTTGATTATGAAGCTGTGAAAGTTTGGTGGTCCTAGGTGGTACAGTACCAAATGAAAAATTATGGACGTAAACATTGAAAACTTAACATGGAAAACGCGGGAAAACTTAACATTGAAAATGGCTAAGTCGAAAATTTTAACTGCGCGGAAAAAATAAGGGTCAATTGTAAATTAAAAAAAAAGTAACATGTTGGATAGTGAATGTGGATGGGCACCCCATTTGATTATGAAAAGTCTTGTGCAAAGTTTGTGGTCCTAGGTGGAAATACAGTACCAAAGAAATGGACGTAAACACGAAAACTTAACATTGAAAACGCGAAAACTTAACATTGAAAATGGCTAAGTCGATTGCGCGGAAAAAATTGGTCAAATTTAAAAAAAAAGTAACATGTTGGATAGTGATATGTGGTGGGCACCCCTTGATTATGAAGCTGTGAAAGTTTGGTGGTCCTAGGTGGTACAGTACCAAAGAAATGGACTTAAACACGAAAACTTAACATTTTATTCCGCATTGTAAGTGTTAGCCAGCCCAGATGAATATAGATTTGCTGTCTGGCGGAGTTTGTAGCAGCAGCAATTGCCCTTTCGGGATTTCTTTGTTGACTACTAGTGTGAGAGAACTTGGCCAGCCGTCTGGTACAGAGGCCAGTCGGACACGTGTGACCAGTGTAGATCCTGATCATCAATGTATTCATACAGTCAACAGACTTATTAACCCTTTCACCCGTAAGTAACTGGAATGGATTTTGATGCGTTAATTTTCTGAGTGACCAATCCAAATTGTCACAAAATGATTTTAAGACTAGTCCATTTAAGAAAAGGGCGTGTTTTTGTCAAATATATGAAAATTACTTGCAAAAAGTGCAGATCCTGATGAGACGGCTCGTCACAAGCCGTCTCATTTGGATCTACACTGTTTGCAAACACTGCTATAGAGGGCTGTAGTGTTGAAAGGGTTAGACATGTTTGTGAGGGACATATAAACAGCGCCAGATTGAATAGCAATCTGTATAGGCCCTGATCACACTGAAATCCTCGACAGTGCAGATGTGCAAGCTGATCTAGGACTACACTGGTTGTACACACCATAAGGCCCGTTATCTCAGCTGGGGACCATCTATGACAAGCCATAAGAAAGGGGTCCCATTTCTTCATAACAAGTGCATCCCGAGATCAGCATATGCATCGGTACAGTGTGAACGGCATCTACACTGTTTGCCATTTACTCCTGCTGTACAGAGTAAGCAGAGATCTGCGCTGCTTGATCAGAATCGACCCTGGTCCAAAATACAATCAGACGTATCAGTTAGCATGTTTTACATCTCCTTCTGTGTCCTTGATCCTTGATATATGCACGTAGGTAGCTACACGTTTTCCACTTTATAGGCAACAGGTTGCACTACATGTATCATTACATCACAGTCAACGTAAAAAATGTTTGCAATAGCATTTACATTTCGTGCACTAAAATATAGAAAAAACCTGCAGGGCGTTGACATTCATACTTCGCTATATTGTTATTGAGAGACAATTCTACAATATGACACATACATATTACCATAAACTTACCTAATAAAGTGTGTTTCCACGTAGAAAGTAAACAAAGAACACTCCAAACGCAAACTTGGAAAGTCTACTCGGTTATAACGCTAATGAAATGTAATTAGAGTTGTGTACTCAGAACTGGCATGTAGGCATAATATATAAGCAGGGTTGATAGATTTGTCACAGAATTATGGATACTCACCATTAAAATGCATTATAGGCATGAATGGCCTTTTTGTGGAATTTATCGGGGTATAAACTTGGAAAAGCCACTTTCGCAATTGGCGATGAAAATAAACAATTGGTGATAAAAAATTACAATTTTTTTATTTATTTTTTTCGAAAATTGTAATTTTTTATCGCCAATTGTTTATTTTTATCCTATTGGTTATTATAGGAATGAATGGCATTTTTGTGGAATTTATTTGGGTATAAACTTGGAAAAGTCGCGGGAATACTGGACGAAGGCCGGAAGGCCTCGTCCAGTATTCCCGCAACTTTTCCAAGTTTATATCCCCGATAAATTCCACAAAAAGGCCATTCATTCCTTATAATTCCAGCATTTGAAATAAATTCATCAAGAAAATGTGTTTATTTTCCGTTTTCTTAAGAATTATTTTAACTGCGCCTCATGGTTATGGAAAGTAGTTCGGCGTGGGAGTTTACTGGGATATAAATTTTGGACAGAGACTTGCTACGGGCCAATCAAATGTTAGGGAATTGTGTACTTTTCCAAGTTTATATCCCCGATAAATTCCACAAAAAGGCCATTCATTCCTTATAATTCCAGCATTTGAAATAAATTCATCAAGAAAATGTGTTTATTTTCCGTTTTCTTAAGAATTATTTTAACTGCGCCTCATGGTTATGGAAAGTAGTTCGGTGTGGAAGTTTACTGGGATATAAATTTTGGACAGAGACTTGCTACGGGCCAATCAAATGTTAGGGAATTGTGTAAATATTTGTGTGCTGGAATTATTCACCATTAAAATGCATTGTGAAATTGTGAGAAATTCTGTGAAAAGAAAACAGAATCTACAAGAAAGTGTGTGCTTGATGGTGGTGGAACGTTAATGTGGTTTGCAGTATGCAGTCTCAAGAAATTCTGCAAGAGGATAAAATAACATTGACCTGAATAATGCTCAGTCAACCAGCCAAACTTATTGATTTTGAACATATGATTCAAACACACGTTATGTATGGCACGACAAATCCACATAAACTCAAATAATTATTAGAGCTAAGCATTAAATATTTAAAGCTAGCTACAAATCATTTGGAGCTAGATGTAAATAGATAATGCTAGCTCTAATTATTTGAGTTCATGTATATTTGATGTTCCTGAAAATCAATTCATGTTATTTAGGGTTGGAAGGGTTAACCTTAGACCGCTATCTTAATTTTTTTGTCGTCTGCTATTTATTTTCTATTTTCCATTTTTATCATCAAAAACATGCTTTGACAGGACTTTAGAATAATTTACAACATGCTTTGACAGCACTTCAGAATCATTTCCATTGGAAAGTGCTGTCAAACCATGTTTTTATTGAGAAATAAGGCAAGATATAAAAGCAACAGCAGACGACAATTGTTGTGAGTAGCGGTCTAAGGGTTAATAGCCTTATATCAGCCAGTGGACCGTGTGTTTCGATCCTGGCACATGAACACACCTGCTGGGGTATCTTCATCTTTCTTGAAGAGTTTCAGCAGTGTCTTCATCATTGTCCCCACAGATCACACCAACCATTACCCAACAACCCTCCACTCTAGATCCTCACCCCACCACATGTTTTCCCTTAGAATGTGGGAATCAAAAATTGTCGTCTGCTGTTGTTTTATATTTTGTCTTCTTTCACTATAAAAACATGATTTGACACCTCTTTAGAATCATTTCCAATGGAAATGATTCTAAAGTGCTGTTAAAGCATGTTTCTATGAGAAAAATGGAAAACATAAAAATAAACAGCAGACGACAAAATTTAATTCAGTATTGTGAGGGTTAATTCCATTTTATGTTTACTGGATCAAATCATAAAGAATATTCAGTGTTTATTCCACATCCAAATTGCCATGTTTAAATTAATTAGATTTGTTTGATTGAAAATTACGTTAGTAATTCCTGAAGCACACACAATTTATAAATCTGTGCTAATGTAATTTCCAATAAAACAAGTACGATTCATATCGGACCCATATGTAGAAAGTACCACACGAATATGTGGAATGCTCGACAGTTTGAATCGCACGTAAATCCTTGATTATTTCCACGCACATATTCCATAATCCAAAGTGAAACACCAACTTATCCAAGGCTATCTTCAGTTATTTCTTGAATCATTCATCATCATCCATGAATTAACATTCCGGCCAGATACAGGTAATGCACAAGCTATTTAGATCTTAGATCAAATCTTTATTTCGTTTCTCTGATGAAGAGACAATTTGGCAGTCATGTAAAATCATTGATGAGATAAACAACACACAGCATGCTCTGCCTCAACACATTAGAATACACACTAGTCCAAATTTATTTCTTATCTGGTGTTGTGTAAACACTATGAAAACTGCAGTAGATAACTGCATGGTGTATCTCAAATGTACAAAGCTGTGGTTATATAAACAGTGTGTATCGGAATATCCATAGTTCACAATACAAGCTAGACCATGAAGAGTGGCCAGAGATTGGCAGCTGGAGCCAGAGATTGCATGGGCAGATTCAGGGGGGGGCGGACCCGGCGCGTGACCCCCCTAAAATTCGCCAAGTAAATATTTTTTACAAGTTACAAGGCACGTTTCGTGCCAAGTGCCATGTATTCCATGCATTTTTCGGTCGTTGTCTTATTGTTTCAAAATTTAAACGTTTTTGATAAAAAATCATGTCTAAACATACTGTGACAGTATCAATATTTTTGTTCCAAAATGCGTCAAAACGCAGGAAATGCAATGTAGATTACAAAATATTTCCTGGACCCCCCTAGCACTATCCCAATCTCCGCTCGGTCGACTAATTTGCAATACTTGACTATATTATCGAACGAGCTATGATAATATAGTCAAGTATTGCAAAATAGTTACGCCCCCCCTAACCCGAAATCCTGGATCCGCGCCTGGATTGGATGAGAGATATCCAGCCAGCTTGCTGTGCTCTCTCGTTACATAGATAATCAAAGGAGCATGTTTTTGTTTAGATACACCAAGTATTCTCCTGCCAAATGGGACATGCCAGTCATCACACTGTAAGCCTAGAACATATATTTGGAGCAATGTAATTGCTGGTAACATTTACGTCTATGTTTGTTTGTGGTTGGGCAAGCCATCTTCAGGCAGTAGTACAAGCCTAGGTTCAGTATGAGCCGCCTCAGTACCAGATTGCCAGAACTGATGCTACATTACAATGACAAAGAATGCCCATTATCTGGCTGCCAAATTTCCTGCCAATTTACTCTTGGCACAAGTCTTTATATTGGTAAATTAAAAGTGGGGGAGGATAACACCATAGCCTTCCCATACAAGAATTCCATGGAATTAAGGACATAGGTCATAGAAAGATATATTTGGCTTCAATGATAATTGCATAATTGTCAGAGTGATGTGATATGAATATAAGATATGTGACTATTGTCTTGTTACTGTATACTATATATGGTATAATGAGCTGCCGCCATCTTTGTATGTACAAGCCATCAAACAGTTTCACCACTTCGAGCGTTTGATACATACAGCAAATAATATGACAGAAAAACTAATAAAGGTTGGTGCAATACATCATTGTGGTATGTGTCAAACGCCACATGAGGTAAAACTGACTGTTGGCTTGCACACACTAAGATGGCGGACATAGCAACTCCATGTGCTGCAAAGTATGCAGAAACAAGCTAATGTTTACATATACGAGGGGTGTTCATAAAATACCAGGATGTCATGTTTTGGATTGCGGCCCATTAGTAACGGAATTTTGTATGCATATTTTTTAAAGGCGGAATAGAAACGTTGTTCTTTCCGTGTTGTTTGCTGCTGGCTCAAATAAATTTTTAGGAACAATAGCGACATTATTTAACTTTTCTTATGTGATGACATAGTTGAAACTAGAAAATGTGCTCATAGAACAGGGATGCCCCACATATTACTTTGATTTAAAACGAGGCAAAATTCTATGTCCAAAAGGGGAGATAACCCACTACTCAGTGTGATAGAAATAATGGAAATTCACTTTGTGCATCTACACACCAAAAAGAAGCTACATTCTCAGCATCAAGTCTCCAGCTATTCGGCATTTATTTTTTAATTGTTCGTTTTATGAACGACCGAATCTCTGAAGTGCCGTAGGGAGGAGGGAATTTTTTTTGGCAATTTTAATAATTAGTTTTAATAATTAGAAAAACATATGTTTGTACGTCTATATCTTTGCATAGATTATTATGTAGTGTATGTTATTTTAAACATCATCCATATTTTCATTCCATACCACACCCATGCAGCCTTCGTGTGCAAGGTCAAGTTCAAATTACTTAGAAATTTGTGTTAATTTTTTTTTAAATATTTTATTTGTCGGCCCAGGCGAATGTGCCCATGTGCAACATTTTTGGTCTCGGCTGAGAACTTACTTAAATGATAAGGGTATAACATGCATAATGAACTTTCAAAACATTTCTATAGGAATAAATGATATAAATGCACTTTTCGCTAATTATGAAAAACGCGATATATATGTTTGAATCATTCATAAATGGCAGAATTCAGATAGAACAGGAAATAGCTACAAACAAGGATAAACGAAAACAAGACATTATCAAGTGCGGTAGGTTTAATGTCTAATAAGTTTTTAGCGAGACAATCAAGCACATTATACATTTATAAATATGTATACATATATTTTATAATTACAAATGTTCAACTAAACATGTGTCTATTTGATATTAACCCTTTCCCTGTTTTGCGATATTTCGACTCGTCCAAATCCAAAACATCTGAATAAAAGAATCAAATCCTGGGTCAAATGATGGTTAAATTATCTGATAGAGTAGAAAACATTGTGGGAAAAGGAGAAATTGCTTGTTACAAGCAATTTCTCCTTTTCCCACAATGTTTTCAAAAGACATCTTCTGCAGAGGCGTGAAAAGTCGTCTCTATCAGGGAAAGGGATATACACAAATGGAAATCTTTCTTTCTTTCTTTCTTCTTTTTCATCAGCATTATCTCCCTCTTCTAAACACTACTTTCTAATACATTTTATATGTAACGTGTGTAGTATAATTAGATAATAATATGTTCAATTGTTATAATAAAGTGTACAGTATTATTGAAAAGTGAAAATAAAACATTTAACCCTTTCCCTGATAGAAACAACTTTTCACGCCTCTGCAGAAGATGTCTTTTGAAAACATTGTGGGAAAAGGAGAAATTGCTTGTAACAAGCAATTTCTCCTTTTCACAATGTTTTCTACTCTATCAGATAATTTAACCATCATTTGACCCAGCATTTGATTCTTTTATTCAGATGTTTTGGATTTGGAAGAGTCGAAATATCGCAAAGCAGGGAAAGGGTTAATCATCCAAAAAAAAAAAAAAATTTTTTTTTCGTTAATCATCCAAAAAAAAATTCTGTTTTTTTTTCGTGTGTCATATGAGCTACAACGCATCATAACAATATTTTCAAGTGATAAACAAGCTTATTTCATGTCAATTGATCATAGTTTTCTTAAAATAATGTAAAACATGCATGCACATGAAAGCATAGAGATGTGTGAACAATTGTAACGCCCCTATAGCCTGATAACGATCAATAGTGCTTGTTTGAAGAAATATGGGTGTTTCATTGATAGAATGGCAGTCATTGCAGATCCTGATCAGACCGAGCAGATGCACAGGCTGATCTGGATCTACACTGGTCGCAAAACCAATAAGCCCCATTTATCCAGTCACATCCACACATAACTAGATTGGTCAGTAAGCGAGGCTTACAGAATACCCCCCCGCGTGGGCCCAGGTAACCCTAAATATGTAAAAAAAAAATCCAAGTGTGTGTGGGTTTGTGACCTTGACTCTGGGCTTAGTGGGGGTGGCACGAACGTGAATTTGTCACAGGGTGGTAGAGGTCCATTGGAGCAATGTGTGTGTGAAATGTGAAGCAGATCCGAGCAAGGAAATAGAAGTCATAACCGATTTCTCTGATGTTAAGTTTTGTAAAGAGACTAAGTATGTGACCTTGACCTCGAGATCAGCA
This sequence comes from Conchocele bisecta, assembly GCA_029237695.1. NCBI lineage: Eukaryota > Metazoa > Mollusca > Bivalvia > Lucinida > Thyasiridae > Conchocele > Conchocele bisecta. The sequence goes on from CM055265.1 coordinate 179,477,555, forward strand.
GGGATTTATCACAGCATGATAGTAGAGCCTTAGAGGAATGCATGCATGAAATATTAAGAATTTTCGATGAAAGAAACAGAAGTTCTAACATATTTCTCTGATGTTAAGTTTTGTAAAGAGATGTCACCTTGACCTTGGGATCAGCGGGGCTTGGACGGTCGTAGATTTGTCACAGCATGTTAGTACAACCTTAGAGGAATGCATGTGTGAAATATTATGGTAAGAATTTTCAATGAAGGAAATAGAAGTTATAACTTATTTCTCTAATGTTAAGTTTTGAGATCAAGTATTTGACCTTGACCTTGGGATCAGCGGGGATTGGACGGTCGTGGATTTGGCACAGCATGGTAGTAGAGCCTTACAGGAATGCATGTGTGAAATATTAAGCATTTTAGATGAAGGAAATAGAAGTTATAACAATATTTCTCTGATGTTAAGTTTTGTAAAGAGGCTAAGTATCTGACCTTGACCTTGGGAACAGCGGGGGTTGGACGGTCGTGGATTTGGCACAGCATGGTAGTAGAGCCTTACAGGAATGCATGTGTGAAATATTAAGCATCTTAGATGAAGGAAATAGAAGTTATAACAATATTTTTCTGATGTTAAGTTTACGGACGGACGGGGACGGACGGACGGACAACCTCACTCCAGTATACCCCCCCACAACTCGTTGCGGGGGGATATAATAAGGGGCAGTACAGTAGACTAATCCAGATGCTACCAACTGTTGCTTGTGCATGTATGGTAGGTAGTAGTACATGTACCACGACAGGCCTTGACAAATCCACTCATCCACTCACATTGCCAAGTGAATTGTCGATCTGGACGAGTGGAAATTTGAAGAGACAGTGTGGCATAAACATTAACTCTTAGACCGATGTCTTTTTTTTTGTCGTCTGCTGTTTATTTTATATTTTCCATTTTTATCATCAAAAACATACTTTCACAGCACTTTAGAATAATTTACAACATGCGTTGACAGCACTTCAGAATCATTTCCATTGGAAATGATTCTGAAGTGCTGTCAAACCATGTTTTTATTGAGAAATAAGGCAAGATATAAAAGCAACAGCGGATGACAATTGTTGTGAGTAGCGGTCTAAGTGTTAAAACATATAGGAATGTATGAGTTGATATCTAATCATCTGGATGAGTGGAAAATTAAGAATTTACCTAGGCCGACATGAGTGTGCCTGGGGGACTGGCAATGCAGTGGTTATGTAATGCACTTGGCACAAGTGCCTACCAATTATTACCCAGCCTGTGGAGAGGAAATTAGCACCAACCAGCCAGACAACAACACCTATAGGCCTGTCACACTGTATCACATCCAAACTCAAGACTGTGGCCATGGCAAAATACAATGTTTAACCCTTTCACCCCAAATAGGTATGGACTCTTCCATGCATACGTTTGAACTATTCTATTAATCAGAAAAGTTTGGGTTTTTTTTGTCAAAAATCAGAAAATATCCACAAACAGTGCAGATCCTGATGAGACGGCTCGTTACGAGCCGGCTCGTCTGGATCTACACTGTTTGCAAACATTGGGAAAGTGGTCTGTACTGTAGTCTGGCACGGGTTAAATATTCACACTGCGTCTGCTGTTTATTTTTTATTTTCCATTTTTCTCATCAAAAACATGGTTTGACAGCACTTTAGAATCATTTCCAATGGAAATGATTCTAAAATGCTGACAAACCATGTTTTTACTGAGAGAAGAGACAAAATATGACACAGCAGCAGACGACTATTTTCGGTTCCCGCACTCCAAGGGTTAACAGTGTCACTATTGTGGCTACTTCTGATGGTATTTCCGCATTTGACATTGATATGTAACTGGTATTACTTACTGTATTGAAATATCTCGAGGATTCTTGATGTATTACTTACTGTATTGAAATACCTCGAGGATTCTTGAAATCCCGATCTGGTTTGTTAAGTTTAGTCTTGAGAATTTGAATGAAATCACGATATGAACTCGTATCCGACCTAGAATAGTCGGGTGACTTGTGTCAGGTTTTCAGGCTGATTAGGTGTCAGTTTTATTAGGCAGCGGTGAGCCTTAGCTCTGTGTAGGCACTAGGAATAATGGGATTTTATGAGAAATAGAAAAGATATTACTTCTTGATGGTGATATTCAGGCACGTTTAGTTGAAAGCCTTGATTATAAATACATTGACTAAGGAATGACGACAATTTAATTTTGTTCAACATGTCTAAAAAATATAATACACTATCCTATCAACACTATTGTGACGTCTTGCAGAGCTGCTGAACTTCATAGAGATATGTTACCTTTGTAGAAACTGTTGAGGAATTTTACTCAAACAATTGTTGTAAACAGATATGCTATAGTGTCTGCAGTATACATTGAAGTTGACTGATACACAGACTTATTATTTGTACGCTGAAAACCTACCGGTATATTAAATTGAAATATTATACCATCTCTGAAATAAAACTAATTTTTTTTTTTAAATTATAACAACTCTGTGATTTCATGTTTTATGACTATGAGACTAATCTCGAAATCAGCTTCCATCAGTTCCACTTCATTGTCAAACAAAGTGTTTGGAATTGGCCATACATATAGATTAATGGTCATATTATCTATCTTGTGATGCAATTATGGGTGATCGATGAGAAACTCTTACAAAAATTTCCAAAAAATAAATGGACAAACAGAAAGGGCGAAAATCGGCGTGTGCCTAATTATATTTTTCCCCTGGAGAGGCTCGAACCCACAACCGTTGGATCAGCAGTCGGACGTTACACAACTCACCTTGATTACCCAGCCCCTTTGTCCCTATTGCTGCGTCCAAGTCAGATCCCAGCAGTAACATGATGCATACACATAAAGTTCAGTATTCCATATCATCCAATTCTTAATTCCAACATGATGTTCAACTGGGTAAGTCACTACACCGTATTTGTTCTAATAAACACCCCCGGGGCTATGCAATTCATGGGGATAAAAACATGGAAAATAGGATAAAAATATGTTATTTTCACATACAAAAGCCATTTAAAACAATGGCTTTTGTATGTGAAAATAACATTTAAAATGCAAATATGGGACCCCTACGGGGGGCCACTATTAGAGAGGGGGTTACTATTAGAATAAATACGGTAATTATTAAAATCAAAATATGGAAAAAGGGCCTCAGTGCATATTAAACCTTCTGAGCATGTACTCCAAATCACATAGTTTGATTGGCCGAGACTGAGTACACCAATCAAGCTACCTGATTTTGAGCATGAGGATAGAGTACATGCACAAAATGTTTATCATCTTCGACCTCAAACGTCTTAGTATTTATTTCCTATTTCTCATCAAAAGTCTGTTGTGAATATTTATTTGGTCATTAGAATCATCTCATTCTGATGATTCAAACAACGGTCACTGCACCAGCTTCACTGAGATATAATATTCCTGTTCGCATACACAAAATCTATATCCTCAGAAGATAATTAATTCCTGGTTTCTTGAATTAACAGTTGTACAATCCCAGTAATTGGTCTACTACTTTCTGCATCCAAAGGAAGGATTACAAACTATATGTGCTAACTTTCTCTGCATTGATAGACATCTATTATTGACTAGGTATGATCACAGGTGAATTTATGAATGACGTCTACTTGAAGTACAGTTGGCTTACTGTGTGTTTACAACACTAATGAGTCAAGACATGATTATATCTGCAAATTGTATGATTACTATCATATACTACATGTTCCGCGAATGGACGAATGCCAAGATATAGTTATTCTAAATTGCACTTGTTGATTAACACAAAGCTGCACATAATATTTACGAGACAAATTCGTCAACAAACATCGACATATTCCACCCTAGTGAAAATGTGACTGAGATTTCACTGAAATCCCAGTGAAATTCACGGAGATTATCATATCCCGGTGTTATTTCCAAATCTCAGTGAAATTCGATGAAATCTCACTGAATTTCAGTGAAATCACAGTGAATTCCCGGTTCAGCTTCCAAGTGAAATTTCACTGAGAATCTCAGTGAAATTTCACTTAGAATCTCAGCGAGATTTCAATGAAATAATGATCATTTCCCGATCCCAAACTCGCAGCCAAAAAAAAAAAAAAAATTGTTTTTGCTGTCCAAATATTGAGGGGGCGGTCGCCACTTGTCCCGGACAAGTGACTTGACAAAAGTGACTTGTCCTGGAAATTATAATTTACGTATACATATTCCGGGGAGTCCACTCATTTGACCGTCTCGAAGATGAAATCACGTCTATATTTACAATATTTAATGTCTATCAGTATGTTCGCGGAACGGTAAATAATAAACTTTTTGAAATTTCAGTTTTTTTTTGTTGGCAACAGCTGTTAATTCGCTAATTACACTGCAGCTCCATTATAACGCGATCGCGTATAGCGTATAGCGCGATCTCCATTATAACGCGGGTATCTCGTGGATCACAAACAAATATTAAAAAAATAAAGAAAAAGGAAAAAAAATCAAATAAATCAAAAAAAATCGTCGGACGTCGTAGTCATCGTGTAATTAGTTGATTCGTGATTTCTGTAAGTTTATTCAAACAACGACATTCAAAGTACATGAAATAATTATTATTAGTATGTTAGCAAATGTAATACCTTTAATCAGGTAATTATGTTAATATGCATACAGTGCAGTATCCGTGCCAGGGGATATATGAATTCCAAATCCAGATGCGATTACACCCGACACATATTACACAGACGAGATTTGTGTGATGCTTTGTGCAAAAAAATCGATACACCCAGCTGTGTGTACAGGTGTTTATTGTACGACCTCATTCAGCACGAGGCTGTAAACTGTGTGACCTTTAGGCTATGTTTTGAAATGTTACTGATTGGTCAACACGTCTTTTGATGTCCCACAGACGTCGCGAACGTGCGACTTTCATCATCGCATCACGGGGCAATCATGCAGTAACCCATTTCATGCTGAGGATACACTTATGTTTGCGGACAAATATTTTCCTTCTATGAACTCAGAAGTATATGCCGCGACCACCATTTATTCCGTCTCGTCGAGACGGTTCAAATGAGTGGTCACATCGAATACTTTCATTGAGAAATAACAAAAATAAATTATTTTTTTTTAATAATTTCATACCCGTAAATGTGTATTCCGAAAGGTCTATCGCCATATTTCGCCGATATCGATTTCCAAAATATTTTCCGTAAATGGTGTTGACAAGTTGACACAAACTTCAGAGTTCATGCGGAATTGTCGATGGGATTATGCTTTCAAATTCGAATAAATTAATCTAATCAGGGTCACAGCTAGTATATCACTTTTCTTGCTATATACACAGTATAGCAGCTTCTGTGTAAGTGTGTATCGCCACAGGGAAGCCGACACACGCCCTAGGCGTTATCGATCGATGAAATGTTACAATTTAGGATTAGTCTAGTGAAGAAAACAGCTTGTGGCGGGACGTTTCAACGGAAAATAGTGACTTGCCCGGGACTAACTTTCAGCATAGAGCCACTTGCCCGAGACCAAAACCGACTGTCCCGGGCGTCGGGCGTGCCGATTTGTACAGCCCTGCTGCTGCCCACGTTCCGAAGCCACTGTATTATAATTATGTGTCATAAATATTGTTTTATCATGTATTAACTTAATTGGATAATTAACTGGGGATTAACCAACTCGATCCCACTGATAAAAATGTGCAATGTCTGCGAGTGCTTTGGTACTAGCTACCGGCTTAGAAATGATTTGCGGGCTGTTTATATCTCATGAGATGGATTTTGATTGACAGAAAATTGAATGACGTACACCGAGACATTTGCATAATTAACATAGGACTTGCCTACGCGACGTAAATAATCCCAAAAGTTACGGCCTCGTCGCCCATCAAATCATTAAATTATCCATATTATGCATATATTTATGAAAATTACAAAGAAATATCTTTTATTTGATACTAAATTTGTGTTTCGGAACCTAATATTGAACTTCGCATTCAATTTTTCAAATGTACCCTTCCGCGCAAATTCTGTCCACTCGCACGCGGGCGCCATTTTGGAAAATCAAAATCCTATTCGCGGTATACCTGGTTGAGAAAATCTACCAACAGTTCGATCTACAAAGCGTTGATTGTTCCAGACATGTTGTAAATTTAAGGTAAGTATCTTAACTGTAGTTTATTGATGTTTTCTGTCACAAATATGATGTTTAAACGGTTTAAATTATCATTAAATTGCCATCCGAAAGGCCGATGATTGCAACTTTCTGCTTCGACGAAAAGTGCGAAAGTTTTGTTTCACGATTTACGTACGAAATCGATATATTCTGATGGAATCCTTTGATGTCGAGAACTAATAATGTTTATTACATTATTAATTATTTATTTCAATCTGATTTGGCTTAACTCTATTGTAAAAAAACGTAAACAAAATCCGTAAATATCTTGGAGAATTTCCGCGATTTCGTACCTACGTAGTTTCGTCCTTTTGCAACTTTTTCCAATCGATGTTACCGGAACCCGAATTTCGTGATATTTCAGTTGGGTATTAACTAAATATGCATAATTTATGCACATCGAAGTTCACAAATGGGTATTTTAAGTGAATTTAAAGTTTACTTTACTATTCTTCTAAAATATTGACATAAATCATTAAATGTTGTTTTGAAACATGTATTTTATTTTTGAAAGCAAACTGTTTTATTTTGGAGGCAATGAAACATTGTCATAGGTAACAAAAAATAACTTGCAATTATATATCCTCATTTGTAGCTGTGAATGGAGAAATGGGGCATATGGGATTTGTTAGCAGTGCAGATCCTGATCAGACTGCGGATGCACAGGCTGATCTGAATCTACACTAGACACAAAACCCATAAGCCCATTTCTCCAGCCACAGACACTAATTATGAGGGGCCGGGGGGTGCCATTAATACCTGTAACCCACCTTCTTTCCCTACTACCGTCGCTCTGCCACACAATTTCATATATTTTTCAGCAGTGAAAGACGAGCATGAATTATCCCGGCCCATACTGCCAGTCTCTGAACCTGACTACACGAGACGTTGCATCAAGGACATTCATAAACATAAAAACCTTGTCAAATGGACTGAAGACTTATGCAGAGAAAAAAAACAAAAAAAATAAAAAAAACTGAACTGAAATGAAATATGAAAGTGAAGCCGGCCGCAGACATGTATCCATAACTTGGATAAATTTACATTAAGAGTTAATTCTAGTTCGAGTTATTTTTATTTCACTGAAATAAATAAAGTGGGATCTCACTGTAATCTGGTGAGATCCCAGTAAAATTTGAGAAATCCCGATGAGATCCCACTGAAATCTGGCGAGATCCCAGTGGGATTTCACTGAAATAAAGTGGGATCTCACTGTAATCTGGCGAGATCCCAGTGAAATTTTGAGAAATCCCAATGAGATCTCAGTGGGATTTCACTGAAATCTGGCGAGATCCCAGTGGGATTTCACTGAAATAAAGTGGGATCTCACTGTAATCTGGCGAGATCCCAGTGAAATTTTGAGAAATCCCAATGAGATCTCAGTGGGATTTCACTGAAATCTGACGAGATCCCAGTGGGATTTCAACCAAATTTTTCAGTGGGATTTTAACAAGATCTCACCAGGATCAGTGGGATTTTACTGAAATTCCAGTGAAATTTCACCGAGATCCCAATGGGATTTCACTGAAATCCCATTGGGATTTCAACCAAATTTTTCAGTGAAATCACACTGTGATTTCACTGAAATCCCATTGGGATTTCAATGGGATTTCGTTCACATTTTCACTAGGGCAGTAGCCTATTACACCAACATTGCAAAGTACACTTTTCTAGCAAAGTATACTTTGAGGGAGAAATTTTCAATTTTAGGATAAATTTATTAATTGTTATTATACTGAATTTATTACATTATCACAGCCAATTTGGCTGTGATAATGTAATAAATTCAGTATAATTATTCTGCATACTTTTAATCATCAAATATATGCAGTGGTTATAGTTCTATATGAAATAATGCATTTCAGGAAAAATAAATGATTACTCCCTCAAAGTATACTTTGCAATGTTGGTGAAATCGGCTACAGAGCAGGTATTGATTCAAATTGATTGATTGAATGGGGTTTTACGTACCATAACAATCTTCGTACAATAACAAGGACATATGCAGACGTTTATGTCCATTCGATAACAAAGTTATATGCAGATGGGAATACACCTGTGTATACACCAAAATAATGCCTATTAAAAAAATCCCATTACCCCACCCACTATGTCTTGTGCAGTACCATCTTCTATACAGAAGAAAGTACTGTACGAGAGACCAAGTGGGTGGGGTAATGGGATTTTTTTAATTAATAGGCATTTTTTTTTGGTTAGGTCCGAGTCTTCCACCTGTGGTGTGAATGCAATTAACTCATTCCTTTACGGGTATGAAATTTCATAAATATTTTTGTTATTTCTCAATGAAAGTATATGTTGTGACTCACAACATATACTTTCATTGAGAAATGACTAAAATATTTAATAAATTTCATAAATATTTTCCTTGTATTCGCTCAAATTGTGACCACACGTCAGTGGTCACGACATATACTTCTGAGCGAATACAAGGAAAATATTTATGATTTTCCGCAAACATAATGGCGTACATGTGTATATCCTCAGCATGAAAAGGGTTTAACGCCAAAGGCAGGATCGATTGAACTCGCAACATCTGTTATTGAAGTCCAGTGATCAGGGGCCCGTTTCACTAAACTTCGTACAACTAAAATGTTCGTAAGAGCAAATTTAGGATCGTCTGGAAATTTCAATTGATGGATTTACATTTATTGAGCATAGGCTGCATCTGCAAATGTAAATCCAATAATTGTTTACAAGAAAACATTGTCAATGTGAAATTTACAAACTATCATAATTTTGCACTTATGAACATTTTAGTCGTACAAAGTTTAGTGAAACGGCCCCCTCCATCCGTCCATGAGGGCAAGACAAAATCCTACACAATATATTTGAAAAGTCAAACCCCACTTTTATTAAAACTACATGTACAGTACATGTATTTATCTGGAGCAATGCAATTAAAGTAAATTTTGGTAATATTTTACATTCTGAATACCAATTTAGGTTATCTACATTTCGGTTTATTTATCTAATTTCTCACTCATCAAAAGAAAATATTGTGCCCACTCATTCATTGAGCTACATGTATCTCACTAAGATAATATGTATTTAATTGAATATAGGCTTGGATAAATAAGACGACAATATAAGTGTGTCAACAGTTTTGTTGACATCTTCAAAATGTAATCGGTTAAATAACCACAAATATGTACCTAATATGAGCTGCCGGCTGACAAAAGAGGCCTGACAACATTTGCGACCAGTGTAGCCCCAGATCAGCCTGCGCATCCGCGCAGTCTGATCTGGGGCTACACTGGTCGCCATTCAATCAGTAATTTGACTAACTGCGTATTAATATCAGCAAACTGATTAGATTATAAACCTCTACATGACTGCAAGAGGGCCAATATCTTCAATTGTTGCAAAATGCTGTAAGATACCTTTACTCAGCCAGGTGCCCATATGTGACTGTGACTGGGGCTTATGGATTTGTGATCAGTGTAGATCCAGATCAGCCTGTGCATTCGCAGTCTGATCAGGATCTGCACTGTTCACCATTCCATCAATGGAACACCCGTCAAGCGTCCAACAGGCAATATAGATCATTATCGAGATACGGGGAATGTGCTATTTGATCAGAAACTATACTGTAAGCCGCATTTCTCCAGTCACAGCCACATATACAAATTCTCGCCATTCATTCGAGACAGTGGGGATGAACTGGGTGACACAAATACCTGCCATACAAACACATGTGGGTGTATGGCACACAAAAACGACCTTACAGCATTTGTGACCAATGTAGAGCCTGAAACATCTGTATGAAGACATGTTCAAATTATGATCTGTGCTCTTGTAAGAGTAATTTTATTGATGGAATGGCCAACAGTGTTCACCCTGATCATCTGACTGTGATTATGTGCAGGCTGAATTTTGTGGCAACAGGTCACACATTTCATAGCCTTTGATCAGCTGGTGGCCTAATTAACACGTGTGCACTTCTTACACCAGCTAAATCTTATCCACACCAAAAACGAATGGGAAGGTATTGCAATTTAGCTAAAGGGAAAATAGTTTTCAAGTTTTAATCAGATTTTATTATAATCGAATACTAGTAGTGAGTGCAATAAACCACATAGTTCTTTAATGTTAGCAGCTTATCCACAGAAAAAGATAAATACAAACAGGTTCGAATAAAAACAAGATTTCTGTGGAATTAAAATGTCCCTCCGCCACCTTGAGAAAAGCCTATTACAATGTATAAACAGAATTGTATTCAACATAACCAGAACTTGAAATGGAAAACAAGGTCACCTGACATGAGGGAGGTAGCTATCTCAAGATTGGAATTATTTCATACAGCATTATACTGGCAGAAAACGCCATATAACTTGTTTATTTATCATCAGAAGTATGTGTTGTGACCATCATTGGGACCGTCTTATCGAGACGGTTCAAATGAGTGGTCACAACACATACAGCTGAATCAATTATCTCGATATCGCTTATCTCGATATACCTGCTTATCTCGATATACGTCCGAGGTCCCGACAGAATTCCCTATATAGATCATGTAATTTACTCCTGATAAGTCGATATCGGATATGTCGATATATCGGTTTAGTCGAAGTGGACATCAAGTCCCTATAGTATGTTTCCTTCACATTTATATTCTGATATGTCCATGTGAAAATTACTTGAAGAGCCCGGTGCCGTCAAGTCTGAATCAGCGCGATTATCTCAGGTAAGTTTTCACACGTCTACAGAAACCAAAGACACCGCCGCCGTTAAAATGCGTTTAAAGTTGCACGACCAATTAAAGCAGTTCACTTAAAACCATAATTAATGAATTAAACTTAATGTGATATCAAATCTCTTTTAACAGAAAAATGAATTAAACGGTGAATAAACTCACGCTGCGAGTTTAACCAATTACCGGTAATGTGTGGTGTAACAATTGAAATAAGGTGATCAAATTTAAATTTATTAACATATGTTAAAATCACTTCTGTTCGCAATGTCTAAAGGAACTGCTGCTGAGAAATCTGGCAAAGGACCCTGCCTAAAACCAGGGGGGATAACCATATCAGCATCAAAACAGTTAGGTCAACGGAATTTGTTTCTACAATAACATCGTCGGAAGAGACGACGAGCGTTGACATTTAGATGTAATGATTATTCATTGATGTGTATTACATGTGTGTTGAAAATCGCTCGTTTACACTAGCTCAGTAGCTGTGAAAAAGCATAACACACACAAATTGTGACTAATTCACCGGAAATTGTATAGCGTATTCCTATATTTAGTCCTATAGTTAGTAACATACACATGCGCATTGTGTAACAAATAAAGTGGGCCATTTATGAAAACCCGGAAATAAAGTAAACTGGCATTTCTCAAGCGATTTTGTTTGGATTTTTTTTTCGAGAAATTTGCCGAATTGTTATCTCGAAGTTCGGATATGTCGATATATTTTCATCAGTCCATTCGACTTCGAGATAACGAGAGTGCCCTGTACTTTCATTGAGAAGTACAAAAAAAAAAAAAGAAGTATTTTAAAATTTGAATACGCCTACAAGTAAAAGTGTATTCCAAATTTAATTAGTTAAGGCGACTCACTGGCGAGTCTCACTCATGAAGGTCAAGGTCACCCGAATGACACTGGGTGGATAGCCATCAATGTGGGAGCCAGTGACAAAGTTTAATAATGATCCCACTAACGGATAACGAGATATCAAAAATTGTTGCAAGCTTATGACGCCAGAATTTTGACCGCTATGTGTTGCTCTCCACGAAACGTGGGTCAGACAAAAATAGACTACCAGCAGAGCTCCAGTTAAGATGCGTAACTTGACCAACTTGGGGTGAACTTTTGTGATTTCTTCATTAACTAGAAAATGTGTTCATAGAACACGGATGCCCCACATATCGCTTTGATAATAAATGAGGCCAAATTCCAAGTGAATTTTTTTTTTACCTGAGCGTTAAAGTTTTTGAAGCACCAAGTATGTGACCTTGACCCTGGGCTTGGCGAGGGCAGGACAAACGTGCATTTGGCACAGGACAGTAGAGGACCATTAGAGCAATGCGCATATGAAGTATGAAGCTGATCCGTGAAAGAAAAGAGAAACTAGATTGGTCAGTAAGCGAGGCTTACGGAATACCCCCCGCGTGGGCCCAGGTACCCCTAAAATATGTACAAATTTCCAAGTGTGTGGGCTTGTGACCTTGACTCTGGGATTAGCGCGAGGTTCATTGGAGCAATGAGTGTGTGAAATGTGAAGCAGATCCGAGCAAGGAAATAGTTATAACCGATTTCTCTGATGTTAAGTTTTGTAAAGAGACTACCGTATAACCTCGAATTAACGCCCCTGGAGGCGTTACATTTTACAAAGGGGGGGGGGGGGGGGGGGGGCGTTTATTTGTCACAGAGTGGTAGAGGTCCATTGGAGCAATGAGTGTGTGAAATGTGAAGCAGATCCGAGCAAGGAAATAGAAGTTATAACCGATTTCTCTGATGTTAAGTTTTGTAAAGAAGAAACTACCGTATAACCTCGAATTAACACCCCCGGAGGCGTTACATTTTACAAAAGGGGGGGAGGCGTTTATTAGCCATTAAAAAAAGAAAAAAGAAAAAAAAAAAAAATTACCAAGGACCGCCAATTTCAAACACAAATAAGGATTTAAGGATTATTTGTGTTTGAAATTGGCGGTCATTGGTAAAAAAAAAATGTTTATTGGGGGGGGGGGGGGGTGGGGTGGGGGCGGCGTTTATTAGCCCAGAAAAAAAAATAAATAAAAAATTACCAAGGACTGCCAATTTCAAACACAAATAAGGATTTAAGGATTATTTGTGTTTGAAATTGGCGGTCATTGGTTAAAAAAAGTTTTGTTATTTAATTTTTATTTGGGGGCGGGGGGACGTTTATTAGCCAGCAAAAAAAAAAAAAAAGCTTTTTTTAACATAAAGGACCGCCAATTTCAAACACAAATAAGGATTTAAGGATTATTTGTGTTTGAAATTGGCGGTCATTGGTAAAAAACTTATTTATTTTTTTTTTATTTGGGGTGGGGGGGGGGGGGTAAGGGGGTAAGGGGGGGGGCGGCGTTTATTAGGAGGGGGGCGTTAATTCGAGGTTATACGGTATGTATGTGACGTTGACCTCGAGATCAGCGGGGATTTGTCACAGCATATGATATATTAAGTTTTTCAATGTAAGAAATAGAAGTTATTAAATATTTCTCTGATGTTTAGTTTTGTAAAGAGACTAAAGTATGTGACCTTGACCTTGGGATCAGCGGGGGTTGGACAGTCGTAGATTTGTCACAGCATGATAGTACAACCTTAGAGGAATGCACAAGTGAAATAATAAGAATTTTCAATGAAGGAAATAGAAGTTATAACTTATTTCTCTGATGTTAAGTTTTGTAAAGAGACTAAGTATTTGACCTTGACATTGGGATCTGCGGGGGTTGGACGGTCATGGATTTGGCACAGCATGGTATTAGAGCCTTACAGGAATGCATGTGTGAAATATTAAAAATTTTAGATGAAGGAAATAGAAGTTAGAACAATATTTCTCTGATTTTAAGTTTTGTAAAGAGACTAAGTATTTGACCTTGACCTTGGGATCAGCGGGGGTTGGACGGTCGTGGATTTGGCACAGCATGGTAGTAGAGACTTACAGGAATGCATGTGTGAAATATTAAGCATTTTAGATGAAGGAAATAGAAGTTATAACAATATTTCTCTGATGTTAAGTTTACGGACTAAGAATTTGACCTTGACCTTGACTGCGGGATGCGGGGGTTGGACGGTCGTGGATTTGGCACAGCATGGTAGTAGAGCCTTACAGGAATGCATGTGTGAAATATTAAGCATTTAGATGAAGGAAATAGAAGTTATAACAATATTTCTCTGATGTTAAGTTTTGTAAAGAGACTAAGTATTTGACCTTGACCTTGGGATCTGCGGGGGTTGGACGGTCGTGGATTTGGCACAGCATGGTAGTAGAGCCTTACAGGAATGCATGTGTGAAATATTAAGCATTTTAGATGAAGGAAATAGAAGTTATAACAATATTTCTCTGATGTTAAGTTTACGGACTAAGTATTTGACCTTGACCTTGGGATCTGCGGGGGTTGGACGGTCATGGATTTGGCACAGCGTGGTGGTAGAGCCTTACAGGAATGCATGTGTGAAATATCAAGCATTTTAGATGAAGGAAATAGAAGTTATAACAATATTTCTCTGATGTTAAGTTTACGCGGACGCACGGACGCACGGACGCACGGACGGACACACGGACAACCTGACTCCAGTATACCCCCCCACAACTCGTTGCGGGGGGTATAATTATAAGATATTTACCTGAGTGTTAAAGTTTTTGAAGCACTCAGTACGTGACCTTGACCCTGGGCTTGGTGGGGGCAGGTCGAACGTGGATTTGGCACAGGACAGTAGAGGACCATTAGAGCAATGCGTATATGAAAGTATGAAGCTGATCATGAAAGGGAAACAAAATTATAAGTATTTACCTGAGAGTTAAAGTTTTTGAAGCACAAGTATGTGATCTTGATCTTGGCTTGGGGCAGGACAAAGTGGATTTGGCACAGGGCGGTAGAGGACCATTAGAGCAATGCGTATATGAAGTATGAAGCTGATCCGTGAAAGAAAACAGAAATTATAAGATATTTAACCTGAGTAGTTAAAGTTTTTGATAAGCACCAAGATATGTTGAATCATTGATCCTGGGGCCGTTGGCGGGGCAGGACAAACGTGGATTTGGCACAGGCGGTAAGAGGACCATTAGAGCAATGCGTATATGAAGTATGAAGCTGATCCGTGAAAGAAAACAGAAATTATAAGATATTTACCCGAGCGTTAAAGTTTTTGAAGCACTAAGTATGTGACCTTGACCCTGGGCTTGGCGGGGGTAGGACAAATGTGGATTTGGCACAGGGCAGTAGAGGACCATTAGAGCAATGCGTATATGAAGGATGAAGCTGATCCGTGGAAGGAAACAGAAATGAGAAGATATTTACCCGAGCGTTAAAGTTTTTGAGCACCAAGTATGTGACCTTGACCCTGGGCTTGGCGGGGGCAGGACGAAGTGGATTTGGCACAGGCAGAGAGGACATTAGAGCAATGGAATATGAAGTGAAGCTGACCATGGAGGAAACAGAAATTATAAGATATTTACCCGAGCGTTAAAGTTTTTGAAGCACAAGTATGTGACCTTGACCCTGGGTTGGCGGGGGCAGGAGAACGTGGATTTGGCACAGGGCGGTAGAAGACCATTAGAGCAATGCGTATATGAATTTGAAGTGTCCATGAAAAGAAAACAGAAATTATAAGATATTTACCCGAGCGTTAAATTTTTAAAGCATTAAGTATGTGACCTTGACCCTGGGCCTTTGGCGGGGGAGACGATGGTGGACTAGGAGGACCATTTTGCAATGTGTATAAGTATGAAGCTGATCCATGGAAGGAAACAAATTGTAAGACATTTACCCGACTTGTTTTTGAAGCACTAAGTATGTGACCTTTGACCCTGGGCTTGGCGGGGGCAGGACGAACGTGGATTTGGCCACAGACAGTGAGGGCCATTAGAGCAATGTGTATGAAGTATGAAGCTGATCATGAAGAAACAGAAATTATAGATATTTACCCGAGCGTTGCACTAAGATGTGACCTTGACCTGGGCTTGGCGGGGGCAGGACGGACGTGGATTTGGCTCAGGACAGTAGGACCATTAGAGCAATGTGTATGAAGTATGAACGATGAATCCATGGGAAGGAAACAGGGAAATTATAAAGATATTTACCCGAGCGGTTTTAAAGTTTTTTTTTTTTCAACTAAGCACCTATTTGTGACCTTGACCCTGGGACTTGGCGGGGGGCAGGACGATCGTGTGATTTGGCTACAGGACAGTAGAGGACCAATTAGAGCAATTGTATATGAAGTTATGAAGTTTGGATCATGGAGAAGGAAACAGAAATTTAAGGTTTTACCCGAACCGTTTAAAAGTTTTTGAGGAAGGCAAACAAGAATTTATGTGAACCGTGACCCTGGGCTTTTGGCGGGGGCAGGACCCGAAGGGATTGACTGGACCGTTTAGAGGACAATTAGAGCAATGTGTTTATTTTGAAGTCTTTTTGATAAGCTGATCCTGGAAGGAACCAAGAAAATTATTAAGATATTACCCGAGCCGTTGTTAAAGTTTTTGAAGCACCAAGTTTGTTGACAGTGGGTCCTTGGGCTGTGGCAGGGGGCAATGACGAACGTGGATTTGGCAACAGGGCGGTTATATGAAGACCTATTAGAGCAATGCGTATTATGAATTAATTTTGAAGCTGATCCATGAAGAAAACAGAAATTATAAGATATTTACCCGAGCGTTTTAAAGTTTTTAAAGCATTTTAAGTATGTGACCTTGACCATGGGCTTGGCGGGGGGGCAGGACGACGTGGATTTGGCACAGGACAGTAGAGGACCATTAGAGCAATGTGTATATGAAGTATGAAGCTGATCCATGGAAGGAAACAGAAATTGTAAGACATTTACCCGAGCGTTAAAGTTTTTGAAGCACTAAGTATGTGACCTTGACCCTGGGCTTGGCGGGGGCAGGACGAACGTGGATTTGGCACAGGACAGTAGAGGGCCATTAGAGCAATGTGTATATGAAGTATGAAGCTGATCCATGGAAGGAAACAGAAATTATAAGATATTTACCCGAGCGTTGCACTAAGTATGTGACCTTGACCCTGGGCTTGGCGGGGGCAGGACGAACGTGGATTTGGCACAGGACAGAGAGGGGACCATTAGAGAATGTGTATATGAAGTAGAAGTTGATCCATGGTAGGAAACAGAAAATTATAAGATATTTACCCGAGCGTTAAAGTTTTTATTTTTTGAAAGCACCAAGTGTGACCTTGACCCTGGGCTTGGCGGGGGCAGGACGAACGTGGATTTGGCACAGGACAGTAGAGGACAATTAGAGCAATGTGTATATGAAGTATGAAGCTGATCCATGGAAGGAAACAGAAATTATAAGATATTTACCCGAGCGTTAAAGTTTTTGAAGAACCAAGTATGTGACCTTGACCCTGGGCTTGGCGGGGGCAAGACGAACGTGGATTTGGCACAGGGCGGTAGAAGACCATTAGAGCAATGCGTATATGAATTATGAAGCTGATCCATGAAAGAAAACAGAAATTATAAGATATTTACCCGAGCGTTAAAGTTTTTAAAGCACTAAGTATGTGACCTTGACCCTGGGCTTGGCGGTGGTAGGACAAATGTGGATTTGGCACAGGACAGTAGAGGACCATTAGAGCAATGCGTATATGAAGTATGAAGCTGATCCATTGAAGGAAACAGAAATTATAAGATATTTACCCGAGCGTTAAAGTTTTTGAAGCACCAAGTATGTGACATTGACCCTGGGCTTGGCGGGGGCAGGACAAACGTGGATTTGGTACAGGGCGGTAGAGGACCATTAGAGCAATGTGTATATTAAATATGAAGCAGATCGGTCAAAGGATGAAGGAATTATGAGACATTTACCCGAGCGTTAAAGTTTTTGAAGCACCAAGTATGTGACCTTGACCCTGGGCTTGGCAGGGGCAGGACAAACGTAGATTTGGCACAAGGCAGTAAAGGACCATTAGAGCAATGCATATATGAAGTATGAAGCTGATCCGTG
Source organism: Conchocele bisecta (assembly GCA_029237695.1). Taxonomy (NCBI): domain Eukaryota; kingdom Metazoa; phylum Mollusca; class Bivalvia; order Lucinida; family Thyasiridae; genus Conchocele; species Conchocele bisecta. The sequence continues at coordinate 179,495,396 of CM055265.1, forward strand.
AAAGAAAACAGAAATTATACGATATTTACCTGAGCGTTAAAGTTTTTGAAGCACTAAGTATGTGACCTAGACCGTGGGCTTGGCGGGGGCAGGACGAACGTGGATTTGGCACAGGACAGTAGAGGACCATTAGAGCAATGTGTATATGAAGTATGAAGCTGATCCATGGAAGGAAACAGAAATTATAAGATATTTACCCGAGCGTTAAAGTTTTTGAAGCACCAAGTATGTGACCTTGACCCTGGGCTTGGCGGGGGCAGGACGAACGTGGATTTGGTACAGGGCGGTAGAGGACCATTAGAGCAATGTGTATATGAAATATGAAGCAGATCGGTCAAAGGATGAAGAAATTATGAGACATTTACCCGAGCGTTAAAGTTTCGTGACGGACGGACGTTCTTACATTAGGGTACTTATGTGGTTTATCACATGTTAAATATTAGCCACATAAAACGATTTTTAGCCACACATAAAACAATTTTTTAGGTGGCTAATTGTAACCAACCCTATCCTTTAACAAGTCCATAACCCTGTGGGGCTAGCCACATAAGTACCCTAATGTGTGCCCGGACGGACGGACGGGACGGACGGACGGATAAGGGTAACACTATATGCCCCCTCCACTATCATGGTGGGGCATAAAAATGGCAAGTTGGGAGTCCTTTAGAATCGTCTCATTGAGACGATTCTAAAGCACTCCCAACTTGCCATTTTTGATGGAGAAATAAGAAATTTACCTTCAAATTACGCACCTTAACTGGAGCTCTGACTACCAGTCCCTGGCTAAGTGAAAACAGATGCTTTATGATTCATATAGCAAGCTTGACAACTCCATAACAATTAAACATCCAGTCAACTTTATTATCATGCCACATACAAATTAAATTATATAAACTAAATATATTCTCAATTAAAGCACATTTGACAGGTTGAAATAACATGTAGCTGTACAGGGGTCATACCAATTATCCGGACAATCAGTTTATCGGACAAATGAAAATACCTGTTAATTAAGCGCATTATTTTGATCCGATTTTGCAACGAATGCATCTAAGTCATGCAGGTGCATGCTTTTTCCATGCCAGTGTGAATAATATGTCGGCATGGTAAACATTTTAGTAACATTTGCTGAATACATTCCCAACTCTGTGCAGAAGTTGTTTACAACGACAAAGGTCATGCGGGGGCTCAATCGAGTGCGCCCAATTACGTCATTGTTCTATAAATACAATACATTCTATAAATACGGTGTTTTCCAAGAAACGAAGGGTGACTGATTTTTCTGCAGAAATACACAATGCTGTTTATACTGGTTTACACGCGATAACATTACGGTATGATTTCAACGTGAGAATAGAAGTTATATAAGACGATTAGTCTATATGTTTGTCCGGATAACTGATTGTCTATGTTAATTTTGGGGCAATCTTACGACTGATGATCTGACCCGATTTTAAGCGAGAAAGATGGCACAGTTTGCTAAATAGTTTACATGCGTTGAGAAAGCAAGAACCGACGATTGTTCTGTGAAAAGTTTATGCCCGTAGCTGCTATTTTAAGAAAAATATCGTTAAAAAACTGCCATTTTTGTCCGATAATCTGGAGGATCCCTGTAGGTCCAAACTGGATTAGACTGGCAAAACATTGGTTAACCCTTACAATGCTGAATTAATTTGTGTCGTCTGCTGAATAATTTTTATTTTTCCATTTTTCTCATCAAAAACTTGGTTTGGCAATGGAAATGATTCTAAAATGCTGCCAAACCATGTTTTTACTGAGAGAAGATACAAACTATGAATTATCAGCAGACAACTATTTTCGATTCCGCATTCTAAGAGTTAATCATACACCTGTCTAGTCAGCTGTTGCAGTCATTACTGACTAATACCAGTACTGAGAAATAAATTAATATGCCAGTTTGCAGTGGAACAGTGAATAGGTGCCCAAACACATTTATGGCTGAGACTGGAGAAATGGCACCTAACATAGTGACCACAACAATGAATATAGACTTTAGGATATATATATTAACCCTTAGACCGCTACATACAACAATTGTCGTTTGCTGTTGCTTTTATATCTTGCCTTATTTCTCAATAAAAACATGGAAATGATTCTGAAGTGCTGTCAAAGCATGTTGTGAATTATTCTAAAGTGCTGTTAAAGCATGTTTTTGATGATAAAAATGGAAAATAGAAAATAAACAGCAGACGACAAAAAAATTAAGATAGCGGTGTAAGAGTTAATGGTGAATCTTACTGAGATTCACACCTAGGCCAAGTCTTCCAGTGTAGTCAGTGTGCCTGGCATCGGACCTGGACAAGTGTAAAACATAATGCTCCCCCCAGCCACCTGACCTACCCTCATAAAGGTGTAGGGGCAGATATAAACTGTACACCTGGTTGTATAGAAGCAACTTCAGTAGCCTATTTCATCAACATTGCAAAGTATACTTTACTACCAAAGTATACTTTGAGGGAGAAATTTTAATTTTTTTTAAAAATTTATTATTTTTTATTATACTGAATTTATTACATTATCACAGCCATTTAATGGCTGTGATAATGTAATAAATTCAGTATAATAATTCTGCATACTTTTAATCATGAAATATATGCATTTGTTAGTTCTATATGAAATAATGCATTTCAGGAAAAATAAATGATTACTCCCTCAAAGTATACTTTGCTAGTAAAGTATACTTTGCAATGTTGATGAAATAGGCTACAGGTCTTCAAGTTCACCAGGCAGTTCTTTCATTAAAACCGATTTTCAGGAATTATTTTATTTTATGAAAATTAAAAAAAAAAATTATACAGATATAGAAAGAAACCAAGTTAAGGAATTTTTGGGTCATTTTCAGTGAGTAAGTTAAGTCAATCCCTGTTAATGAAAGCACAGATTGCAAGTGCTTACTATTGGAAAATGAAACATTATTGCTCAACATGAACTTCTCAAAGATCATAGATAGATACACTTGACTTCAATGATAATTGCTTTATAAGGCCAGAGTTTTTTTTTTATTTGTTTCTCGGATTTTGCCGACAACTATGTCCGTAGGAGGAGGGAAAAAAATAAAAATAAAAAATCGTCGACCAGCATTTTTTTTTTGTTTCTCGGATTATGTCCGTAGGAGGAAAAAAAAAAAAAAAAAAAACCCACCAAAAATAATTGGCTACAAAGTGTGTGAAGACATGTTTTCAACCACCATAGATCTAGATCTAGATCAGTTCTTGTGTACTGGTAGATACATACATGTACGTGGTAAAGTACATATATCTCGCCTATTAAAAATGTATAGTATAACCGGACTTAACTTACAGATACAACAAAGTCAAAAGAAGTATCTGAAGGCCAAGCAAGGAAACCAGGTGTTCATATAAGGATGAACCCCATTGTTGAACTCCTTTTACTCGGCTTTTACGAGAAGCAGGACATACTGTGGTTTATTCTTTCCTGGAATCTGACAGCCGGGGTGAAGTGCCAACCTGTGAATTCAATCAGGCAGAGTGGAGATCCTGATGAGACTGCACTGATGATCTAGGCATATGCTAGTTGCAAATGCAGATTGTCTATTTGTCTGTGGGCACATTATAATATACATACATGTACATGTATTAAAATTAATTTGAATATCATTTAATACGATAATATCAAGACAATGAGTCGCATTCAAGTCTGCGATATCAATCACTATTCTATGATTACACCGGGACATACTCGAGAGCTTGATGTTGCGAGCAAAAGCTGGGACACTTTATAACAGACAATTTGACCAGCAGATGAAGAGAGCTATCTTCGCATGGACCTTGGTATAGAGAGGCAGCAAATACAGAGAAAAGAAAGAAAGAAAAGCAGCCAAATTAAATGTGGGATTCACATTGACCACATTGACTGGTGCATAATAAAATTTATTTGTTTTCGTCGAGATCTGTCCAAATATAATAAATAATTTGTTGTTGTTGTTGTTTTTATAATTTATTTTCTGCTAACCAGAGTCTTCGTACGATTTCTTCGCAAATATGGACGTGACCGACTTATTAACGTCGCCAACATAACGGGCGACGAATGTTGACAGTTTTTCGCCCCGCCGACCCTCTTCCAAATTTGGAACTTCGTTGGCATTTGATCCCCAAACCACACCGTCTTCTCGGAGCCGGACGGCTCGACGGGCGCATCCATTTTGATCTCAAACGGTCATTTGGACGCTTGTTTTCGTTTTGTTAAGATTAACAAAAAGAAAATAAGCGTCCAAACGACCGTGATCTAGATTCGGTGTCGGGTCGTTTCGTTCCAATTCCCATTCGCCCTGGGCCGTTTCGCGCCGGAAAAAAAAAATGGATTTTTTTTAATTTTTATTTTTTTCGATTTTGGCTAAAATCGGGGCGGCGGGTCTGAGAAACGAATAATCAACAAACTCTGGCCTAAGAGTGATGTGATATATGCATATAACATATGTGAATATTGTCTTGTTACTGTATACTATATGGAGCATTGAGTTGCCATCTCCGCCATCTTTGTATGTAAAAGCCATTGTACAGTTTCACCACTTTGTGTGTTTGACACATACAGCAAATAAAATTTGGTGCAATACATAATAGACAGATATGACAACGGCAAGATATAAATATTATGCCAGCAAACTATACGAAAGACGAGATATCTGAGCATTTCTCCAATCAATGTTAAAATAAATTTTGATGTGTAAACTTTTCAATCTGATGCACAGCCTATTGTTAGTGTTACACAGGTAAAGCCATATCTACTCGCATATTAGGTGAGTAGACATCAGGGACAATACACTCATGTAACTGCTTACATGTCACTAGTTTTGATAGCTAATAACAGAGTACAGTAGTGGGTATATAATTATGGTATGTGTTGTGTGGTTGGCCAGGTAAAAGTGATACACTGTGCGATCTTCTGTATATGAGGGTATTTATAATGGTGGTTCATGTTTTGAAAAACATGGGCACAAACCTGTCCAGAAAACTGACATATTTTACAGTTTGATGTAATATAATTGATAGGAATCCATTCTCCTGGCTTTTCTACATGTGATTAGCTAGCTACATTATATCATATGTTCTACTTCACATTTCTTTGTCAAACTGCAGAACAGGTGAAACAGGCTGATGGCTGGAATACACAAAGATGGCCGACTTGGCCGACTTGGCCATTCCATGTGCCGTATAGGATACAGTAACGAGGCAGTATTCACATATATGTTATACATTCACATTTACGAAGTAATTATCTTTAACTCAAACGAGGATCAGGTATAGAACGGGTCCTTAAATAACCATTTCAACACTAGACCTCTATAACAGTGTTTGCAAACAGTGTAGATCCAGATGAGCCGGCTCGTGACGAGCCGTCTCATCAGGATCTGCACTTTTAGCAAGTAATATTCATATTCTTGAGAACAAAAACACCCCATTTTCATAAATTGACTCGTCTGAGAATCAATTTTGTGACCACTGGATGGATCGCAAAATTAACATATCAAAATCCATTCCAGTTATTTAGGAGTGAGAGGTTTAATCTTACCTCACAGTGGCTAGGTGCGAGTAATTCCAACTGGTTTAATAATCCGAGACCGTGACACACATGTTGCAGATTACTGTATATCCCATGCCAGTGTGATCTGCCCAATTTCACATGGCTTCACTAGAGTACCTGCAAGCAGAAAGGGGAGGAGGTTAGTGTACCAAATGTAGCCTCCAAGATATACGATACCAAAATAACCCTAAATATTCAGACACAATTTATTCTATGAAACACATATAAATATCTGGTTTCTCACAATGTTTAGGGTTTGTATGGTTGTACTAGTAACTAGTATATCGCAATAACAATATATTCGGATACAATGTGTTTTGGGAAACCGTTTCCCAAAACAAATTGTGTCCGAATATTTTGTGTTATTACAGTAATTATAAGCAGAAAGGGGTTGTTATTGTACAAACTGTAGCCTCTAAGATCTAGGATATCTGCAGGGAGTATATCACAATTGAAGGGGTCAGTGGAAGAAGGGCGCTAAGTCCCCTTATGGACTTACATATAGCCCCCTTATTTCACTGACCCCTGCAATTTATAGACTTAACCCCCTTATTTCACTGACCCATTAAATTTAGACTTAGCCCCTTATTTCACTGACCCTTCAATTTATAGACTTAGCCCCCTTATTTCACTGACCCCTTCAATTTATAGACTTAGCCCCCTTATTTCACTGATCCCTGCAATGTATAGACTTAGCCCCCTTATTTCACTGACCCCTTCAATTTATAGATTTTAATAAGCCCCCTTATTTCACTGACCCTGCAATGTATAGACTTAGCCCCCTAATTTCACTGACCACTTCAATTTATAGACTTAGCCACCTTATTTCACTGACCCATGCAACTTATAGACTTAGCCCCTTATTTCACTGAGCCCTGAAATGTATAGACTTAGCCCCCTTCTTCCACTGATCCCATCAATTTAGAGCTATTCCTGAGGTGCAGTGACCATAATGGTTTACTGATGAGTGAATGTGGTTTTGTGTCTCTTCAAAAGTCAGATACAGAGATGTTGGTCATAATGAACCTGGAATGAAACCAGGGCACAAAGTTATAAATTGAACATTTTTAGAGAATTTAATCTTAAATTTTAATTAAAATCAAGCAGTTTTCAGCACAACTCAACAAATGTTAGCATAATCATCTGTAGAGCTCAATGAATATAATTTCCGTATCCAAATTGGAATGTTTACTGGTTGGTATATTATAATTACAGTGCAAGTATATTTTTGCCTGGCAAATATTCAATGATAATTATGACATTTCAACAACAGAACGGGAAACTGTGACATACAGCAGCCATATTTTGCCAGCTAGATTGCCAACCACTCCACATTTCTTTTACACAGACACCGATTAAGAAATCTATAACCCATAAATAGAAATCATAAAAACATATTACGGTACATTCTTTGTTGGATTATTAACTGCAGACCATTTCCGCCAAGACATAATTTTATTGCAGATGTCTTTATATCCAACATCCAAAATAGAAATATGTGCTGTTGAGCACACGTTTCTTGGTAAGATTTATAAATACTTGTACAGTAAATTGATTCGCTGTCTGATTAGAATTGCAGGTGTATTGTCGTCAGCTATGGTATAATGTAAATACCATAGCTGACAATACACCTGCAATTATAATCAGACAGAGAATCCATTTACTGTGCTTGATCCACCAGCACAACAATTTCCTAACATTATCCCGTCCCCGATTTTTCTCATAGGATAGGATAGGAGATAGGATACGAGATACATGTAGTTTGAAGATGAAAACATACTTTGGAAGAGCAAAATAGCAACCAATTAATTTTTCTCCAGTCTTAAAATGGTTTATCTTTAAGATGGAAGTGGTTAACTAATTTTGTGCTGTTTGTTTGTTGGGGTTTAACAGCCTATCAACAGCTAAGGTCATTTAAGGCCGGGTCAATGGGTTTAGTACTTAATCCCATATATCACCTGTACAAGTATCCAAAATCAGAACTGAATATTTACAATAAACAAGAGGGCCATGATGGCCCTAATTCGCTCACCTGACTCCATGAACACCAGAGGAGAATGTGACATTGAGTTCATGTGTTTTAAACAAATTGTGCTATTTTTAGATGGCAGTCAACTTGGATTAAGCGATGACTCATTTTACCAAATCTGAAAATTCTTCACCCAAGGATCTTAACTTACTATGAAGTTTGGCCAGTATCGGCCATGTGGTGGCCATCATGGATGACATAATCATCCGATTCCGACAAATATTGCACCAGATCAGCAATCGCCTCGTCGATACCTTCAATTTTATATATGACATGAGCATATTCGTTCAAAAATAAAATTTGACCCCATTTTGACCCCACGGGATACGCCTATTTTTGACCCCGGGGTCACCATTTTCACAACTTTGAAAGAGCATTGTAAATCGATCATTCCTACAAAGTTTAGTCGAAATCCGGCCAGCGGTTCATGAGAATTTTTTTTAAGAATTTATGCTATTTTTAGACGGCGGCCATCTTGGATTAGCGATGACCTCCATTTTAACAAATCTGAAAAGGCTTCACCCATGGACCATAACTTTTAAGTTTGGCTACCATGGACCGCTTGGTTCATGTGAAGAAGAATTTTGAAATCTCTAATAAAAGAACAACCTTTTGACCTTTCGGCGGCCATCTTGGATGACATAATCATCAAAAAATGCAACAGAGTGATCGCCTCATTGATACCTTCAATCTGATATATGACATGACCATATTCGGTCAAAAATAAAATTTGACCCAAATTTTACCCTACGGGCCACGCCCATTTTTGACCCCGGGGTCACCATTTTAACAACTTTGAAAGAGCATTGTACATCGATCATTCCTACCAAGTTTTGTCGAAATCCGGTTGGCGGTTCTTGAGAAGATTTTTGAAGAATTTGTGCTATTTTTAGATGGCGGCCATCTTGGATTACGTAATGACGTCATTTTAACAATTTTGTAATCCCCCTACCTCAGGACCATGACCATGAAGTTTGGTGACTATAGGCCCAATGGTTACCAAGGAGAAGACGTTTGAAAATGTTCACGGACGACGGACGACGACGGACACATTGCGGTAACAATAGCTCACATGAGGTGAGCTAAAAAACTATATATTCAGACCTGAAGTCAGAATAATCCTGATCTGATGCCAGATCCTCGCCACACCAGAATCAATTGGCCCCCTCCCAAAAGCAGTAGGATCAGTAATAATCTTAATACTTTTATAATGGGCAATAACCCAATTCAACTCCCAGGTAACAAAAGAGCCAAAGATAAAAACATACCTGAGGGCCAAACCAGGCAAATAGTGATTCCTATAAGGAGGAATCCATACCGTTAATTTACACTGTCGCCCGACCAATCACCAAAAGCATAATTATGTTGTTACCATTCATATGAGTGGTAACAACATATACATGTACTTTCATTGTGCAACACAGAAAATATATAATGAAAAACATTGTTAACCCATAGACCATTACTCACAACAATTGTCGTCTGCTGTTGCTTTTATATCTTGCCTTATATCTCAATAAAAACATGGTTTGACAGCACTTCAGAATAATTTCCAATGGAAATGATTCTGAAGTGCTGTCAAAGCAGGTTGAAAATTATTCTAAAGTGCTGTCAAAACATGTTTTTGATGATAAAAATGGAAAATAGAAAACAAACAGCAGACGACAAAAATTAAGATAGCGGTGTAAGGGTTAAATTTGAACTCAGTACCCAGCATGTATTAATGAAAATAAAGATCGTCACACAAATAAAATGTTGCCTCAGAATACACTGCTATTCCATCTGTTACACATCCTCACCGACTGTGCACTGTATGCACTGTATCCATAGTATCACATACAATGTATCCATGCTGTCGCATGCACATGCATGAGCTGCATATATACGCACAATACGGATATGTGGCTGTGACTGGCGAAATTGGGCTTATGGCATTTGTGACCAGTGGAGATCCAGATCAAATAGTACACTCCTGTAGCCTGATAACGATCTATATTGTTAGAAGCATGATGGGTGTTTCATTGATGGAATGGCGAACAGTGCAGATCCTGATCAGACTGTGCGGATGCACAGGCTGATCTGGATCTACACTGGTCGCAAAACCCATAAGTCCCATTTCTCCAGTCACAGCCAAGTATGGGCATTTTCGGAGATATCAACCGTGCTGTGCTTTCATATAGTATAATTGGTTCTAATTGGCTTCGGTGAATAATTTGTGAACAGTGTCAGTTCTGATCAAGCTAATATGTCGCTATGCTTTGACAGAGAAAAGTACTCTTTTTGTCAGATGGTGACTCAACATATGCAGAAAGCCAATCTGCATTTACATGTCATACCAAATGTAAATGGCAATAATTCCAGCACAAAAATATTTACACAATTCCTTAACATTTGATTGGCCCGTAGCAAGTCTCTGTCCAAAATTTACATCCCAGTAAACTCCCATGCCGAACTACTTTCCGTAACCGTGAGGCGCAGTTAAAATAATTCTTAAGAAAACGGAAAATAAACACATTTTCTTGATGAATTTATTTCAAATGCTGGAATTATAAGGAATGAATGGCCTTTTTGTTGAATTTATCGGGGATATAAACTTGGAAAAGTCGCGGGAATACTGGACGAGGCCTTAAAAAAATTACAATTTTCGATAAAAAAAATCCAAAAAAAAAAAGAAGCTTTTTTTTTTTTTGATTTTTTTTTTTCCGAAAATTGTAATTTTTTATCACTTCGTCCAGTATTCCCGCGACTTTTCCAAGTTTATACCCCGATAAATTCCACAAAAAGGCCATTCATTCCTATAATAACACATATCTCGTACATGGTTGCAACATTGTGCTGTTAACTCGCAAACAAATAATTTGCATTTTCTCATCACCATGCGCAAATTAATTAATTGGATAAAGTATTTCTGTATTCAGTCTAAACTATAAACTGGCATTTTCAGTCCAGTGTAACATGGTGTTAATTTCAGATGTTTCCAAATGCCACAACCTTAAAATCCTTATATAGCGGTGTTTGCAAACAGTGTAGATCCAGATGAGCCGGCTCGTGACGAGCCGTCTCATCAGGATCTGCACTTTTTGCATGTAATTTTCATATTTTTAGAACCCCCATCCCCTTTTCATAAATAGACTAGCCTGAAAATCAGCTTGTGAAGACTGCATTGGCTGGAAAACTAACATATGAAAATATATTCCAGTTATTTCGGGGTGAACGGGTTAACTTCTGATCTAGGAGAACACTGAACGATGCTACGATTATAAAAGAGAAAATAAACATGGTCTCTTTGTTTGCCACTAAATGTTTCGAAGATAGTTCAAGTGAGTGGTAGTAACGCATACACATTTGGCAGGAATTAAGAAAAATAATCAGTTTTTCTTGGAGAATTTTCAGCATGAAATGGAGTAAACAGATATGAAGCAATTAAATATGCGGTTAATTGGACGCTAAAAACAAAGGTTGGACTGACGAAACACAGCATACGTCTGTAACCATTCAATCATTGAAAAATCTCTACTGTAACTAGCAAGTATAATGTATGATTATGATTTGCATCTACAGTGATCAACAAAATTTAATGTCCCGGTGGACGCAATTTTAATGAAATTCTAAGACACATTTACATAGAGAAATAAGAAAAATACTCCTAATTTGTTTGGCTGATATTTTCACCGTTACCGTGCAAAGAGTAAACCACTTGAACCCGAAAGACCGCTATAGTTGTTATGCAAACAGTGCAGATCCCGATGAGCCGGCTCGTAACGAATGAAAGTAATGCCACAACCTTAAAGCCTTATAGCGGTGTTTGCAAACAGTAATTTTCACATTTTTGAGATAAAAAAATAACCCCTTTTCATAAATGGACTAGTCTGAAAACGAATTTGTGACAGCTTGGATTGGTTGCAAAATTAACATATCAAAATCAATTCCAGTTACTTAGGGGTGAAAGGGTTAACAAGCCATATTGAAACTTCAAGTGCAATTTTCCAGGTTTGTGGAGTGTGGACTACCTACGTTAGGGCTATCATTGACGGCCATTCCACCTGAAGGTGTGCGAACGTACACCACCTGTAATGATGAGATACCGAGACGATAATGATCACGTAAAACTTGCCCGCAGGTGAAAACTGTCCTCGTCCAACTGATTGTTAGGATCAGGTAACTGGTTGAACTAAGATGAATTATGTAGCAAAACAAACGACCAATGTATATATTGTATGCAAAACTGAAACCATTTTATATAAATGATGACCAGTTTAAAGTAATCATTAAAGCTATATTTAAGGGTTGAATTGAAATTGGAATATAATTATGTGACCTGCTGCAACAAAAAAGGGGCTTATATTTTAACCCTTACACCGCTATCTTAATTTTTTTTGTGATCTGCTGTTTGTTTTCTTTTTTCCATTTTTATCATCAAAAACATGCTCTGACAGCACTTTAGAATAATTTACAACATGGTCTGACAGCACTTTAGAATCATTTCTATTGGAAATGATTCTGAAGTGCTGTGAAACCATGTTTTTATTGAGAAATAAGGCAAGATATAAAAGCCACAGCAGATGACAATTGATGTGTGTAGCGGTCTATGGGTTAAGCTAAAATGTTTCACCAACTCAATAGCGAACATAATGAAGGAGCTGAACAGCTGAAGGTGCATCCGTGTTGGCTGATCAGGGTTTACACTGGTTGTAAACTCAATAAGCCTAGTATTGTTGTGGTAGATCAGTTATATACAAGGTAGAAAGTTGTGCCTTCAACTGACAAAAGTGGCAATACAACTGTAGTAACCAGCTTCATTGGCAAATATGTGCTATAATCAAGGTCTACACTTTTCCCCCATAGTCAATGAGGCTCCATGGATGATGGCAGCAACAGGTTGGATCATTGTGAAATTATTTGAAGTGGGTAGTGGAAGAAGTCCTTCATGGAGTTAGCCCCCTTCTTCCACTGGCCTTTTCAATTCACCTGAAACCATGTTATACCCTCGTGTAAAATGTCCTCTCTGTCAAGAGGCGACACTGATTTAAATACAGTGCAACATCCCAATGAAATCGGAGAGCAGGGGCCAGTTTCACTAAACTTTGTACGATTAACAAGTTTGTAAGTGCAAAATTATGATATTCTGTAAATTTCACATTAGCAATGTTTTCTTGTAAACAATTATTATATTTACATTTATTAAGCATAGGCTGCGAATGCAGCCTTATATGCTTAATAAATGTAAATCCATAAATTGCAATTTCCAGACAATCGTAAATTTGCACTTACAAACATTTTAGTCGTACAAAGTTTAGTGGAACGTGCCCCTGGTGCACTGAAATATGAGCATATTGAATACAAATCCAGTACAAATTAGCACATACTCCACATAGATGTTTAACAAATGTGTCACAATGAGTTTATTGTTTACAAACTGATCCCAAGACAGACATCATGAAATAATATAATATTATACTAGCAAAGCAAGACAAACAGGCCTTCTGTATGTAAAATGCATATGTGGCTGTGACTGGAGAAATGTGGCTTATGGGTTTGCGACCAGTGTAGATTCACATCAACATGCGCATCCACTCACTCCATCAGGATCTGCACTGGTTGCCATTACATCAATGAAACACCCTTCATGCGGCTAATAAGCAATATAGATCGTTATCAGGCTACAGGAGTCTGCTATTTGATCAGGAGCTACACTGGTCACAAACCCCATAAGCCCCATTTCTCCAGTCACAGCCCCTTATTTACATCTGTAACACATAGTTCTGGTCCTGATGTTTGTCTTTGAACACAAATCCATAATAATATACATGTGTGCCAAAAAAAGCATTTGTATAAGTGCTCTCGTGCTTGTTTGTAATTGTTAAATAAATAAAGTTTAAACTTAAATTGTTTTTAAAGTGGATCACGTCGGAAAACACATGTACAGAGATGCTTAGGTGTCAACATGCATCTGTGACAGTGATCACATATATTTAGATCTTCAACATACTGACTCAGGGCTCCAGATAAGGAATTAGTAATTGGGTATTGTTACTCCATCATTACTTAAGCAATTGGGTATTTCAAATTTTAATTGGGTAAAATAAAATCACACTACTGTTTACACATCAACAGATATCAATTATTGAATAGTTTGCTTCGAAATGAAAACAAGTCTTGGCATTTCATTAGAATTGTCTCCTTGGAGACAATTCTAATGAAATACCAAGATGTGTTTTCATGGAAAAATAAGAAAATATGCTATATTTGTGGTCTGTTTATTGTTTTCTGTAGCACGATAAAGTTACCACAAATGTTTCATTGCTTTTTGATACTCACTACTTCTGATTTCAATTGGGTTTTTGGCAATTTTAATTGGGTATTTACGCAAATACGCAGCTTATCTGGAGCTCTGCTAACTAACCACTGAACGCCTAGAATTGTGTGCCCAAAAACTTGTAATACAGATGTTATGACCGACAGATGGAATGACGGATGACTGGCCAGAATAGCAATACAATATAACCCTTGCCATACTACGCAAGTATTAATAACTTTGTAATGTTTGGACACATGGCCACGGAAGCTTGGACTAGCAGTAGCGTAAACAATAGTATTGTATTGGCATACGCTTTGTTGTTGAATATCGGCTCCCACAATACAATATGAATGGATGATTCAGTTGGTGAATACACATACGATACGACCGATATAGACAATAATTACAATGACACTTATTACTAAACAACATTCTTAACCCAGTTGATACAATTATAGTACAGTGAAACCTCTCTATTCTGGACCCTTAGAAAAATCTGCGTATTTAATTTGAAATGTTTTCACTGGAATGTCGCTCTAGTTATAACCTGTGTTCGTGACTGCAAAGCACTAAACTGTGTCACAGAGTGATAACAAATTGATTTACAGTGAAACGTCTCTAAACCAGACACCCTGAGAGTTCTCCAATATGTCCGGTTTAGAGTTTCCAATGTAGTATGAAAATATCCTATTTTCTTTATTTCATCTCAAAAGTATATGTTGTTACCACTCGTTTGAACCGTCTCAACGAGATGGTTCAAACGAGTGGTAACAACATAGTATACCTTTATGGAGAAATAAACAAAATAATGAGATTTTTTCAACAAAAATTATTGATTTATCCTTAGACTGAAATGTGTTCAAGATCTATTTCAGCTGTTAGCCAACAAACACATTCCTGGCAGTGTTACTGATGTTTGACATGCATCCTCACGCACACTTTCATTTAACCAGATGTTTTAAAGTCATGTGCCATAAGCACACCTCATCCACTCCTTGCATAACTTCTCGGCTTGATTGCATGACTGAAACCAGTGATGACATACACGTTCCCTCATACCGTACGTATTCTGCTGCATTACATAGCAGGTAAGTGACATAATTACATTTCAATTCTATTTACAGAGAGCTCATTAGCTGTCAGTGTTCTTTTTCGCACATTTTTTAGACTAATATTCGGACCCATTGTCAATGCCACAAAATATGTTTCTTCTCTAACTCTGCAATGAGAATTCTCAAAAAAGCAAAAATAAATATTTGTTATTGTTTTTACTCTTTGGCAGGTACCTAATGTTCTTGCCGTAATATTGTCATGGTACTTATCATTTAAAGAACAAGAGAAAAACAGCAACAATGTGGTGTTTTTTATGTGTATTTAATTTTTATTTTCCCCAATTTTCAATTGTTATGATGCATTTTTGCCAATTTCAAAGCCATTGCACTGGGCCCACTCTACGCTTGCCGTACTTGTTTCTACCTACAGTGGAACCACACCAAACCAGACACCCTGGGAGATTCCCATGATGTCCGGTTTAGAGAGATTCCACTGTATACCAGTATGTGAGCAGTCCTGTAGTCGATTTAATCAAAATTGGAAAGTATACTTTTCTAGCAAAGTATACTTTGAGGGAGAATTTTTCCTGAAATGCATTATGTCATATAGAACTAACGACTGCATATATTTGATGATTAAAAGTATGCAGAATTATTATACTGAATTTATAACATTATCCCAGCCAAAATGGCTGTGATAATGTAATAAATACAGTATATTAAAAATTAACAAATTTATCCTTAAATTGAAATTTCCTTCTCAAAGTATACCTTGCTAGATAAGTATACTTTGCCATGTTGGTGACGGGACACATGTTAGTGCTTAAAAATCATGAGCCGTCATTATAATCAGGGCAACATAACAGAGTAACCCAACCCAACAGAATATTTTCAAGCCACTCTGGTTAAGAGTTTCCACTGTAATATACATGTATCAGGCTTACCAGTTCCTTTGTCTTAGACAGCACCTGTTGATCTTAGACCCACATCCTATCACCTTACCATGAATCAGTTATGTAAACCACAGGGCTGGCTAGGTTCCATGGTAAATATGGCTGAGGGAATGAGACCAGCATACTACATGTAGTATACATACTCCATGGTAATGACAGGCAGCTACAGTAACTTGTGACCGAACATTTATTGAGCACAGGACACAACTATAGTCTACATGTATGTACAGTCATTACAGATACTTCTGTATCCGATTTCATCAAAATTGCAAAGTATACTTATCTATCTAAGTATACTTTGAGGGAGAAATCATTTATTTTCCCCGAAATGCATTATTTCACATAGAATTAACGAATGCATATATTTGATGACTAAAAGTACGCCAAATTATTATACTGAATTTATTACATGAAGGTGCCGAAGGTCACAATATACGCCCATCGAGGCAAGGCCAGTTAATAAGGGGAGATAACTCACTGGCAATTAATAGGGTTCTTGCCATGATAAACATGTATATTGAATTTGGTCACGATCTGTAAAAATAAATAGGCTTCTTCGTCTTGCCGTGATAAACATGTAAACCAAATTTGTTTACAATTGGTGAAGTAGAACTAGAGTTATTGTGTGGACAAGGATACAGAGTGCGAAAATTAAAAATGGCTGCCAAGGGTCGATAAGTCATCAGAAATTTTTCAAAATCAATAGACTTCTTCGTCTTGCCGTGATAAACATGTATACCGAATTTGGTTACGAGCGATAAAGTAGAACTTGAGAGTTATTGCGTGGACAAGGATACAGAGTGCGAAAAATAAAAATGGCCGCCAAGGGGAGATAAGTCATCAGAAATTTTTCATAATCAATGGGCGTCTTCGTCTTGCCATGATAAGAATGTATACCGAGTTTGGTTACGATCGGTGAAGTAAAACTTGAGTTATTGCGTGGACAAGGATACAGAGTGCGACAAATAACAAGAGCTGTAGGAGAACAGCATAGCTCGACTACGAGGGTTGTCGATGTACACATAGCTTGACAAAGAAGGTGGCTGCGGCCTGCATAAAAACCTTAACCAAGGTTGACTAAAAACATTAACCAAGGGAAACTAGAAATGTGGCCTGTCGGCACACGAATACCCCCACTGGCAGTCAAAGAAAACGAGGCATTTTTTATTATAAGCCATTTAGCCGAGCGTTAAGGTTTCAAACGCATCAAGTCTGTGACCTTAACCCTGGGCATAGTGAGATAATCCATGCATTGGTGTAGAAGATATAGAGCGGAAGGGAATTTCAATAGGTTTGACCTTTGACCTTCAACTATGACCTTGACCTTGGACGTAGGTGCGTAGTTATTGATCGAGACACACCTTCTCATCCTGAGAAACATTTGTGCCAAGGCATTTGATAATCCATGCATCGGTGTAGAAGATATAGAGCGGAAGGGAATTTCAATAGGTTTGACCTTTGACCTTCAACTGTGACCTTGGACGTAGGTGCGTGGTTATTGATTGTGACACACCTTCTCATCATGAGAAACATTTGTGCCAAGCCATTTGATAATCCATGCATCGGTGTAGAAGATATAGAGCGGAAGGGAATTTCAATAGGTTTGACCTTTGACCTTCAACTGTGACCTTGGACGTAGGTGCGTGGTTAGCAATTTGATAATCCATGCATCAGTGTAGAAGATATAGAGCAGAAGGGAATTTCAATAGGTTTGACCTTTGACCTTCAACTGTGACCTTGACCTTGGACGTAGGTGCGTGGTTATTGATCGCGACACACCTTCTCATCATGAGAAACATTTGTGCCAAGCCATTTGATAATCCATGCATCGGTGTAGAAGACATAGAGCGGAAGGGAATTTCAATAGGTTTGACCTTTGACCTTCAACAGTGACCTTGACCTTGGACGTAGGTGCGTGGTTATTGATCGCAGCACACCTTCTCATCGTGAGAAACATTTGTGCCAAGCCATTTGGGAATTTCAATATTTTTGACCTTTGACCTTCAACTGTGACCTTGACCTTGGATGTAGGTGCGTGGTTATAGATCGCTATACACCTTCTCATCCTGAGAAACATTTGTGCAAAGGCATTTGATAATCCATGCATCGGTGTAGAAGATATAGAGCGGAAGGGAATTTCAATAGGTTTGACCTTTGACCTTCAACTGTGACCTTGACCTTGGACGTAGGTGTGTGGTTATTGATTGCGACACACCTTCTCATCATGAGAAACATTTGTGCCAAGCCATTTGATAATCCATGCATCGGTGTAGAAGATATAGAGCGGAAGGGAATTTCAATAGGTTTTTTGACCTTTGACCTTCAACTGTGACCTTGGACGTAGGTGCGTGGTTAGCAATTTGATAATCCATGCATCAGTGTAGAAGATATAGAGCGGAAGGGAATTTCAATAGGTTTGACCTTTGACCTTCAACTGTGACCTTGA
Organism: Conchocele bisecta; assembly: GCA_029237695.1. Taxonomy (NCBI): domain Eukaryota; kingdom Metazoa; phylum Mollusca; class Bivalvia; order Lucinida; family Thyasiridae; genus Conchocele; species Conchocele bisecta. Next base: position 179,513,736 of record CM055265.1, read on the forward strand.
CCTTGGACGTAGGTGCGTGGTTTTCCAAGTATGGTTGTTGTAGGCCCAGGAGTATTCCATATACAAGCTTGAGTAAAAACCGTAACCAAGGGGAGATAACTAAGTAATCCAAGGATAAAAGTAGGTCAAGGTCAAATATAGGTCAGGGATTATTGATGTACATCACTAGGAGATGAAGTTGTCCAAGTATGGTTGATGTAGGCCCAGAAGTATTCCATATACAAGCTTGACTATAAACATTAACCAAGTAATTGAAGGTTAAATGTAGGTGAAGGTAAAATAAAGGTCAGGGGTTATTGATGTACATCCCTATGAGAAAAAGTTATCCAAGTATGGTGTCTGTATGCACAATAGTATTCCATCTACAAGCTTGACTAAAAACCTTAACCAAGGTCGAGTAAAAACCTTAACCAAGGGGAATTAAGTAAGTAATTTAAGGTTAAATGTAGGTCAAGGTCAAATATAGGTCAGGGGTTGTTGATGTACATCACTAGGAGCTGAAGTTGTCCAAGTATGGTTGGTGTAGGGCCATGAGTATTGCATCTACAAGCTTGACTAAAAACCTTAACCAAAGAGAATTAAGTAAGTAATTCAAGAGGAAATGTAGGTCAAGGTCAAATATAGATCAGGGGTTATTGATGTACATCACTATGAGAAAAGGTTGTCCAATTATGGTGTCTGTATGCACAATAGTATTCCATGTAGAAGCTTGAGTAAAAAGCTTAACCAAGGTCGAGTAAAAACCTTAACCAAGTGGAATTAAGTAAGTAATTCAAGGTTAAATGTAGGTCAAGGTCAAATATAGGTCAGGGGTTATTGATGTACATCACTAGGAGATGAAGTTGTCCAAGTATGGTTGGTGTAGGGCCAGGAGTATTCCATCTACAAGCTTGACTAAAAACGTTAACCAAGGGGAATTAAGTAATTCAAGAGGAAATGTAGGTCAAGGTCAAATATAGATCAGGGGTTGTTGATGTACATCACTAGGAGATGAAGTTGTCCAAGTATGGTGGGTGTAGGGCCAGTAGTATTCCATATAGAAGGTTGACTAAAAACCTTAACCAAAAGGAATTAAGTAAGTAATTGAAGAGGAAATGTAGGTCAAGGTCAAATATAGATCAGGGGTTATTGATGTACATACCTATGAGAAAAGGTTGTCGAAGTATGGTGTCTGGATGCACAATAGTATTCAATGTACAAGCTTGAAAAAAAACCTTAACCAAGGTTGACTAAAAAGCTTAACCAAGGGGAATTAAGTAAGTAATTCAAGAGGAAATGTAGGTGAAGGTCAAATATAGATCAGGGGTTATTGATGTGCATCACTAGGAGATGAAGTTGTCCAAGTATGGTGGGTGTAGGGCCAGTAGTATTGCATATACAAACTTGACTAAAAACCTTAACCAAGGTTGACTAAAAACCTTAACCAAGGGGAATTAACCAAGTAATTCAAGAGGAAATGTAGGTCAATGTCAAATATAGATCAGGGGTTATTGATGTACATGACTAGGAGATGAAGTTGTCCAAGTATGGTGGGTGTAGGGCCAGTAGTATTCCATATACAAGCTTGACTAAAAACCTTAACCAAGGCGTGACGTGACGGTGACGCCGACGCCGGGGTGACAACATAAGCTCTACTTATTCTTCGAATAGTCAAGTTAAAAATGGCCGCCAAGGGGAGATAAGTGATTGGAAATTTTTAAAAATAAATAGGCTTCTTCATCTTGCCGTGATAAACATGTATACCGAATTTGGTTACGATCGATGAAGTAGAACTTGAGTTATTGCGTGGACAAGGATACAGTGCGAAAAATAACAAGAGCTGTAGGACAACAGCATAGCTCGACTACGAGGGTTGTCGATGTACACATAGCTTGACAAACAAGGTGGCTGTGGCCTGCATAAAAACCTTAACCAAGGTTGACTAAAAAACTTAACCAAGGGAAATTAAGTAAGTAATTCAAGGTTAAATGTAGGTCAATGACAGATATAGGTCAGGGGTTATTGATGTACATCACTAGGAGATGTAGTTTTCCAAGTATGGTTGCTGTAGGCCCAGGAGTATTCCATATACAAGGTTGACTAAAAACCTTAACCAAGGGGAAATAACTAAGTAATCCAAGGATGAAAGTAGGTCAAGGTCAAATATAGGTCAGGGATTATTGATGTACATCACTAGGAGATGAAGTTGTCCAAGTATGGTTAATGTAGGCCCAGGAGTATTCCATATACAAGCCTGACTATAAAGATTAACCAAGTAATTCAAGGTTAAATGTAGGTGAAGGTAAAATATAGGTCAGGGGTTATTGATGTACATCCCTATGAGAAAAAGTTATCCAAGTATGGTGTCTGTATGTACAATAGTATTACATATACAAGCTTGACTAAAAACCTTAACCAAGTTTGACTAAAAACCTTAACCAAGGGGAATTAACTAATTAATTCAAGGTTAAATGTAGGTCACTGTGAACTATAGGTCAGGGGTTGTTGATGTACATCACTAGGAGATGAAGTTGTCCAAGTATGGTTGGTGTAGGGCCTGGAGTATTGCATCTACAAGCTTGACTAAAAACCTTAACCAAAGAGAATTAACAAAGTAATTCAAGAGGAAATGTAGGTGAAGGTCAAATATAGATCAGGGGTTATTTATGTACATCCCTATGAGAAAAGGTTGTGCAAGTATGGTGTCTGTATGCACAATAATATTCCATGTACAAGCTTGAGTAAAAAGCTTAACCAAGGTTGACTAAAAACCTTAACCAAGGGGAATTAAGTATGTAATTCAAGAGGAAATATAGGTCAAGGTGAAATATATATCAGGGGTTGTTGATGTACATCACTAGGAGATGAAGTTGTCCAAGTATGGTGGGTGTAGAGCCAGTAGTATTCCATATACAAGCTTAACTAAAAACCTTAACCAAGGGGAATTAACTAAGTAATTCAAGAGGAAATGTAGGTGAAGGTCAAATATAGATCAGGGATTATTGATGTACATCGCTATGAGAAAAGGTTGTCCAAGTATGGTGTCTGTATGCACAATAGTATTCCATGTAGAAAGCTTGACTATAAACCTTAACCAAGGTTGACTAAAAACCTTAACCAATGGGAATTAATTAGGTAATTCAAGGTTAAATGTAGGTCAAGGTCAAATATAGGTCAGGGGTTGTTGATGTACATCACTAGGAGATAAAGTTGTCCAAGTATGGTGGGTGTAGGGCCAGTAGTATTCCATATACAAGGTTGATTAAAAACCTTAACCAAGGCGTGACGGTGATGCCGACGCCGGGGTGACAACATAAGCTCTACTTATTCTTCGAATAGTCGAGCTAAAAACGTACCTGAGGGTCAAACCAGGCAAATCGTGATTCCTATAAGGAGGAAACCATACCGCTAATTTACGCCGTCTCATTCGCCCGACCACCGCCAAGGGGAGATAAGTCATCGGAAATTTCAAAATCAATAGGCTTCTTCATCTTGCCATGATAAACATGTATACCGAATTTGGTTAAAATCTGTCAAGTAGGACTCTAGTAGGACTCTAGTTATTGCGTGGACAAGCTGTGCCCGCCCACCCGCCGCCCGCCTGCCCGAACAAGATGAATACATAATACGTCCCGTTTTTTCAAACAATTTATCCTTAAATTGAAAATTTCTCCTTCAAAGTGTACTTAGCGAGATAAGTATACTTTGCAATTTTGGTGAAATCATCCACTGGTCTTATTGCGAGGATAAATAGCAATGTATTATCTATCCAAATAACCGAGAATTAATACAACAAAGTCATGTGGTACACTGCAGTCACATGGATAATCACATAGGGATGTCCAACTAGAAAATGTGGTCTGTCGATGCACTTAGGGCCCTTATTTGGGAAACTGTTACAAAAACTTTCAAATAAATAAACTGACAGATGGATGGAATTACGATCAGTAGCGAGGTTAATTGTATTAATGTGGAAGGATGTATATCATTACTAAGTAATGCAGGTGTGCAATATGAAGAGATTAGCTGAAGGCAAACAGAAATTATACCCGGTACATGTAGGTACAAAAACTTTCAAATAAATAAACAGACAGGCGGACGGATTTGATTTGTTTGAATTTGAAGATATTAGCTGAAGGTAAACAGAAATTATAGGTGATACAAAACTTTCAAATAAATAAACAGACAGATGGACGGACAGATGTACGATCAGGAGTGAGGGTAATTGTATTAATGTAGAATGATGTATACGGTAGTTACGAAGTAATGCATGTGTGCAATATGAAGATATTGGTTGTAAGCAAACAGAAATTATAGGTGATTTGAGAAACTGTTACAAATAACTTTCAAATAAATAAACAGACAGACGGACGGACAGACATACGATCAGGAGTGAGGGTAATTGTATTAATGAGGAATGATGTATAGTTACTATGTAATGCATGTGTGCAATATGAAGATATTAGCTGAAGGCAAACAGAAATTATAGGTGATTTGAGAAACTGTTATAAAAACTCTCAAATAAATAAACAAACAGACAGACGGACGTACATCCTTCCACATTAATAAAAAATACCCTACTAGCGAGGGTAATTGTATTAATGTGGAAGGATGTATCGTTACTCAGTAATGCATGTGTGCAATATGAAGATATTAGCTGAAGGCAAACAGAAATTATAGGTGATTTGAGAAACTCTTACAAAAACGTTCAAAAACATAAACAGACGGACGGACAGACAGAAACCTATAGGGAACCGCCAATTCTCAGCGGGGCCCTAATAACATGTCTACCTCCTTGTTGTGATTTTAAATCCTTTCAGTATATATATGACTCCCAGTTCATCATGTACATGCATAATGATGGTTGATGGATGCCCGAAAAAATGTGCAACCAGACAACCAGATCACCTGCCTGATTGCTCAGTAATCAACAGGTATACCAACATATAAATGATCTGCTGTAGCTTGAACAGCATCACTAGGGCCTGTTTGTACAACTATATACAAGTATATGTCGCTCTGACTAGAGATATGGACTTATGGCATTTGCGACCATTATAGACTCACTCAGAACAATATTCATGGATTATCTTCCCTGTGTTCACAAAGAATTTCTCAATTTTGCCTTGTAAGAAGTAAAACTTTTAAACAGTAATTGCTGAAGACTTCATATTTGGTATGTGGCTTCTTTATGGTTTGCAGATATGCAAAGTGGATTTAGATTTTTGATTTGACTTTCACAGTTTTGTCTGGTAAGAAGTAAAACTTAATAGCTGAAGACTTCAAATAGTGTGTGGCTTCCTTATAGTATGTAGATGTTCCCAGCTCATGGATTATCTCCCTGTTTCGGACTTTCAAATTTGGAAAATACGGTATACATACATGTATTGCGATGGTGTGCCACCAACTTTTCTCTAATTTTCATGGAAAGGGTTAACATAGATATTGGACGCAGGTACATGGTAGATGAACGCTCATATACATGTACACTATGTCAAGTGGGCTTGACAAAAAATGAAGAGTAAATTTAGACATTTTAAGTTGATTTGAAAAAGTGGCTAAATGTCTATGAAACAAGTGTAGATCCAGATCAGCATGATATTTGCACGGAGTGATCATGAACTACACTGTTCATAATACAGGCAGTGAAGTAACTTGAAGAACAGGTTAACCCTTACTACGCTGAATTAAAATTTTGTCGTCTGCTGGAAATTTTTTATTTTCAATATTTTTCGATAAAAACCTGTTTTGACAGCACATGAGAATCGTCTCCACTGGAGACGATTCTCATGTGCTGAAAAAAACAGGTTTTTTGTTAAGAATTAAGGCAAAAATGAAAAACATCAGACGACAATTTCCGTCTCCCGCGTAGTGAGGGTTAAAGGTGCATGCCCACTCAATAGGCACAAAATGTTATTTTTATCAGACATCATCAGAGACATTTCCTGGCAAAATAAACATTCATTCACCATTTCCCCACGTAAGGATTTTGGCATTATTATATATTTTATATCAGAGGTAAATATCCACACTGATATCAGGGGCGATAACCGTGTTTCCTTAAAATGTTAGCGGACATTACTAATTATTCTCTGTATTTATATTTTGATGTGCAATGATAATACTTTATAATATGTTGAAAATACTATTTTTTCAGGTGAGGCATTTAATTAGTATAAATAATTAAAAAATATTATGCCTCATTTGCATATGAAAAAGGCCTGATACCACCGCGCGTCACTATCAGTAAAATAAATATTACTAATTGATTATATCTGTATAGCGGGCACTTGTAATTTTTAGAACTGGTGGAATAGTGACACAAATATACTTATTTAATTCCTAAAAAGAATAGTTTGTGCCCTCTGAGTGGGCAATTACCTTTAATGGAACACATCAGGTACTAAGACGTCAATACATTCAATGAGCTGGGATTTGATCCAATGCTTTGGTAGATAAATATTGTTATTTAATTACAAACGGGTTTGCAATAACATAAGCTGGTATTGTATGGCAATAAGATTACCATCCCTGTAATTTAATCATGGCATACATGTAATGCTTGCTATTCTCGCAATAAAAGTGAAATAGACTTATCTCTGTGCATGCTAGCTGTGAAAATATCCGCCAAATGAATTAGGAGTATATGTTTTATTTCTCTGTAAAATTAAATATGTCTTGGAATTTCATTAGAATTGAGTCCTCAGGACTCAATACTAATGAAATTCCAAGATATATTCATGATATTTACAAGGAGAAATAAAAGAAACTAGATTGGTCAGCAAGTGAGGCTTACGGAATACCCCCCGCGTGGGCACAGGTACCTCTAAAATATTGTAAAAATTTCCAAGTGTGTGGGCTTATGACCTTGACTCTGGGCTTAGCGGGAGTGGCATGAATGTGAATTTGTCACAGGGTGGCAGAGGTCCATTGGAGCAATGTGTGTGTGAAATGTGAAGCAGATCCGAGCAAGGAAATAGAAGTTATAACCGATTTCTCTGATGTTAAGTTTTGTAAAGAGACTAAGTATGTGACCTTGACCTCGATATCAGCGGGAATTTGTCACAGCATGATAGTAGAGCCTTAGAGGAATGCATGCATGAAATATTAAGACTTTTCAATGAAAGAAATAGAAGTTATATAACATATTTCTCTGATGTTAAGTTTTGTAATAAGTATTTGACCTTGACATTGGGATCAGCGGGGGTTGGGGGGTTGGACGGTCGTGGATTTGGCACAGCATGGTAGTAGAGCCTTACAGGAATGCATGCGTGAAATATTAAGCATTTTAGATGAAGGAAATAGAAGTTATAACATATTTCTCTGATGTTAAGTTTATGGACGGACGGACGAACTTACATTTCGGACCTTAGGGGGTACTTGCTATATAAAAGATCAAAGGAAATACACCGTAAGACACAATAGGCTTACGGGGTACGGATTAAGTTCCATTGTGTTCTAACCCTAACCCATTGTCTTAGACCACGCCCCCTACCCCATAAGTACCCTAATGTGTGCCCGGACGGACGGACGACGGACGGACAACCTGACTCCAGTATACCCCCCCCACAACTCGTTGCGGGGGGTATAAATATGATGATTTCTTGTCCGCTATTTTTGAACTATTTATAGCCCACAAGTTTCCCAGCAAGCAAAGAGTTAATGTCCCAGCAACAGCTAAGGTCATGTAGAGATGGGACCTCAGTTTGAAGTCTTATCCAGCCTCTGAAACCGCACAAAACCTCCACAAAACTCCAGTGTGTGCACCTCTAGCCCACACTTTACCTATCGCTATTCTCGCAATAAAATTTGGTTGTCTGGTGAGCAAGTTGGTAACAAGCGTGCTTCACACTAATATGGCTCTGGTCTAATCCTCGACCAGGACAGTACATGATTGATATGGTGGTCACCAGATTGGACAAGTGTGCTTCGCATACTCTGGTTTCCTCCCACAAACATGTAAAGAACCATCCTTAACCCTTACAATGCGGGAAACGTAAATTATCGTCTACTCTTGTTTTATAGTTTGTCTTCCTTCTCAGTAAAACCATGGTTTTACAACACTTTAGAATTGATTTCAATAGAAATGATTCTAAAGTATTGTAAAACCATATTTTTTGAGAAAAATCAAAACAAAAATCAACAGCAGACGATAAAATTTAATTCAGCATTTTAAGGGTTAAGCTTCCATCTGTGCAAAATGAAAGCATTTATATAAATGATCTTGTGCATGTTTGTGCAGATTTGATGGCAGAGAGGAAGTGACCACACCTAAGGCTAAGGATCTATGTAAACAAGACAGATTTTCAATTTCTCTCATTCAAAACGCTGTTGGATGATGGCAAATACCATTTCAAATACAATTCCTATTCATGGTCAGTCTATAATTTAAGCACAAATGTGTTTGCGACTAGAGAAATGGGGCTTATGGAATTTCTGTATTTCACCAACATTGCAAAGTATACTTTTCTAGCAAAGTAAACTTTGAGGGAGCAATCATTTATTTTTCCTGAAATACATTATTTCATATAAAACTAACAACTGCATATATTTGATGATTAAAAGTATGCAGAATTATTATACTGAATTTATTACATTATCACAGCTAAAATGGCTGTGATAATGTAATAATTTCAGTATGATAAAAATTTATAAATTTATAAAAAAAATTAAAATTTCTCGCTCAAAGTATACTTTATACTAGAAAAGTATACTTTGCAATTTTGATGAAATCGGCTACTGGTCAGCATAGATAATGATCTTCTACCATATTCCTGAAGTCTGTTAAGGATATACACTATTTGTTAGAAGCAGGACAGGTGATTTAATGACCGAATGGCAAACAGTGTAGTGTCTGATCAGACTGCGCGGATGCACAGGCTGATCTGGGGTTACACTGGTCGCATAAGTCCAGTCTCAGCCACAAATGACCAGACCGATATATCCAGCCATCAGAGTGACAGAGTGGATGTGACCCTCGTGCCAGTCATGGGTCACAATCTGTGCAAACCTCAATATTGCATACATAAACACCCATAAACAATATGTTACTAGAAACACAAATATTTGTTACTAGAAACATAAATATTTGTGTTTCTAGTATTTGGTTGCATAGTGTGATAATAACTGTAGATTGTAACTAAGCAAGGATATGGGCAATATGATTTATCCCAAAAGTATGGACTACATATACCGTTTTATACGGTATATCCCATTTCATACAGGCTACAGATACACAGGTATCAAAATGTTCAAACAATTCATGTTTATTTATACATGACAGTATATGAAGTTACCACTCATTTGAACCGTCTCGGTGAGACGGTTCAAATGAGTGGTAACAGCATATACTTTAGAGCAGATATAAAGAAACTATTAATTTCGCCAGAAAAATGGTGAATCACAGCATGAAATGGGATATAGCAGGTGCTGACAATTGGCAGGTAATATTAGATAAGCTGTCCATCTCCTATACAACAATAGACTGGAGTACATGCACACCAGCTGCTACTGATTATCTGTTACCATACATACATGTACACCCGATATGACAAACTAAACACACAGACAACCGGAGATATGTTTCCAGCACAGCCAATGTACTTAGGCATGTACTCGTATGTGAATGTTATGTTCATAATCAAATTGATTGATTGGTTAACCTTTTTTTTAAACTTTGAAGTAGTATTCTCAGAATGTATTACAGTGGAACCCACAGGTCAAACACTTGGACCCAGGACTCAGAAAATAGCTCATTTCAGTTACCCCACCCACCCAATTTGATACATATGATAAACTTGGATAACAAGGTGAACAAGAGGCTCAAATGGGCCTGTATCGCTCACCTAAAAGCCTCCATAGTGGTCATCTTGATTTCACAAAGACTCTTCACTTACAATCCACAGAATTTGTTGGTACCTTCTGATGTAACATATATTGCGAATGTGCATGTGATTTAGTGCTATACCTTTATTAGGGTAGACATTTGCTTACATGACATGTGCTACAAATGGTGTCTAGACCCTTTTTAAGGAGTGAGGTCAAAATGATTTTAACGTCATCACTTTACTGTCAATTTGTCGTTCTATATGTGTAATGTTACTTTCAGGACTTAATTGTGTGTAGTTTTCATGCCATGGCATAAGCTGTCGATCTTTATGATCATCCCTCGTCACCAAAGGTCAAACCAAGTACCTCTATGCACTAGTAAATTGTAATCCTGCCCCCTCCCAGGCTGGGACATAGCAGGGCTAAACCCTGGGAATCCACTACCCCGGGTCAGGCATATGGGCACAGGGACATTTGGCGGGGGAGTACATATGTTTCTGTCTCCGCATTGCGGGGCGTATATTGGGGATCTACAAAAGTCAAATGCTGTTTCCCGGTCTGGAGTGGACGAGGATTACTAATTACAATTGACTGGTGCAGTAGAATATAGTGGGAAGAACATAAACAAGAGGGCCATGATGGCCCTAATTCGCTCACCTGACTCCATGAACACCAGAGGAGAATGTGACATTGAGTTCATGTGTTTTAAAAAAAAAAGTGCTATTTTTAGATGGCGGTCATCTTGGATTAAGCGATGACTCATTTTACCAAATCTGAAAATGCTTCACCCAAGGATCTTAACTTACTATGAAGTTTGGCCAGCATCAGCCATGTGGTTCCTGAGAAAAAGACGTTCAAAATCTCGAATAAATGGACCTTTTGGAGGCCATCATTGATGACATAATCATCCGATTCCGACAAATATTGCACCAGAGGAATCGCCTCATCGATACCTTCAATTTGATATATGACATGACCATATTTGGTCAAAAATAAAATTCGACCACACGGGCCACGCCCGTTTTTGACCCTGGGGTCACCATTTTAACACCTTTGAAAGAGCATTCTACGTCGATCATTCCTACCAAGTTTCGTCGAAACCTGGTTGGCGGTTTATGAGAAAACGATTTTTTAAGAATATGTGCTATTTTTAGATGGCGGCCATCTTGGATTAGCGACGACCTCCATTTTAACAAATCTGAAAAGGCTTCACCCATGGACCATAACTGTGAAGTTTGGCCACCATGGGCCAAGTGGTTCGAGTGAAGAAGAATTTTGAAATCTCTAATAAAAGAACGACCTTTTGACCTTTCGGCGGCCATCTTGGATGACATAACCATCCGATTTCGACAACAAATGCACCAGAGTGATCGCCTCGTTGATACCTTCGATTTGATATATGATATGACCATATTCAGTCAAAAATAAAATTTGACCCCAATTGACCCCACGGGCCACTCATTTTTGACCTCGGGGTCACCATTTTAACAACTTTGAAAGAGCATTGTACATCGATCATTCCTACGAAGTTTTGTCGAAATCCGGTTGGCGGTTCTTGAGAAGAAGATTTTTGAAGAATTTGTGCTATTTTTAGATGGCGGCCATCTTGGATTACGTAATGACGTCATTTTAACAATTTTGTAATCCCCCTAAATAAGGACCTTGACCATGAAGTTTGGTGACTATAGGCCTAATGGTTACCGAGGAGAAGACGTTTGAAAATGTTCACGGACGACGACGACGGACGACGACGGACACATTGCGGTAACAATAGCTCACATGAGCTTCGCTCAGATGAGCTAAAAATAACTTGACATGTGCAGATACATATACTGTATTCAAGTTTAAAATTATAACAAGCTGGTAACAAGAGCCGCATTGTTAAACGAATCTAATCCCTTCATGGCAGCCTTGCAAATGCTAAATACGAAGAGCAATTTTGTGATGTTGACCTTGGGCGTAGGAACCTGGGTACATACGCGACAGTCAATTATGTTCAGGTAAACACTGTTGCCAAACGTTATTCAAATCAATCAAGCCGTACAAAAGAAACAAGTTGAACACATTTGCTATAAACCCAAGCCAACGGGATGGATTATCCTGTATTCAACCTGTGCACAATGAGGGAAATTCCCCAAACACAATATTTATAGAACTATATACAGTAAATATTACTGTATATATCAAAGTAATAAACAATTTATCTTACTACTTTCACCAGGACTTGATCCAACTCAGACATAACTAAGCCAAAAACATATATTTTACTTCACATTCGTGCAAAAAATAATAATTTGCCTATTGACCAACTGAACAGGAAGGAGACAGAAATGAGGTTTAACGTCCATTCAACATCAAATATACAAGCAATGATCTGCAAAATATGAAACTGATCAATAACTAAAATAACTAAAACAAGAAACGAGGCAAAGCCACGAAGGCCAGGTTTTTTCCAAGCATGGACACTTGGATAACATAATTATACCCACTTTTTGTAGACTAGATGGCCGTGGCCTGCATGTCGCGCCTTGGGGCGAGGCATGGACACTAAAAAAATAGATATAGTAGATGGAAAAACTTTAACGAAAAAACTTTAACCGGACACACGGACGTACGGACGTACGGACGGACGTATGCCAAAATGCCGACGATATTGCGCTTTCCGCAAGCGGGTGCGACAATGATGATAAACACCCATGTGAAGTATGAAGGTAATGGGTGAAGCAGTTGCAGAGATATAGTACACAAAAAAACTTTAACAAATAAATTCAAAGTAATTTGACCTTGACATTGCGCACAGGGGCCGCACGGTTGGAGGTTAGAGCGAAAATATGGACGATGATAAACACCCATGTGAAGTTTCAAGGTAATGAGCGAAGCAGTTGCAGAGATATAGTATAACAAAAAAGTTTTAACCAAAAAATTTAACCAGACGTAAGTTAAAAAGTTAACGTTGAAAATGGCTAAGTCAATTACGTAGAAATAATAGGTGAAGGTAAAAAAATGGTCACATGTTGGATAGTTGTATGTGGTAGGCACCCCTTGGTTATGAAGCTGTGAAAGTTTGGTGGTCCTAGGTGGTACAGTACCAAAGAAATGGACTTAAACACGAAAAGTTAACATTGAAAATGGCTAAGTCGACTGCGCGGAAAAAATGGGTCAAGTTAAAAAAAAAGTAACATGTTGGATAGTGATATGTGGTGGGCACTCCTTGATTATGAAGCCGTGAAAGTTTGGTGGTCCTAGGTGGTACAGTACCAAAGAAATGGACTTAAACACGAAAACTTAACATTGAAAACGCGAAAACTTAACATTGAAAATGGCTAAGTCGATTGCGCGGAAAAAATGGGTCAAGTTAAAAATAAAGTAACATGTTGGATAGTGATATGTGGTGGGCACCCCTTGATTATGAAGCTGTGAAAGTTTGGTGGTCCTAGGTGGTACAGTACCAAAGAAATGGACTTAAACACGAAAACTTAACATTGAAAACGGGAAAACTTAACATTGAAAATGGCTAAGTCGATTGCGCGGAAAAAATGGGTCAAGTTAAAAAAAAATTAACATGTTGGATAGTGATATGTGGTGGGCACCCCTTGATTATGAAGCTGTGAAAGTTTGGTGGTCCTAGGTGGTACAGTAACAAAGAAATGGACTCAAACACGAAAACTTAACATTGATTGTGGACGCTGCCCGCCCGCCGCCCGCTCGCCCGCCCGCCCGGCTTTCGCCAATCCAATAGCCTGGATTTTTTTTCAAAAAACCTGGCTAACAAAAGTATACCTACTCAAGGTCTGTGTCTCATTCATAATGGAAATGCAAGTTGACTCGATGTCAGTAAACAAGGGTATACGGTCACCAATTTAACAAATCAGGCCAGTTTTTTTTTATTTGTTGGTTTACGGATTTTTTTTCCGCGAGATCTGGTCGGTCGGTCGGAAAAAAATAAAAATAAAAAAAAGTTTTTTCAATTTTTTTATTCTTTTTGGCACAGGGTTGGGTCGGACGGGGAAAAAAAAAAAAAAAAAAAAAGTCTCGAACGCGGATGCCACCGGCGGCATATTGAAGAAACTGTGACAAACGGGTGAACCAAAAGTGTTGAGTCAAAGGGTGAAGGTCATATGTAGTATGGCAAGGCAGGTGTAGCATACATGCAAATGAATGAAGTATGGTAATATTGAACTTATGTAGGTGCTATGGCCAGTTTGAGAAACTGTGACAAACTGGTTAACCGAAATTGCTAAGTCCTTTCAGCAGCCCTGTGAAGGTCAAAAGGTCAAGGTAATATAAAGTATGACAAGGCAGGTGTAGCACACATACCAATGAATGATGTGTTGAAATATTGAAGAACTTGAGCAACTTATGTAGAAGATTCTGTGTAATTAAAAGAAGAATTGCCAGAAATGGAGATATATCGAATCGTCCATTCGGCAGGTTGTTGTTGTCGCTGCTGCTAAGATCCGGTTTCCGCCACTTACTTTTCTCGGCACAGCAAAAAAAAAAAAATATTAATCGGAAATTAAATTTTTTATTTTTTTCCACATTGTCAAAAAATCGGGTCGGCGGATCTGTAAACCAACAAATAAAAAACAACTGGCCTCAGAAGGATTTGGTTACTATAACGTCGAAATCAGTCATCCACAATAACTCGATGTCAGTAAACAAGGGTATACGGTCACTAATTTAACAAATCAGAAGGATTTGGTTACTATAACGTCGAAATCAGTCGGGCGGTTTGTGAGAAGAAGATTTTTTGGACAATTTGACCTACTTTTTAACGGCGGACATCTTGGATTTGGTGATGACCTCCATTTTGACAAAAAAATGAACAGGCTTCACCAACAAACCATTTCAGTTAAGTTTGGCCAATATCGGCCCAGCAGTTCACAAGAATAATACGTTTGAAATCGTAAAACAAATTTTTTACCTTTCGGTGGCCATCTTGGATGACAAAATCATCTGATTCTGAATCAGCGGTAACTATCAATCATTCTTACCAAGTTTCGTCGATATCGGCTTGGAGGTTTGTGAGAAGAAGATTTTTTGACAATTTGACCTACTTCTCAATGGCGGCCATCTTGGATTTGGTGATGACCTCCATTTTAACAAAAATGAACAGGCTTCACCCACAGACCATTACAGTTAAGTTTGGCCAATATCGGCCAAGCAGTTCACAAGAAAAAGACGTTTGAAATCTTTAGTAAAAGAATGACCTTTTGAACTATCAGTGGCCATCTTGGATGACGTAATCATCTGATTTAGACAAAAAATTCTCCAGAGTGATCGTCTCGTCAATACCTTCGATTTGATATATTATATGACTATATTCGGTTAAAAATAAAATTTACCCCTATTTGACCCCTCGGGCGACGCCCATTTTTACCCGACCCGGGCCACCATATGAACAAATCTGAAACAGCGCTAACTATCGATCATTCATACCCAGTATCGTCGAAATCGGCCTGGCGGTTCGTGAGACGAAGATTTTTTAAGAATTTGACCTACTTTTCCATGGCGGCCATCTTGGATTGTCGATGACCTCCATTTTAACAAATCTGAAATGGCATCACCCATATATCATCCCTGTGAAGTTTAACCAATATCGGCTCAGCAGTTCGGGAGAAGAAGATGATTGAAAATGTTCACGGACGGACGGATGACGGACGACAGACACTTTGCCATAACAATAGCTCACATGAGCTTTGCTCAGGTGAGCTAAAAAACTGCCCGAAATCCAGGCTCAATCAAACAATACAAGTTACAATTTTCCCACTGAAAAATAAGAAAAAAAAAAGACATTGAAGTGAATATATATTGGAGAGGTTAGGTATTTTTCTCTTGCCAGATACATGTACATGTATCTGGCAAGAGAAAAATACCTAACTTCTACATGTATCTGGCAAGAGAAAAATACCTAACCTCTCCAATATATATTCACTTCAATGTCTTCTTTTTTTTATCCCCAGCCAGGGCAGTATATGAGATGGTATGGTGCTGTGGTCGACAGATCGGACAAGTAGGTTTCCTCTGGGTACTCCAATTTCCTCCCACATTAATGATTGCCCTTACACCTTCATCTCTGCCAACGAAAGCATTTGTATAATTGCTCTCGTGCTTGTAATTGCTCTCGTAATTGAGTATTGTTACTCCATCATTTCTGAAGCAATTGGGTATTTCAAAATTTGAATTGGGTAAAATTAAATCACACTACTGTTTACACATCAACAGACAGCAATTATTGATTATTTTGTTTCGAAATGAAAACATATCTTGGCATTTCATTAGAAAATTCTAATGAAATACCAAGATGTGTTTTCATGGAAAAGTAAGAAAAATATGCTATATTGGTGGTCTGTTTATTGTTTTCTGCAGCATGATAAAACTACCACAATTGTTCTCATTGATTT
This sequence comes from Conchocele bisecta, assembly GCA_029237695.1. Lineage (NCBI taxonomy): Eukaryota > Metazoa > Mollusca > Bivalvia > Lucinida > Thyasiridae > Conchocele > Conchocele bisecta. Next base: position 179,529,947 of record CM055265.1, read on the forward strand.
TTGATATGTACTCACTACTTCTGATTTCAATTGGGTTTTTGGCAATTTTAATCGGGTATTTACGCAAATACGCAGCTTATCTGGAGCTCTGTACCGAGTATGAAGTGGATCGGCTGAAAACTATAGAAGTAGTTCACCAACATTGGGTTGACAGACTACCAGGCGTATCATACTGACCTTGGGGCATAAAAATATTTCCTACCCACCTACCTACCTAAGGCCCATGTCACAGCAGGGAAACACACAATAGTTCATACTAGGCCCAGTTATCAGTTGGCTTCTCCAGCAAATTGCAGTATTGCTGGAGCGGACAATTGCCATAGAAATCTAATCCGAAAATCAAAGTGTCTGTCACCCTCAGTTGCAAATACATAATCAATGAAGCTGAAGAAAATAAACTTGTAAATCGTCTCTCCATCATAACGGGGGCCGTTTCACTAAGCTTTGTATGACTAAAATGTGTGTAAGTGCAAATTTAGGATCGTCTGACAATTTCAATTGATGGATTTACATTTATTGAGCATAGGCTGCATATGCAGCCTATGCTCAGTAAATGTAAATCAAATAATTGTTTACAAGAAAACATTGTTAATGTGAAATGCACAGACTATCATAATTTTGCACTTACAAACATTTTAGTCGTACAAAGTTTAATGAAACAGCCCCCAGGTGAATTACCGTAGATGTTACAGTAGTATTTGATGCCACAATAATGTGTAAACTTGAATAATGTGAGCTAAGTAAATCTTACAGCATCCGGGATCAATTTACGCTGATTTGGGTGCGATTATCTCCCTAAATTGCAAACTTCTTATTTTGGGCTGAGGGAGGAATTTTTCACTACAATATATATAACAGCAATTTCTGAAAACTACATGGCCGCAGCCCACATGTCGCGCCCGTTGAGTCTTTGAAAGCATACCGAAAAACTTTAACCAAAATCTTTAACCCTGACGCACGTTTGTACGTACATACGAACATACGTACGCCATTGTGCCGACTATATCGCGCTGTCCGCAAGCGGATACAACAAAAAATGACTAAATTTCGAGAAAAAAAACAAACAACCGAAAACATTTTGAAGGGCTAGATTGAACCCTGTAGCATCCAAAAATGCTTTAACAGGTTAGTAAATCCACAACGATACTTTTACATTAACTACATGTACAACATTGACATTGGTCTTCCATGTGTTCCAGTACTCTGTTCTCATGTATGCCCTGAGGATCCTAATGTGACCTCTAAGATATCCATCATCACTGTGCCGTGTGGGCATAAATACATGTAGAGGAACAAGAAACGTAAACACACATTTCTAAGTCATTTGACCTTCACGTTAAGCACAGGGACCACATTGGTGGTCAATAGAACGAAAATATGAATAATGAAAAGTAAGAATAAATCGAAGCTGTGACTGGAGAAATGGGGCTTATGGCATTTATGACCAGTGTAATTGCTTCTGATCAAATAGCACACTCCTGTAGCTTGATAACGATCTAAATTGCTTGTTAGAAACATGGCAGGTGCTTCATTGATGGAATGGCAGTGCAGATCCTGATCAGAACTAGGTCTACACTGGTCACAAAATCCGTATAAAGCATCATTTCTCCAGTCACATATGAAGTTTCAAGCTACGGTAATTGGACTTATGGTAACAGAGATAGTAGGTAACCGAAAACTTTAACGCAAATCTGGAACAGACAGAGAGAAAGACAGGATGGTGACTGTATGTGTATGTATCCCAAAATGTTTTTGGAATACATAATAAATGCAGGCATGAGTTACATGCAAAATGTACCAGTAGCCGATTTCATCAAAATTGCAAAGTATACTTATCTAGCAAAGTATACTTTGAGGGAGTAGTCATTTATTTTTCCTGAAATGCCTTATTTCATATAGAACTAACGACTGCATATATTTGATGATTAAAAGTATGCAGAATTATTATACTGAATTTATTACATTAGCACAGCCAAAATGGCTGTGATCATGTAATAACTTCAGTAATAAAAATTAATAAATTTATTCTTAAATTGAAAATTTCTTCCTCAAAGTATACTTTGCTAGATAAGTATACTTTGCAATGTTGATGAAATAGGCTACTGGAATGCTTTGTGTCCCTGTGAAGAACCCAAGATGTTCTAAGTCAAATTGGATCAATAGGGATCTTTGGCTGAAATCCCCACTGGACAGTTGTCAAGATGACAGGTCACAAGTGCCATCTATCACATGGTATTGGTAAGTCAGCTGACCGAGTGTGCCAGGAAACATGTGGCTCAACCCGCTCTAAAACTACAATACATTGTATCTTCATCCAGTGTCAGGCGTCCTTAAACTTTTCAACACTATATAACTGGAAATGTTAATTTTCCGACCAATCCAATTGACTAGTAAATTTATGAAAAGGCCTTAAGAGGGTGTTTTTTTATTCTAAAAAATATGAAAGTGAATGGGTTTAACATCCCATCAACAGCTAAGGTCATATGGAAACAGGACCACAGTTTAAAGTATCATCCGACAGACCAGTGGGATGGAAATACTATGTAAGTACCATTCCTAAAAATATGAAAATTAATTGCTAAAAGTGCAGATCCTGATGAGGCCGGCTCGTTACGAGCCGGCTCATCTGGATCTACACTGTTTGCAAACACTGCTATAGAGGACTGTAGTGTTGAAAGTGTTAACACCACATGTCACTTGGCGCCACGAGATATCCCCACAAAATAGACACAATGAGATACAAACAGCATACATTCCTCTCCACACAGACAGATTCTGATCACAGATTGTCAGTTCAGTGATAGGATAGTATAATATACTGAACAAGAAATGCGTCTGTCGAACGCGGATGCCACCTGCAGCATATTTGAGAAACTGTGACAAAGTTGTTAACCGAAAGGTGTGATGGACGGACGGACAGACGGATGGACGGTCCAAACACTATATGCCACCCGTTTCTTTGAAACCCGGTGGCATAATTAGACATGTAAAAAATCAATGCAAATGACTAAACCAGATGGCCGCGGCCTGCATGTCGAGCCCACCGAGATAACTGGTCATCTCAAGTGCAAGATATATATAATGTAGCAACAGAAAACTTTAATGCAAATTTTGACAAAAACTTTAATGCAAACTTCTAAGTCCTTTACCCTTGACCTTGGGCACAGGGGCCGCGTGACACAGAATGAATATATGGATGATGACCAACAAGCATACGAAGTTTCAAGCAATTCTGACTTATGGTTAGTTACAGAGATAGTAGGCATCTTTAAAACAAATTTGGACAAAAACTTTAAGTCGAGTCATTTGACCTTGGGGCACGGGGGCCGCATGAGTGGGACACAGAATGAATATATGGATGATGAATAATTAGCAATTGAAGTTTCAAGTCAATGTGACTTAGGACTGCAGAGATATAAGGTATTTAAAAACTTTAAAACACAGATTTCGATACGGACGGACGTACTGATGCATGGACGGATGGACGCATGCACGGACACCCCAACGTCATTGTGATCACTATGTCTCACTTTCCGCAAGCGGGCTCGACAAAAATGTTGTTTTTTTTTATAAATATTTAAGATTGTACATTGTACCATCCTACCATCAAGCTGACCGCCTGTGGTTCTGATGACGCCATGTTCACCATTGTGCTCATTATTCATGTAAGTACTACATGTACATGTAATACCCTATTGTGCGCCACAACATCAAAGAGATAGATCAAATCACCAGCAGACATATTCAATAAATGACTGGGGCAAGCAAATTACCATGACCTGATATAACACTATAATTAGCACCATTAAAATCAGGTAATTTAGGCTCATTCTTAAATTTTGATAAAATTAACCCTTACAACGCTATCTTAATTTTTTGTCGTCTGCTGTTTATTTTCTATTTTCCATTTTTATCATCAAAAACATGCTTTGACAGCACATTAGAATAACTTACAACATGCTTTGACAGCACTTTAGAATCATTTCCATTGGAAATGATTCTGAAGTGCTGTCAAACCATGTTTTTATTGAGAAATAAGGCAAGATATAAAAGCAACAGCAGACAACAATTGTTGTGTGTAGTGGTCTAAGGGTTAATATTAAATTTGGGCAAGTTTCACGAAACAGACAGTAAGGGACATTTTTCAACTTCAACATGCCAATGTCCTATAAATATAAATCCACCCATTCATTTATGATGGGAAACGACTCCAAAATCTTCAAACAATGTGGAAATGTAAATTTTACATTCATTATTATTCTTTTATACATTAGATTTTGAATTAATCTCAATGTATTGAGTTTTGACATACAAGTTGTATCACAAGATAAGAATATGAGTACTGGTATATCAGGGATTCCACTGGCGATCGCCACTTTCGCAATTGGCGATAAAAAATTACAATTATCGAAAAAAATTGTAATTTTTTTGAAGTGGCGATTATATTATTTTCCCCAGCGGAATCCCTGGTATATACATATACAGGGGCGTCGGAACAGGTCCGGAAGGTCAGGCGACTGCCGGATCAATAATTTTGACATACATGTATTTGGAATTCACATAAATTATATAGAAAAACAAACGGAATGTAAATATTTTTTCTGCATTGTTCTCATTTCTCATCAAAAGCGTATGTTATTACCACTCAGTTGAACCGTCTCGGCGAGACGGTTCACCTGAGTGGTAACAACATACACTTTGGATGGGTAGCGGGGGCACCCACTAGATTCGCCGGACCAATTTTATGATGCTTCCGACGCCCCTGATATACGGTACTGGTAATTAATTACTGGCAATGTCACAAAGTACTGTGGGGGTGAAATAAAATGTCCTTAGGTATTTATCAATGTCTCCAGTTCTCAATAAAGGTGTATCATTTATGGACAGACGGTCACAAATTAAGTGGCCAATACGTGTCAACCTGTGTAACCAGATATTGAACACTTTAAGTGGACCTCTGGCTGAGAAAAAGCACCTTATGACGTTATGAATATAATTACTGTATGCAACCAGCATATCCCCAGATCAGCCTGCGTATCCGCGCAGTCATATACACATTTTTTTATCTTTGACCTCTAAGTGTGACCTTGACCTTGGACGTAGACAATGGGTATAGAATGTGACACATCGTCTCATCATGGCAAACATTTGAGGCAAATCATTTGAAAATCGATTCATCGGTCTAGAAGATGTAGATTGATTGATTGGTGTTTAACGGCCTATCAACAGGCCGGGTGGGTCGGAAACGAAATCTGATACACATTTTTTACCCTTGACCTTGCACGTAGACACGTGGGTATTGAATGCGACACATCAACTCATCATGGCAGATCATTTGAAAATCTATTCATCGGTTTCATCGGCAGATATAAGACGGAAACAAAATCTCATACACATTTTTTACCTTTGACCTCTAAGTGTGACCTTGATTTTGGACACATGGGTATTGAACATGACACATCGTCTCATCATGGCAAACATTTGTGGCAAATCATTTGAAAATTCATTCATCGGTTTAGAATATATAGAGCGGAAACAAAATCTCAAGGAAATTTTTTACCACCAAATCATTGGTTTAGAAGATATAGAGCGGAAATGAAATTTGACCTCTTAAGTGTGACCTTGACCTTGCACGTGGGTATAGAATGTGACACATCGTCTCATCATGGCAAACATTTGTGACCAATTAAATGAAAATCCATTCATCGGTATAGAAGATATAGAGCGGAAATGAACGTTCCAACAGACTGACCGATAGACAATCTGACTCCTATATACATGTACATGAACACCGATCCGTAAAATTTGTTTGTGGGGGTATAAATATATTACAAGAGCTCCGCGGAGCAAAATGTCCCGCCTCGCGCAGTTTGATAGTATATATGGAGCTTGTAATAACCTTGGGGTTAGTGAGCAACATGGGCTTTCTGTAGAATGATGCGGGATGTTGTTACAAATGCATGTGTGGAATATTAAAGCATAAACTGAGCGTTAATTTGTAAGTCAGTGACCTTGACCTTTGGGGTTAGCGGGCACCATGGGCTTTCTGTAGAATGATGCGGGATGTTGTTACAAATGCATATATGGAATATTAAAGCATAAACTGAGCGTTGACTTTTCCAAACATGGAAATTTCTAATTCAGTGACCTTGACCTTTGGGGTTAGCGGGCACCATGGGATTTCTGTAGAATGATGCGGGATGTTGTTACAAATGCATATATGGCATATTAAAACATAAACTGAGCGCTAACTTTTCCAAACACGGAAATTTCTAAGTCAGCGACCTTGACCTTTGGGGTTTGCGGGCACCATGGGCTTTCTGTAGAATGATGCGGGATGTTGTTACAAAAGCAGTATGGAATATTAAAGCATAAACTGAGCGTTAACTTTTGCAAACACGAAAATTTCTAATTCAGTGACCTTAACCTTTGGGGTTAGCAGCCACCATGGGATTTCTGTAGAATGATGCGGGATGTTGTTACAAATGCATGTATGGAATATTAAAGCATAAACTGAGCGTTAACTTTTCCAAACACGGAAATTTCTAAGTCAGTGACCTTGACCTTTGGGGTTAGCGGGCACCATGGGCTTTCTGTAGAATGATGCAGGATGTTGTTACAAATGCATGTATGGAATATTAAAGCATAAACTGAGCATTAACTTTTCCAAAAACGGAAAGTTCTAAGTCAGTGACCTTGACCTTTGGCGTTAGCGGGCATCATGGGCTTTCTGTAGAATGATGCGGGATGTTGTTACAAATGCATGTATGGAATATTAAAGCATAAACTGAGCGTTAACTTTTCCAAACACGGAAATTTCTAAGTCAGCGACCTTGAGCTTTGGGGTTTGCGGGCACCATGGGCTTTCTGTAGAATGATGCGGGATGTTGTTACAAATGCATGTATGGAATATTAAAGAATAAACTGAGCGTTAACTTTTCCAAACACGGAAATTTGTAAGTCAGTGACCTTGACCTTTGGGGTTAGCGGGCAACATGGGCTTTCTGTAGAATGATGCGGGATGTTGTTACAAATGTATGTATGGAATATTAAAGCATAAACTGAGCATTAACTTTTGCAAACACGGAAATTTCTAAGTCAGCGACCTTGACCTTTGGGATTAGCGGGCACCATGGGCTTTCTGGAGAATGATGTGGGATGTTGTTACAAATGCATGTCTGGAACATTAAAGCATTCCATTGAGGGAAACAGAAGTTACAATGAATTAACCTGAGCGTTAAGTTTTAGAAACAGAGCTAAACGCAAAAACTTAACGTTGAATGCATGTGAAAAGTAGGTCAATCAACCATGAAAACTAGGTCAAGGTCACATGGGGTCCCTCTGTGTGAGATGGTTACACCACAGTGTTGATGTATACCAAGTATGGAGGTCGTAGGTGTTATAGTTTTCTGGAAACTGACCTAAACGCAAAAACTTAACGTGAAATGTTGATGCCGCCGACGACGACGCTTCCGACGGAAAAGCTATACCTATGTCCCGCTTCTGCTAAAGCAGGCGGGATAAAAACTACTGAGTGAATGTGCCAGATGACCAATATCTTCAACTGTTTCAAATGTGTTTTACGGTACATATTCTCAGCTGGCAGCCCAATGAACCAACCATAGCAGCACGTACAAGAGAATCACCATTTTTTGTGTCACTGGTGTATACAACAAAATCATGTCTGCCTATAGGTGAGGTTCACCACTTTCTGAGTCACTGTTGAATATTATAAGAGCTCAATGGAAGGTTGTAGTAAACACTAGTGACCCATAAAATAAATTGGTGATTCTCTCATATGACTACGACCCAAACCTGGAAAAAAATATGCATGACCATAGAAAACATTATTTAACCCTTTCACACATAAATATCTGGCATTGACTGGTCCATATAAATTTGAACACTAATACGTCAACTACATGTAGACAGGTGTCATTTTGTGAAATTCTGAAACTCTCTTCACATACAGCAGATCCTAACGATACAGATTGTTACAAAAGTTTCAAGAACCTTGGTCAAATATTTTTGGAGATATGTGCGACACAAAACTCAAAATTTCAGACGGACAGACTTATATCTATATGCCCCCACCTCACTCTCTGAATTCACTGAAATGTACATTCACACATTTTGTAGTACGGTAAAATATTATTTTATGATTTTCCGGAAGTGGGTACACAATGGTTAATATACATTTGTGTACAGTATGTGTTGGTTAATAGTAAATTGTGTAACCAATATTTTTCATGCCTTTTTGGTATGCTCCAATTTATTTTGAATCTGATTGATTGATTGGTGTATAATGGCCTAACAACAGCTGAGGTCATTTAAGGCCGGGCCAACGGGTTCAATCCCGTATTTAACCTGCTGCATTGGTGGGAAAATTCCAAAATCAGAACGGAATAATTACATCGAAAAAAATATATATTCAGCCCTGAAATTAGAATAACCTGACCTGGTGCCAGGTCCATACCACACCAGTCATTTGGCCCCTTCCCCTAAAAGGTTGTGAATGAGCGTAATACTCACATAAGTGGTATAATGAGATTCAACTGCCACATACAAAAATGCTAGACATACGTGGGCCAAACAAGGTCCCCGGTCGGGATTCCGGTAAGGATGAACCCCGATCGTTAAATTTACCAGAGTAATGCGGGCGGCCAAATTCCGGCCTAAACTGCATTAATCTGTGAGATGAATGGTGGGGAAACCGGAGAACCCGGGGAAAACCACCTCCTCCGGCAAGTAATGACAACTTCACATACGTCGGTGTAGAGGGGAAGAGCTGTGATCGAACAACTACCGGGGACCATTGCTAACACTTTACTGCCGGTCCAAATAACGGCATATCATAATCGTAATAACTCATATCGATTATAGTTCAAGTTGGATCACTTGATTATTCAACTTCATTAACGGACAACCGCTGCTGATTTCAAAATCATTATGGTAACAAATGTAAAAAAAAAAGATTTCGAAGGATGTAAGGGCAGAAATAAGCCTGAACATTTACTTCAAAACATGGTAAAAAACACAAGAATCCTCAAAAGACACTATCACGAAAGGAAGTATGGTGTCTCAAACGTCGTAGTCCGAAACGTCCACGGTACGAAACGTCCATTTATGCATGATCTAGAATGGTGAACATTCCTCTCCAAATAAAAGGCCTCGCATTATACAGTCGCCTTGAGGACGTTTTAAGGTTTTGAGTAGATAAACACAATGAACAAATAGCTGAAACAAATCAAACCATGACAATTAACACACTTTACCTATATCACAAAACAATGTTTCTCAAACAAGGCTTTACAAATATCTTGACAGCGCCGTCTAAACCATTCAAGGGAGACAATTCATCTTGCAAATTCACTGTCTGGGATTGTATTACGGTGGAGAATTTACGGGACACGATGCAGTCGTTCAGATATTCAAGATGGCCGCCAAAATGTGGTTGTGACTGGTGAAATGAGGCTTATGGGTTTTTCGATCAGTGTACATCCAGATCAGCCTACAGTTTGCTCAGGGGTCTGCACTGTTCACAATCCCATCCATGGGCGGATTCAGAGGGGTGGGGGACGGGGAAAGTTAATTTCCACTTTATATCTTCTATACCGATGAATGGATTTTCATTTAATTGGTCACAAGATTTTTTACAAGTTACAAGGCACGTTTCTACGGTCGTTGTCTTATTGTTTCAATGTTTCAAAATTTAAACGTTTTCAATCAAAAATCATGTCTAAACATACTGTGACAGTGTCAATATTTTTGCTCCAAAATGCGCCAGAACGCAGCAAATGCGATGTAGATTTTAAATTTATTTCGGGGGGAATACCCCGCTAGCGCTATCCCGATCTCTGCTCGGTCTGCGAACGAGCTACGCTACACTTGTTCGATAATATAGTCAAATATTGCAAAATAGTTACGCCCCCCCCCCCCCCACCTAACCCGAAATCCTGGATCCGCGCCTGCCATCAATGAAACACTGGTCAGTACTTAGTGCTTGAAGGTACATGCCCACTCATCAGGCACAAGATGTTCTTTATAGGAATTAAATAAGTATATAATTGTGTCACTATTGCGCCCAAAATGACGAATGTCGTTCTAACGGAATATGAATGTGGTGACATATGGCTGCAGTTTATCTTGGATCTTGCAGGTCAATACGTTATAACAGACCGTGGAAATAACATTTAGGGATTCTTCTTCATTTCAGTAGCAACAAATTTTAATTTACCGGAACATGTCAATGAGTGCGCCAATACTTCAGTACTACACTCAATGCCCAGAACGCATTTCAAGAAATATTGAAATGTTTTTCTCTGTTTCTTGTAATTAAGGCATACAAATTGACGAACGCTGGGCACTTGTTTACACCATGCGGATGATGCCTGATTCCTATCATCAGAAACCAAAGGAGACAAGGTCTCCCGATATATATATTTTATTTATATTAAGAAAATTCATACACTAACTTTCGCAGACGAATTTAAAAGAAGGGCCAAACTGATAACGTAGTCTAAAATACCGTTGTTGTATGTGTCGTTAACAGAATGGCAGCCGCCGTGTCCACTCACCGAGAATTATCAAAAATAATATACGAGATTTTAAGACATACGTAAACGTTTCAGTCAATGTTCTATATCTGTTCAGCTAAGTTGTTGATGCTATTTATTTTACATTTGTTTCCTTAAAGGTACATACCCACTCAGTAGGCACAAACTGTTCTTTATATATCAGGGACATCATTTGAGACATTTTCTGGCAAAATAAACATTAATTTACCATTACCCCGCGTATTGATTGGCATTATTATACATTTTATATCAGACTTAAAATTTCCACACCGATATCAAGGGTGATAACCGTGTTTCCTTAAAATGTTAACGGACATTACTATTTATTCTCTGTATTTATTTTTTGATGTGCAATGATCATACTTTATAATCTGTCGAAATATTATTTTTTCAGGTGACGCATTTAATTAATATAAATAATATAAAAAATAGCATGCCTCAGTTGCATATGAAAATAGCCTGATACCACCGCGCGTCACTATCAGTAAAATAATTATTACTAAATGATTATGTCTGTATAGCAGACACTTGTAATTTTTAGAACTGGTGGAATAGTGACACAAGTATGCACTTATTTAATTCCTATAAAGAACATTTTGTGCCTACTGAGTGGGCATGTACCTTTAAGGGCAGGAAAATCGCTATCTCCACGGTATGTATATATATATATATTTTAGCTCGCAAATCACAAAATATGAATGTTTATTTTCTTAGTAGAAATCTTTGTTACTGATTATTTATAATGTTATATTTGTAGTCTACGACATAACTAAAATTGTTTTAAATCCACCACTTTGGCCCTACATATATATGATCAACAACATTCTATATAAATACAATCCAATATTACAGATGCATTTTATTAGCTTAAGAGTTGGATATATGATAATTTATTTATTACGACGGCCATGTATCTTGTAATGAATGGCATTTGCTTGTAAACATGAGATTTTCTGGCTAAAACCTAGATCAACAACTACATTATACCACGCCACGGAAATCATACATGTGTGCATGTCCATTGTACTTGGATATATATAAGCAATACAATTTTCAGTATATAATTCTGGTGGTTATCTTGAATATTTTAAAATACAGAGCTCGCAATGACTCCCCAAAGGGAGTCAATTTCGCAAATTGTTAAGAATTGTCATTTCTGAGTCATTCATTTTAAAAATTGCATTTGCTCCTAGGTTTGACAAGTTTATTGGATAATAATGCTGAAAGTGTTATAAGTGTTGTTTTTTTAAATTTGAAATTGTGGAAAGTTTGTTGATGAAATTATACATGTTAAATGACTTCTGACAAAAGTTTACCAAATGACTCCATAACGTGTAGATATAGGAGTCAAATGACCCCTGACATAAACTCGCTACTGGGAGCCATGCAATTCCCCAAAATCATAATCGTAGATAACAGTTTGACTCTAATCCAAAATTGTTTATACAATTCTTTGTTGAGTATGGTATATATTTAGGCATGCAATCGTATTCTGTGAATTGTAACTCATTAGTATACTTTGACATTTAATATGGCCGCCACAAAATATATAATCCAAATGATATGTTGTGTAAGTTCGTCTATTAATACCTTGCAAATATATGAAAAACGCAAATATGCGCTTGTAAACCAAATTCTGGTATTTTCACATTTGATACGGCCGTCACTTATTCATAATAGCAATGCCACAGCAATGTATGTTAAATAGCATACAACGACACACACCTTAAATTAATATACTCTGACGTTCCAGAACTTTAGCAACACAAGGACAACATTTGTACATTTTTTCAATAGAGTACATAACATTGTGACAACGTACATATCATTGAAACTGATTAACTTATATCTAGTTTCTGCTTATGCATTGTCTAATATCCATGCACATGAGATCTGGAACTATTTCACTTGGTCATACGTGTGAAATCTAGTGTATCATTCAGATTAATCATAGTAACGTAGATTACTTTCAGCACTATAAGCGGGTGGATGTCTAGCAGTGCAATCTAGCAGTAGACAAATTGCAACAGCTGCACTAATTATAGTCGTATGTGTGTTTACACCGTTGTTAAAGACAAACATTCAGCTAAAAAAAAATACACTCAGCTATGGACTTTAAAAATACTTAAATGCAGCTTGTTCACAAAGAATGATGACCAATATGCATTTATAGTACAAAATATCACCTATATCGCTGCAAAATAAAAGCAGTCCACACCGAATTTGGGGAGCTGATTATATCGTACATGTATATGGAACATAGTATTAATTAGGTTAACTTGGTAGACACATGTGCTTAGGAAATGGGACAAAATGCACGAATACAGTCATGCACTATATCTCATGCATAATGATACATGCTTTTACATGTACGATCGTGTACCAATATGCAGTGGCACATGGTGCAGAACTTCAAAAGTAGAGCTGAAACTAAACTTGTTGTTCTTTATTTCTTCAGTTGTACCTCTTGTTGGATTCATCACCGAGCATCACCGTTGTTGTAGTGCCGCAATTATCACTGCTGACTGAAGGTGATCTAAGTTACTGTAGCAACCGTGTGTATACCTTGTTTTTTTATGGAATACAAGAATGTATGTATAGTTTATGGTTTATGGCTGACAAATATGTGGAATATGATACGATACAACTTCCAAATCCCTCACGGACTGAATCGCGGAACAAGTGCTTTAGGCCCTTCATGAAGAGCTTACACTTTAGTAGATAACATTATTTGTAATATTCATCGCTGATTGCTTCACCAACTTGAAACCAGTGTGTAATAATTACACAAATGGGTAAATAGTGTCAGCAGTTTAAAATTGTCCTGTTTGTTTCTTGTTGCCAGAATTGTAATGGTCAATGAGAGTTTGAATTGGCCCCATTACTTCAGATGGCGTTGTACTTCCGATTAATAATTACATATCTATCCTTCCTTAGTGTCAACGACGTGAGATATACATGTAATGCATCTTCCTCGTTACTATAGAGTTTGAGCAATTTACTGTTTTTAGTCCGAACAATGATTACCAGGCAGCAACCTTGCGGTAGTTAGTCTCATGTTTAAACAGTTTTTAAACAGTGTATAAACAGATGCATTTGTATAGTTGTGTTGTACACTTTTCCGGTTTCATTCGCCCCGCTGTGTCATTTATTTATTTAAATATTCTAACATAATCTGAGTTTGTAAATGAAATGGGCTGTTCTCATATTGGGTAGTCTCCCTTTTGACACTTCTTCTTCTTCTCTTCTTGTCGTTCACGTCTACACAGTCAGCCAGTCCACAGCGGTGAAGGATGTCGTCTTTCTGAGCTCCTCCACATTGTCGTATACTAGTAGCTTCTGCTCCAGTGGAATATATCTGGGCCACATGTCCTACCTCTGCTGCTCTAGCAGGGGGCATCTATATAGTATATGCTCTGTTGTTTAGTTTTCGGTGCCACGTGAGCATTGGCTGATGGGGACAGCTTAAGCTTGATATGCATATGCGCATTTAGTCTGTAGACGAAGCTTTACAATGGTGACTTGTTCTGTTCTGGACAGGGGATGGTAGTTATCTTTGGCTGGTATATGCTTCATCAGTGTCTTGATCACCGGGACAATCTCCTCATAGCTGATCTTATTTTGCGGCTGGTCACCTTTGACCCCAGGTTTTGTCAAGCTTGTCAGATTTCTCATTTCCAATGATTCCACAGTGAGAGGGGATCCACTGCAAGGCAATGCGTCGGTTTTGGATTAGCTGGTGTATTATTATAGAAAGAGATGGCAGTTTATTGTTCACCAGGGCTTCCAGGACGGACAGAGCATCTGCAAGAATAATCTCATGTGAGCAGTCCTCTTTCTACTCTTCAATAAGTCTAGATGACTGTATGATGGCCTCCATTTCTGCTGTGTAGTTGGTAGAGTGTTTACTTGTTGCGTAACTAGCTGTTTCTATTCTGCCACTTGTAAAGGAGATGTAGATGCCAGCTCCACCATGTTGGACAGTGGCAGTTGCTGATCAAGCCATCTGTGTATACATGAGTCAATATCTATGTTGTATAGTTTGCATAGAGCATGACTTGTGTGAGGCACTTCTTAATCATCTCATCTTCTTCGCTAGTCCGAAGTTGGGGAACAGTAGTGCTGATGTGTACATTGCACAAGCCGTACTTCAATGACACTGGTAGATCCGATCTATCAAGAGGGAGGGTCGATGGTCAAAGTTTTGTAGCATGTTGCTTGATGAGCTTCTTGGATTGATATACGAAATTGCTCCTCGGCCGACTATTTTTGGTGAGACCATCCAGTTTCTGTTTCATGGGATGGTCAGCATCATTGCCTTAGCATCTTTCCTTTGACTGTGTGGTTAAATTACAGCAAGTTCCTTCATGACCTTTATGGAAATTGATTCCATTGGTGATCACTCGTAGTGCCTGGTTTTGGATCTTATCACGCACTTGATGATTTGTCTTTGTAGCTGTCATCCACCCTGATGAGCCATATTCAAGATGGGGTCTGCCAGGTCTCAACATCCTCTCCACGTTTGTCAATATGGTCGTATCCCCAGCTTTGAGAATGGCCGTTGAAGTCGCCCACAACACGATAGTTGGAGTCTTCAGTTGGAATTGTATCCAAGGATAGTGGTCTGTTATTGGATTAATAGAGATTGACAACATGCATCACATTGACGCTCAGTCTAAGGCACACTACCTGGTATTCGGAATCGTCCATGCGCATTCTCATTTGTGTGGCACCGATGTTGTTCCTAACCAGTGAAAGGATTCCTCTTTCGTTATTCCTATCATGTCGCAACGGAAGCACCGATAGCCTCTAACCTTGAAGGATTTGGGTTCCTGAAGGTGAGTCTCTTGTATGCAGCAGACTTGGATGTTCTGTTCATGCGGTGTATGCTCTAGCTCAGCCTTCTTATTGAAGAGCCCTTCCGCATTCCAATGCATAACTTTGAAAGGTTGCTGCTTGAGTTTCCTCCGTGCCTGTGTGTGGCTAGTAAATATCCTCCCTCGACTCTTGGCTCCAAGTCGAGGTGAGGGGCCTCCAGTAGTTTTGGGTGGAATCTGTCGAAGCTCAGAGCCTAACGCTGCTTCTCCATGGAGGGGTTTCAAAGAGTCAACGACAAATCGATATGATCTAGACGAATGTGTACACATGGTGTAATTGGATGTGATTTGTTAGAGAGCGCCCAGTATCACTGACTTCAGCTCTCTATGTTATTTTGTCGCGGTTACCTCACCCTTAGATGCCGACTAAAGAACCGTCCCTGGAAGCATAATGTTGTTTTCTGTTATGGTTTTCTCCCTTAGCGTTAGCCTCACCCGAGGGATCCACAAGACAGTGGTGCTCTTCCTATAAGGGAGTGTATAATATTATAAAACACAATAAGGTATTGGTCAGTGCTTTTTGGAGTCAATTTGTCTCCATTCCAAGGAAGAAAGCATGTTTATGAAACTTGAGGTCCGGTTTTCCGGTTGACGTATGTGATATGTTATGGTGGTCACCAGATCGGACAAGTGGACTTAATCCGAGTACTCCGGTTTTCGCTCTCCCGCGTTTGTTTTTAATCATTGTAAAATAAATGTATAATGTTTTAAACGAGATACAATGGTATATTTTGCCCATTGCTCAGCGAGCTGCTAGTTTCTGTATACCACAAATCTGAACAATCGCTGACTTTGTATAGGGGGACGAAAGGGATTCAAAGCGGACTTTGATATTTCTTCTAAGGAATCCGAGAGTTTGATTTGCATTTACAGTAGTGTCATATTGGTACGGCAGCTTAAAAGGGACATGCGCAATTATTTGTGTATTACAAGTCGGCGCGATGCGCATCGTAATGTTTGGCGGTCTGGGGTCCTCCCCCATGAAATTGTTAAATGCCAGATCGCCGCAGATGCGATTTCCTGACACCTAAGGCACGAACAAAGTCATCCAACTATCCCGATTTGGGACTTTACCTTGTTTTAAAAAGCATAGTTTTTTATTATTGACTTTGCATGTACATGTTTTGAAATCCAAATGATGAAAAACTGTCACCCTTGATCGTTTTGAGAAATTTTCATAAATTCAAGATGGCTGCCAAATAGATAAAGTGTGCCATATAGTTGCATTCACATGAGGAAATTAAGCAATTTAAGAGCGTAAACAAGGTATATTTGACATAGTGATGAAAATTGGCAACTATAAAATTCAATTCCCTAACTGCGATATGGGAAATATCCAAGATGGCCGCCAAATGTTACCATTTTAAGTAATTTCACTAGTTCGTCACAACAAAGAGTATGTTTTTTTATAATCTTGAGTTTACTGAAACAATGAATGTTTGTTTTTGTAACTTTGATGTGAAATTGAATAATACTCTAGATAGCAGAACTCCAAAATGGCCGCCAATTATAAATATATTGCAGTATACGTGCAATCGTATCTCTACATAAGAAAACATAACTAATTGCACTCAGACCATATATTAGAGCAAATGAGTATACAAGTATTGTATTTAGATACACAATGATTTTAGTACCTTAGGTACGCAATTAGATCATTGTTTCAACAGCATTAGTCTAAGATGGCCGCCAACTATATTGATATTATTGTAGCAAATAGCTTATATAATTACACTCGGATGTCACGTCTAAGAATGTAATTATACCAAATACTGGTATTAAGGCAAGATGTTTTTCTTACGTTAATATACACCATTAGAAAACGTTCAATAACAGACGTCCAAAATGGGCGCCGAATAATAATATAGTACATTCTACGAGTAATCAAAGCATATACTGATATAATATTTAAAATAGTACATTTGGATTTGGTTATATACATTGGATTTTTCAGTTTATTTTGGAAAGCCTTCTTGTCTTGCCATTCCACATCAACATTCATGCTGAAAATATTCCGACACCAAATCCAAGATGGCTACCAATCTTATATATTGGAGCGTTGGCAGCAAGATGCATGCGGGTAATCCCTTCCATTGTGTCGGGGAACCCTTAACTCGATAAACAACAACAACAACAACAAGATGCATTGTGGAACTTTACAGTAAACTTTAATGACTTCATAATTTGAATAAACACAAGAGGTTTTCTTTCTTACCATTGATTCCAAAAGCTTCACTGCTCAACATATGTACTGTTAAATCACACAACCTGGCTAGTACAAATGATACATCTATATATTTACAGCGTTCCATTAGCGTTATTCCAGTTTCTGGCTAACACTACTTACGTTAAACCAGTTTAACATGCATAGAAACCAAGGACTCCCACTGAAATTATTACATTGTGACATAAGTTTTATTTCTGCGAAAGGTACATACTTTCTACAAAAGGACGGTCTGTACATAATGATTGATGTACAACCTTTTGATATCACTTATCATTTGATAAACTGCAAGTAATTGATATAAATTCAAATTGTTATTGATTAGGTGGAGCAAATAATATTTGTATGATGAGATAATGTAATGTTTCTATAGCATTCTTCTTTTCAATGATAAGTCGGAATTTAACGTCTGACATACATGTGCAGTTGATTTTATTACATAAAACTCAATATGGAGTCCATACATATGATATTTTAAAATAATAAGATATGAAATCGTCAGAGTACGTAAATGCTGAACAAAAGAAATTAAATTAATCACAAATTCAATAATTCTGAGAAAAACACTGATATAATGTAGAATAAATACTATAGTGTGGACACAACTAATACACATGGAAATTATCTATATGACATTCATTCCAGTTGTGCCACTACTAAATACTCTATCACGGTAACAATAACCGTTATAGTCATTGCAGACAGCAATGCACATAGTACACACCAATAAATACAACATGACAGGCTTCAAGGTACCATACAATGGATATAAGGAGTGCAGTAATCATGAAATTTACTATACTTATATGACAATGCGGAACAACGTAACTGTCATCCCCTGCGGCTAGAGTTTGTGTGTCATCATATCTTCTTTTTTTCTTATTGTCATATCTACAATGTTAACTTTCATTTCATGTATACTGTGTATTTCGTTGTAATTAGTTTGTCTTTATCGTTTCATATATTATTCTTGTTCGATTGTCTTGTATTGCCTGTCCAAGGTGGCATCCTTCTTGTCATGTCTCCATGTACTGTACTTCATTGGGATTTTATTTTCCTGTTACTATACCAGTAGTTCATTGGGGAATAGTTGTTGTTGTGCTTGCTCTGCATTTGTTATATTGTTTATGTAGTGCATGTACTGTTCCTTTCGTTTTGGGACCGTACACCGCTGATCGTGGAGTGCATGTTTGTGCCGCTTTGAAGAAGGTTCTGCGACCACCGATGTGCGCATGTCATTTGTTTATTCGGAAGTATTTATTGCGTTGATGTCTTCTTTTCATGGGTTTGTAGGTCTCACTTTTTTAATGTGTTCTCTATTTTAAGAATCATGTCATTATTATGCGATCGTTATTGACATACATTTGTAGAAATGTTGCAATCTTGACATGATAATCAATATGTCACACATTAAACCATACACAGTTGTACGTACATACATCTGGTACATACATTAATAACATCTTGGCTAAGTGAATTCATTGCACCAATTGAGTGGATGCATGTGGTGTTCGCCAGAAAAGTGGAACACCAGCATTGTGAAAACACTCCATTTGAACATTTATTTGTCAATACCTGTGTTAGCAGATAACATTACACCATTTGTCCGATTTTATCTTTTTTTATAAAATAAAGCACTTTTGATTTCTGAAAGCGTATAACGTATGAAATTCCAAGGTTATATTGGATGACAGGTTCATCGATAAGATAACTAATAAGTAATATATTTGCTTAAGTAAGCATTATTTGCACACAAAAAAATGATAAAAATAAAAATAGCTAATGTGTTGTCTATTTTAATAATCATGTCATTATTATGCGATCGTTATTGACATACATTTGTAGAAATGTTGCAATCTTGACATGATAATCAATATGTCACACATTAAACCATACACAGTTGTACGTATATACGTCGGGTACATACATTAATAACATCTTGGCTAAGTGAATTAATTGCACCAATTAAGTGGATGCATGTGGTGTTCGCCAGAAAAGTGGAACACCAGCATTGTGAAAACACTCCATTTGAGCATTTATTTGTCAATACCTGTGTTAGCAGATAACATTACACCATTTGTCCGATTTTATCTTTTTTTTATAAAATAAAGCACTTTTGATTTCGGAAAGCGTATATAACGTATGAAATTCCAAGGTTATATTGGATGACAGGTTCATCGATAAGATAACTAATAAGTAATAGATTTGCTTAAGAAAAGCATTATTTGCAAAAACAAAAATGATAAAAAGAAAAATAGCTATTATAAATGATTTGATTGTTACTATAGGGTTATCTAGTTATATTGGAATACCATCTTTGATGTCTGCTACATGTAGTGACACATGTGTTAGCGTACATGTATAAAGAAGTTAGAGGACATGTTACTTTATTCACAAGTAAAATATTGCTATAACAGTGTGCTCCCTATGGAGCTGGACTGAACTTAATTATATGACTTAAACGTTGATTGCTATAATTTATATTTTGGCAGCCATCTTGTACAATTGCTATTGGAACACGAGTCTAATTGCATAACAAGGTTACAAAAGTACACAAGATTGACATAAATATATGTGTTTTCTTTGAAATAGGTCATTTCATAATTTAATCATTACACAATATGATTGTCATTGCAAGGTAATTTATATCTGGCGGCCATCTAAGGCTTCTTCTATTGACACAATTGTCTAATATTGCATTTGAAAGTTACATAAAACGTTCAATGTGTCCATAAACCTGAGATATGTATACTAATATGCTTAAATTAATCAATAGCCTCAGTAATTATTATACAATTTACGCAGTATAAGACAACGTGACTTTTTTTTTTTAATATTTGGTGGCCATTTTTGGCTTCTGCTATCGCACATTTATTTAATTATATTCCTAAGTTACTGAAAACGTTCAGTGTACGCCTAAATCAAATACAGCTATACCAATTTACTACGATATTGAGCTAATATGCAGTTATATACTTAATTATCAGTCGTTTACATTAATGTTGTATGATACTATATGTATATGTGGCGGCCATCTTGGACTTCCCCTGTTCAACAACTTGTCTACGAACATATTGAACGCTCTAAAAGCGTTTATTGTGTTAATATATCCAATAGCAGTATCATGTTGTCTTTGATATGGAGTGTGAGAGTAGTTATATGTAAACAAAATTGCGCATGTCCCTTTTAAGGTGCCGTATTTTGGCTTTGCTGGATATATTTATTTCCCACAATTATAATGCCATTATGGAACTGTCTAACTATTGGTACTGTCTCGTTGAACAGTACTGATTCTTCAACAATTATTTTCCTTTTCGTCACGTGCCGAAACGTCTTGGTCCGAAACGTTTCATCTTTATCAAGGACAGTTGCGTCCCTTGAGTAATATTTATCGCCATTTACTTTTTGTTATTATAGGTAAACTGCCATGCTTGCTGGTATGGGTATGTTGGTTAAGCTATTGTCAGGGTTGCGTAGATTATATGACTTGACAGTATAACCGCAACAACTACACCCGGTGCTTGTGTAATTAGACAGACTCCCGAACAAATATAAAAGGCGTTAATTCACCATAAATTATTTTGCTATAGTCGGTTCCGGTCAATTCGTACATATATACCATTTCGTACGCATACACTTTCGTACCGATTTGGTCATTTCGTAGCCATCGGTTCTTAGTTTTTGGTGATTTCTTGCATATATAGGTACTAATTGACCATAATGTTTGGTTCTTTTAGACATCATGACTGTCTTGATAATCATGTCATGATGGCTTACTCTTGACTCTTGTAATAGCGATCCCAGCGATATCCGCCATTTTGGATGGATTTCCCTATCTGACCCATTGAAATATTGGCTCTATTGAACTGGTATTATATAATCCTTCAAACAATGTCAGCTTCAGTTTCCTCCACCTTTCTGTCAAATAGTCTTGTATAGTTCACATAAACCCGTTTTTCATAGAAAAATATTCGTTGTTTATAGATAACTTTATGTAAAATATCGTCAATTTTTTTTAAAAACAACTTCCAGTTTCAATCTTTCCATTTTTGCTGTAGACCACGGTCTCAAAATAGAGCGTGAAATCGCGTGTTTTAAGGGATTCTGACGTCACCAGCACATGCTAGCATCAGCTAGCAACCGCCTCTGGGGTTTTCCGATTAAAATTCCTCAAAAAATGCTGAAAATTCATTAATTTTGTCCAATTTTTGCAGTCAGGTGACGGAAAAATCATTTTATAACCTATATATCCTAATAGCAGCATTTAGGTCGAATCATATTAGTAATATTTAGCCATTTCCTAAGCAAGATCGCTGTCTTACTTTGACCTACTGTCCTTTGTCTAAAGTGGATTTTATCTTTTACATCTGTATCGTAACATCGGCCTATACAAATGCATCACGTAACGTTTATATATATAATATTATAGTTTTCCGATCGAAAGTTGCAGACATCACGGTATAATTATCCATTGCCAACAGATCGGTAAATAGAAAGTGGGGTAAATGGAAAGTGTGATTATTACTTTAGAGGAAATTAGAAATCGTATCGGTCCCGTTATTATTAGTGGATTTTACGTACCGACCTCCGTTTCGCCCTTCGACCAACTTGTCCGTCAGCCAACTCAAACTCAAAATAATACACAATAGCGGCATGATCTTCGCGATCTCAACCTATGCGAGAAATCGCAAAAACACGAGGTTGTCACATGTCCCTAACAGGACACCATCTTAGGAGACGATTCTAATGTACTGCCAATACATCTTTATTGGAGAAAAAAAACATATTTCGATACGTTATTGGTTACTGCATAGCATCGTCGATATATACACAAGATCGCGAAAACGCGAGACCAAATCGCTTGACTGCGAAATCGCGAGGCGAAAACGTGATATACTATTGTTCAATATCGCGTTTTCGCCTCACGATCTCGCGTTTTCGCGACTGCAATGTCGGCGTTTTTGCCTCGGCTTTTTCACGATGTGTTGAAATTGAGTTTTGCGCACACACAGACCAGGATACCCTATTTTGTCAAAACTACGAACACGATACCTTTCATCGATACATGTACTATGATATAATATTGTACTATCGCTATCGTCATCGTGATATCGCCTTCCGGTTGGACATGTACGATGCCATAAATTTGTGAGTCAATCTGTTGCTCAAAATCTAGGGCATACGGCAGATTTATTGCCACATTCTAGCGTATAATTACATACAAATTATATTCAAATTACTT
The DNA here is from genome assembly GCA_029237695.1 of Conchocele bisecta. Lineage (NCBI taxonomy): Eukaryota > Metazoa > Mollusca > Bivalvia > Lucinida > Thyasiridae > Conchocele > Conchocele bisecta. Next base: position 179,552,867 of record CM055265.1, read on the forward strand.
TCCAGCCTTATTATGCCCCCGCCACCGAATGGTGAGGGGGGCATATAGTGTTACCGGCGTCCGTACGTACGTACGTACGTACGTACGTCCCGAAACCTTAACGCTGGGTAAATGGCTTATAATTTCTGTTTCCTTGCTCGGATCTGCTTCACATTTCACACACGCATTGCTCCAATGGTCCTCTACCGCCCTGTGACAAATCCACATTCATCCCGCCCCCGCTAAGCCCAGGGTCAAGGTCACAGACTTGGTGCTTTCGAAACCTTAACGCTGGGTAAATGGCTTATAATTTCTGTTTCCTTGCTCGGATCTGCTTCAAATTTCACACACGCATTGCTCCAAAGGTCCTCTACCGCCCTGTGACAAATCCACATTCGTCCCGCCCCCCCTAAGCCCAGGGTCAAGGTCACAGACTTGGTGCTTTCGAAACCTTAACGCTGGGTAAATGGCTTATAATTTCTGTTTCCTTGCTCAGATCTGCTTCACTTTTCACACACGCATTGCTCCAATGGTCCTCTACCGCCCTGTGACAAATCCACATTCGTCCCGCCCCCGCTAAGCCCAGGGTCAAGGTCACAGACTTGGTGCTTTCGAAACCTTAACGCTTCACATTTCACACACGCATTGCTCCAATGGTCCTCTACCGCCCTGTGACAAATCCACATTCGTCCCACCCCCGCTAAGCCCAGGGTCAAGGTCACAGATTTGGTGCTTTCGAAACCTTAACGCTCGGGTAAATGGCTTATAATCAAATATGCCTCGTTTTCTTTGGCTGCCAGCGGGGGCATTCGTGTGCCGACAGGCCACATTTCTAGTTGAAATATTATTTCTACATTTCACATATTAACTCTTTGCATGCTGGGAAACTTGTGGGCTATAAATAGTTCAAGACTAGCGGACAAAAATTCATCATATTTTCTTGCATTTCTCCCCGTAAATATCATGAATATGTCTTGGAATTTCATTAGAATTGAGTCCTGAGAAATAAAACATAATAATTATTATATATTTTCACCGCTAGCATGCAAAGAGCTAAATGATAACTAAATAAAACCATTACAAACACAACTTTAAAGTTTGCACAGTCTTGTCTATTTGGACATAGTTAATTAAAACATACTGTGACTCAGAGGTCATTCGAAAATGAGAACAATAGAGCTAGTATATATACTATAATCATGCATTCAGGGATTTTAAAATTACCTGGCAAAAATGTTCATCTTGATGAGACGGCGTGTTGTGTGCAAGACCCAGGTTGGTAGTTAAAAGATCAAGGTCACACTTTGAGGTGAAAGTTAAAAAATAAAGAAGAGTTCAAAAGAGCTTGTCCGAACACTAGACAGTGTGTTGCCACTCGCAGCTTCTTGGTTCCAAGATCAAGGTCACAGTGGGCCCCAGTGGGAGCATTTATCACATTTTTTGTTTTGTCATAAATTCACAATGTGGTATGTAGATGAACAAATGTTTATTTTTCTCTCTGCAAATGTTCCCGTTGTCAAAAATATTTTAACAGTTTTGTTGGGCAGGAGGGAGCGTTACCAGAATCTTGGGTGAGTGATTTGCAAGGGTCACTGAACACCTGACTTGTGGGTTCAAGCCTTGCCTAGGGCATCAAAAATACTTTCATAGTATTTCCACCCTCCCACTGGTCTGTCGGATGACACTTTAAACTGTGGTCCCCGTCTCTATATGACCTTAGCTGTTGGTGGGACGTTAAACCCTTTCACTTTTTCACTGAACCGAATTGGCGAGTGTAGAAATAAGTTTTATTTAGGTTCTTGAATGGAGCACAGGTGACTGGACGAATGGGGGCTTCCTGGTTTTGTGACCACTGTAGATCCAGATCAGCCTGTGGATCCGCACAGTCTGATCAGGATCTGCACTGTTCACCATTACATCAATGAAATATCCATCATGCTTCTAACAAGCAGTATAGATTGTTATCAGGCTACAGGAGTTTGTTATTTGATCAGGAGCTATACTGGTCACAAATCCAATAAGCCCCGTTTATCCAGTCAGAGCCACATATGATCTGAAGTCAGTGGCTGATTTTCCATTGCAGGCCTATAATGCTGACACGGATAAGCAGACTTACAGGAAGATTATACCGACTTCCAACTGTAGTGCAGTATCTGACAGCTGCTGTTATAACTAGTCGAGTGATGGCCACACAGGTAACACCCACTAGACTTCGACAAATCAACTTGTCCACTTGTATTGGCAAGTGAATTTTCCATCTGGATGAGTGGTAATCTGAAGAGACAGTGTGGTATAAACATTAAAACATATAGGAATGCATCAGTTGAAAAACCAATCTGGACGAGTGGAATATTAACAATTTGTTGATGCCTGCCCACCTGGGTCAGGCCAGGGAAAATTGATTGGCACTTTCTGATTCCCACCATCTAAATTGCCGAATTAATATTTTATTTGTACAATTTTGAAAATGTACAGAATGTTTGTCTGTTTCACGAAAGCTGCCCAAATTTTGCGGCCATATACATGTAAACAATTAAAAAACTTGAAATTTGGTCAAATATGGATTTTATTGCGAAAAAATAATGTTCTCATGTTAAATCCCCATAGACATCTTCACAGAGTGATTTATGGGGATTTAACATGGGGACATTTTTTTAGAATTTCAGAAATACTGGACTGATTTTATAATTTAACTTTTGTTTTCTTAGATCATTTCCAAGCTATCTAGCTAGGTTTCGGAGTTAATTTCCAATTTTTTTCGTTTTTTGACTCCTCCCACAACTCCTCTACCTCTTTTTCCCCCATGTTAAATTCCCATAGAGAAATCAATTTTTCGTAATATTTGACCAAATTTCACGAAATAAAAAGAAGGCTCGTTCTTAAATTTTGCTTTAATTTAATATTATCACAAAAAATATTGTTTTTGCATTGTTTATATAGCCGTAAAATTTGGGCAGGTTTCGTGAAACAGACAGTAGTGTTACTCCCTCCCTATTCTAGTTATTTATGTTTGAAAGGGTTAATTTTCTGGGGCCCCAGTTGGATACCTGTGCATGTAGCCTATTTCACCAACATTGCAAAGTATACTTTAGTAGCAAAGTATACTTTGAGGGAGAAATTTTCAATTTTATGATAAATTTATTAATTTTTATTATACTGAATTTATTACATTATCACAGCCAATTTGGCTGTGATAATGTAATAAATTCAGTATAATAATTCTGCATACTTTTAATCATGAAATATATGCATTTGTTAGTTCTATATGAAATAATGCATTTCAGGAAAAATAAATGATTACTCCCTCAAAGTATACTTTGCTAGTAAAGTATACTTTGCAATGTTGGTGAAATCGGCTACTGGCCACATTTCCTGCTGAGGATACAGCATTTTTCTGGCTTACTTAAACTGTTTCACTGAGACGGCTCAAATCAGTGGGCACACAAACTTTCATGGAGAAATGAAGAAAATAGAAACAAATTAAAATATTTCTACCTTTAATATTTCATGTCTGCACTCAGCTTGACCAATCACACATCCTGGTTTTGTGTACAAAATTTAAGAACATACTCCTTTTGGTTTCTAAGTATTGATATGACCACATTGTTCGCTGTAGTCCGAGTGATTGCTTTGTTGAGCGGATGGCAGTCGGTGATGGCCCTAGACTGTGTGTGTGCACGCTCGCCTGGGTTTACACCTGGGGGCTGTTTCACTAAACTTTGTACAAATAAAATGTTCGTAAGTGCAAATTTAGGATCGTCTGGAAATTTCAATTGATGGATTTACATTTATTCAGCATTGGCTGCATATGCAGCCTATGCTCAATAAATGTAAATCCAGTAATCGTTTACAAGAAAACATTGTTAATGTGACATTTACAGACTATCATAAGTTTGAACTAAGTACGAACATTTTAGTTGTACAAAATTTAGTTTCAAAGGCAACAGACTGTTTTTTCCTTACCCACGGAGACATAGCAGTCACAATTCCAGCATAGGAGTCATCATAGGAGTCAGTTACATTCAAATGTTGTACACTACTGTCTGTTCCAAGTTTTGCTGCCGACGAACATTTGGCTATTAAACACATTAAATCTAAAAAATATTTAAAAGTAAGTACTTTTTCATCACTAACAAAAAAGTCATTCTCCCCAAAAGATTTTATTGCAAAAAAAACAACAATTTTCCTATGGGAATTTAACATGGGGGCTAAAAATAGATTTTCTTTTAAATATTTTTTTCATTTGTGGACCGATTTTCAAAATCTAACTTGTTTTCTTAGTTACATCATTCATTTTCAAGCTATCTCACCAGGTTTCGGAGTCGATTTCCAAAAGTTTTGGAAATTGATTCCCCATGTTAAATTCCCATAGGAAAATCGGTTTTTCGCAATAAAATCAATATGATTGGCATTATTATACATTTTATATCAGACGTAACCTTCCACACTGATATCAGGGGTGATAACCGTGTTTCCTTAAAATGTTAACGGACATTACTATTTATACTCTGTATTTATTTTTTGATGTGAAATTATCATACTTTAAAATCTGTCGAAAATATTATTTTTTCAGGTGATGCATTTAATTAGTATAAATAATTAAAAAATACCATGCCTCATTTGCATATGAAAATAGCCTGATACCACCGCGCGTCACTATCAGTAAAATAAATATTACTAAATGATTATATCTGTATTGCGGGCACTGGTAATCTTTAGAATTGATGGAATAGTGACACAATTATACACTTATTTAATTCCTATAAAGAACATTTTGTGCCTACCGAGTGGGCATGTACCTTTAATAGCCAAAAGTTTGTCGGCAACAAAACGTGGAACAGACTGTAGTATCTCCTGTATCTGTTAGTCGGCTATCCATCCAGTGTCATTTAGGTGGCCCTGTAGCCGATTTCATGAAAATTGCAAAGTATACTTATCTAGCAAAGTATACTTTGAGGGAGTAATAATTTATTTTTCCCAAAATTCATTATTTCATATAGAACTAACGACTGCACATATTTGATGATTAAAAGTATGCAGAATTATTATACTGAATTTATTACATTATCACAGCCAAAATGGCTGTGATAATGTAATAAATTCAGTATAATAAAAATTAATAAATTTATCCTTAAATTGAAAATTTCTCCCTCAAAGTATACTTTGCTAGATAAGTATACTTTGTAATGTTGGTGAAATAGGCTACTGACCTTGGTGACCTTGGTGATCTTCGGCTCAGATTGTAACCCAAAATATTATACACCATCATTATTCGTGACAATATGTGACCAGTGCAGCAGAGCTCCAGTTAAGGTGCGTAATTTGGAGGTAAATTTCTTATTTCTCCATCAAAAATGGCAAGTTGGGAGTGCTTTAGAATCGTCTGAATGAGACGATTCTAAAGGACTCCCAACTTGCCATTTTTGATGAAGAAATAACAAAATTTCACCCCAAGTTGGTCAAATTATGCACCTTATCTGGAGCTCTGTAGCCTATTTCACCAACATTGCAAAGTATACTTTTCTAGCAAAGTATACTTTGAGGGAGTAATCATTTATTTTTCCCGAAATGCATTATTTCATATAAAACAAACGATTGCATATATTTGATGATTACAAGTATACATTACTATTACACTGAATTTATTACATTATCACAGCCAAAATGGCTGTGATAATGTAATAAATTCAGTGTAATGAAAATTAATACATTTATCGTACAATTTAAAATTAAAATTTTGATAAGTATACTTTGCAATGTTGGTGAAATAGGCTACAGGTGTAGGCCCTGATCTGTGTGCTGATCTGGGTCTACATGGTGTCGAATGTATGTCAATGGCGCAACACTACAATCACCGACCAGGGCGTGACATAAACAGTTGCCTGATGGCGTGTATGACCTTGTTGTTTTTTCGACTGGAAATCAATTCAACCAACCTACATGTTTTCTTTGCTGGCTATGGCAGGGGGTCTGTTTGATATACTGACATTTTAGAGGTAGGGTGGTCTACTATGATAAACCAATACAACTATGCGAACTTGAACCCTAAATATTGGGACACTTGATGTTGTTTTAACCCTTCCACCCCTAAGTAACTGGAATGGATTTTGATATGTTAATTTTCCGACCAATACAATTGTCACAAAATAGTTGTCAGGCTAGTTCATTTTTGAAAAGGGGGTGTGTTTCTTCTGAAAAATATGAAAATTACTTGCAAAAAGTGCAGATCCTGATGAGACGGCTCGTCACGAGCCGGCTCATCTGGATCTACACTGTTTGCAAATACCACTATAGAGGACTGTAGTTTTGAAAGGGTTAATATTTAGGTATATTACGGTTGATCTCATTTTATCAGGGCGGGTCAGATGAGATTGCGAAGGCACTTGCTGCCCGTAAGACGGCAGAGCCGACCATATTCAACAAGATTATAGACAAGTCGATCCCGGCAGACATCCTGTATGAAGATGATAAGGTAAGCCTGAAATAACAACAAAATTGTATCACCATTGCCACAGGTTGAAGTAACGGACCAAGGTCTATAAATAAATTAAATATACCTAAAGATACATACATTGTTTGCCATTTTTGGGTGAAACACGACACTGCTTCTAACAAGCAGTATAGTCTCGTTTAACATGCTGCAGCAGTGCACTAGCAGATCAGCAACTAGACTGTCTACAAATGCTGTCCACAATCCCAATCATCCAGCTTGCAGTCAATGTTCATTGTATGGAGGTTTTAGCCTCATTGCTATGAAGGTCCCCAAACTTCTCGCCAATCCCATGATGTATGTATTACAATTAGTAGGAAATGCTGTGTTGATATATACTATTCCCGTCGGATTGTTTTAGTAGAAACAATTTTTAGCCAGGTTTTTTTTTTTTTAAATCCAGGCTATTGGATTGGCGAAAGCCGGGCGGGCGGGCGGGTGGGCGGGCGGCGTCCACAATCAATGTTAAGTTTTCATGTTTTCGTCCATTTCTTTGTTACTGTACCACATAGGACTTACAAACTTTCACAGCTTCATAACCAAGGGGTGCCCACCACATATCACTATCCAACATGTTACCTTTTTTTGAACTTGACCCATTTTTTCGCGCAGTCGACTTAGCCATTTTCAATGTTAACTTTTCGCGTTTACAATGTTAAGTTTTCGTGTTTAAGTCCATTTCTTTGGTACTGTACCACCTAGACCACCAAAGTTTCACAGCTTCATAACCAAGGGGTGCCCACCACATACAACTATCCAACATGTGACCATTTTTTTTACCTTGACCTATTATTTCTACGTAATTGACTTAGCCATTTTCAACGTTAACTTTTTAACGTACGTCTGGTTAAAGTTTTTTGGTTAAAGTTTTTCGTTATACTATATCTCTGCAACTGCTTCGCCCATGACCTTGAAACTTCACATGGGTGTTTATCATCATCCATATTTTCATTCTACCCCCCAACCGTGCAGCCCCTGTGCCCAATGTTAAGGTCAAATTACTTTGAATTTTTTTGTTAAAGTTTTTTCGTGTACTATATCTCTGCAACTGCTTCACCCATTACCTTGATACTTCACATGGGTGTTTATCATCATTGTCGCGCCCGCTTGAGGAAAGCGTGATATAGTCGGGATTTTGGCATACGTTCGTCCGTCGGTCCGTACGTCCGTCCGTCTGTCCGTCCGTCCGTGTGTCCGGTTAAAGTTTTTTGGTTAAAGTTTTTCCATCTACTATAACTCAGTCCATGTCTTGCCCCAAGGCGCGACATGCAGGCCACGGCCATCTAGTCTACAAACAGTGGGTATAATTATGTTATCCAAGTGTCTATGCTTGGAAAAAACCTGGCCTTCGTGGCTTTGCCTCGTTTCTTGTTTTATTGTATCCCCCGGACTTCGTTGGGGGATACTATGGATTTGACAGCGCGCCGCGTCCGCCGCAGACACTTCTTGTCCGGAGCATAACTCGAACACCCTTTGGAATATTTTCATGAAACTTCACACATGCATAGACCACGACCCGAAGGTGTGTCACGCACAAGAATGACAACTCTTGCATAGCTAATTTTTGAGTTATCTCCCTTTTTTGTTTCTCGTACTGATTTCGTGTCCGGAGCATAACTCCACCACCCTTTCGAATATTTTCATGAAACTTCACACATGCATAGACCACGACCCGAAGGTGTGTCGCGCACAAGAATGACAACTCTTGCATAGCTAATTTTTGAGTTATCTCCCTTTTTTGTTTCGCGCACTGATTGACCATAACTCGACCACCCTTTGGAATATTTTTATGAAACTTAACACATTCAATTAGACCACGAACCGAAGGTGTGTCGTGCACAAGAATGACAACTCTTGCATAGCTAATTTTTTAGTTATCTCCCTTTTTTGTTTTCGCTCACTGATTTCCTGTCCGGAGCATAACTCGACCACCCTTTGGAATATTTTCATGAAACTTCACACATGCATAGACCACGACCCGGAGGTGTGCGCGCACAAGAATGACAACTCTTGCGTAGCTAATTTTTCAGTTATCTCCCTTTATTGTTTTGCGCACTCTACAAACTGGACAATAATGCATGAAGACCTGTTTTCTCGTCTGCTCTGTACACCTTTTCTCGTGTGCTCTGTACACCTTACCTGTAGAGAGAACAATAGAAACTGGGAGAACCATGTGCTAGCATGGGCTAGCATGTGCAGATGTCCAGTGCTTGACCACTGTTGACCAGGTAATTTATACAGGTAAATTACTACATTGGGTACTGTGTTGAAAATATTGTGGCATTATGTGCACCTGTGCAGATATATGTAGATAAATATAGGGCTATTAAAAAAAAATCTGGTCTCCAATAGCAAGCATTATTATTTTTAAACTTTTATTTCTTCATTTTTTTTTATTTTTTTTTCATTTTTTTTTTTCAAATTATTTTTCAATTTGACTGAAAAAAAAATCTGGGCTCCAGTAGCAAGCATTATTATTTTTAAACTTTTTTTTTCCATTTTTTTTTTTCATTCTTTTTTTTCATTTTTTTTTTTCAAATTAGTTTTCAATTTTTGTCCAGTAGCATAAGGTCGTAAGTGCTATATACAGACTATTCACCTGTGCATGTGCTAGCATGTGCAACTGACCACTGACCACTTACAGGTAATTTATACAGGTAAATGATTATATTACATTTCCGTAAACTGTGTTGAAAATATTGTGGCATTATGTGGACCTGTGCAGATATATGTAGATAAATATAGGACTATTAAAAAAAATTCTGGGCTCCAGTAGCAAGCATTATTATTTTTAATTTTTAAACTTTTTTTCCATTTTTTTTTCTTCATTTATTTTCTTCAAATTCTTTTTCAATTTTTGTCTAGTAGCATAAGGTCGTAAGTGCTATATACAGACTATTATCATATAATAAAACAATTATTGACTAGTGAGCCATAGAATATAATCTGATATTCTATGGTTCACTAGTCAATAATTGTATAATATGTTCGGGCCAGTGAAAATTGCTTTGGGGCCCAGGCTCGAGGTCAAGGCGGGACAAAGCGAGGCATCTGATTCCGCGGAATTCTTGTTTACTTATCTCCCTTTGTTGTTTCGTGCTCTGAGTTTGTATCCAGAGCATAACTCGAACACCCATATACGCATTGCTCTAATGGTCCTCTACCGCCCTGTGCCAAATCACGTTCGTTCTGCCCCCGTCAAGCCCAGGGTCAAGGTCACATTACTTAGTGCTTCAAAAAACATTTAACGCTTGGGTAAATATCTTATACTTTCTGTTTTCTTTCATGGATCATGGATTATCTTCATATTTCATATACGCATTGCTCTAATGGTCCTCTACCGCCCTGTGCCAAATCCACGTTCGTCCTGCCCCACCAATCCCAGGTCAAGGTCACATACTTGGTGCTTCAAAAAACGTTTAACCTCAGGTAAATATCTTATAATTTTTATTTCCATTCACGGATCAACTTCATATTTCATATACGCGTTGCTCTAATGGTCGTCTACGCTAGTGCAATCCACGTTCGTTTCCTGCACCCCCGCCAAGCCCAGGTTGGGTTAACATCATATACTTAGTGCTTCAAAAACTTTAACGCTCAGGTAAAATATCTTATAATTTCTGTTTTCTTTCATGGATCATCTTCATATTTCATATGCATTGCTCTAATGGTCCTCTACCGCCCTGTGCCAAATCCACGTTTGTCCTGCCCCCGCCAAGCCCAGGGTCAAGGTCACATACTTGGTGCTTCAAAAACTTTAACGCTCAGGTAAAAGAAAATTTTGACTTGCAATTTGGCCTCATTTATTATCAAAGCGATATGTGGGACATCCGTGTTCTATGAACACATTTTCTAGTTTATTAAACTTCACACATGCATAGAAGACGACCCAAAGGTGTGTCGCACGTAAGAATGACAACTCTTGCGTCGTTAATTTCTTAGTTATCTCCCTTTGTTGTTTCGTGCACTGATTTCGTGTCTGGAGCATAACTCGAACACCCTTTGGAATATTTTCATGAAACTTCACACATGCATAGACCACGACCCTAAAGGTGTGTCCCGCAAGAATGACAACTCTTGCATCACTAATTCTTTAGTTATCTCCCTTTGTTTTTCCGTCACTGATTTTGTCTCCGGAGCATAACTCGAACACCCTTTTTTTAAACTACTTGTGTATCTGGGGAGGTGGATACACATGCGCTTGTCGACAAGCGTCCATTTCTAGTCTAACTTTGTTTTTCAGGTCATTCTGAGCTGAACAAAATTTGGTGCCATTTTTTCCGCCCCCATCTTGGATATATGGCGGCCATTTTGAAATTTCCCATATTTTCTACATACCTGTTTAATAAATGCTAATGGTACACATAAAAGTACCACATTTTTACACTTTCTGTCATTGTAATACTGGCAAAATGATGTTTGCTTGGAATATGGTCCATATATTGCAATAACAAGCCAATTAAGTCTAATAACAACAAAATGGCCGCCAAATTAGAAAATATTTGTTACCAAAAGAACAGTTTAGAGCTCTCTTATATTTGCATGACCGGTCTATACAAAAACGCTTGGGTTATCAACGTGATTCTTATTTACTCCGGTTACAGCCCACATTTTAACTCATAACTGTTTAGGTATGTGGATCAGGGATCGCTAGACCCCGCGCTAACTCCCCCATCCATCATCGACCCCAGCCACAATCCGCTCTTCGTGAAATATACGACCTATATGCACTATAACTACAAATGTATATGCTAAACGGTATAACTGTAACAGTGTAAAAATTGTACATATTCAATAACAGATCACCAATTATAACGAGAATGGCACTTTTGTGCCACCATACATAAAATATGTTGTTTTTGTTTTCCTAACCAGAGGTGTTTTCATTCTCAAATTGGTGCGTTTTTGCTGTTACCAGTCCTGACGAGAATGTTGCAGCATCAATAGGTATGTAAAACATCAGTACATAATGTATGTCACGATGCATCGCCGTATAATGCGGATTCTATGAGTTATTAACGTGAAGCTAAGCTGCCAATATATATCAGACGAAGCGTCCTGTGTCCTGGGTTTTCGTGACTTGCACCTTAGATCGAATAGCCGACAATATATTTATGTCAAGAAGTGTACATATTATTAGTTCTGTATATTTTTACATGTATTCATGTCACAGTAATCGCTATTTGATCAATTTTTTCCCGGAAAATGTGATTTTAAAAGAAGTCCTGTGAAAAAGAAATTTCTACGGAAGGCTGTTAGGGTCATAACATTTTGTTCTTATAATTATAATTGTCCAGCTTCTGTTGCATTTCTAACCACCATACTTTATTTCAGTGCCGTGTACTAATGTCAGAAGTGGCCAGACAGACAAGATTCGCTGCCAAAACCATGCGGGGCTGAGACAGAGCCGTCTTGGTGCTGTGTTCCATTGATATCAGGTGGCAGGTAATTAATATTTAGGCAGTGTCACAAAACATGATCATAATATGTGTGGCAGTCATGATGGACATTCCCAGCAGCAAACACATTTGAAATATGCACTATGCGTACATTCTATTGCAAACAATATCTGACCAAATGCAAAATGGCCGTCATATTATATTCATTTTGATATACCACACATTAAATTACTCTGCAGCGATTTTCGACAAAGTCGTACGAACACAGTACAATTTAGGAACATAACCAAACCGTCATGCTGATCCTGTGTCAATACACATGCGAATGCTGTGTCGTACGCTGATGGAAGTACTATAGGAATGAATGGCCTTTTTGTGGAATTTATCGGGGTATAAACTTGGAAAAGTCGCGGGAATACTGGACGAAGCGATAAAAAATTACAATTTTCGAAAAAAAAAAAAAAAAAAAAAAAATAAAATATATTTTATTTTTTTTCGAAAAATTGTAATTTTTTTAAGGCCTCGTCCAGTATTCCCGCGACTTTTCCAAGTTTATATCCCCGATAAATTCCACAAAAAGGCCATTAATTCCTTATAATTCCAGCATTTGAAATAAATGCATGAAGAAAATGTGTTTATTTTCCGTTTTCTTAAAAATTATTTTAACTGCGCCTCACGGTTACGGAAAGTAGTTCGGCGTGGGAGTTTACTGGGATATAAATTTTGGACAGAGACTTGCTACGGGCCAATCAAATGTTAGGAAATTGTGTAAATATTTTTGTGCTGGAATTATTACTAATTGTATACTAAAAAAGCCGAAATATTGGCGTGTAAACTGTATAGTAAAAGTTGATGTGTTCACATTCCGTTTCTCTTAATAATAACAATGTATTTATATGTTTTACATGTTCATTTCAGGTATCAAATGATGTTGTTGGACACAAATCGACTCCACCCGATGTGTGATTTGGAATGTCTACGAGCAGACGGCAGAATAATAAGTAACCAGCAAAGACTGATGTGGACATTAATTAGATATTAGACGTTATTGTCATAAATAACAATACGTGTTGAAAACTTATTACATTCAATATGTCTAAACCGTCAAAGTGCATTATATGTTTAAAAGGCGGTGGTAACTTGCATCACGAACCTGGTATAGACAGTCTTAAGAAACTAAAGGACTGTGCTGAAACGCGAACATTTTATAGTGAAACCAAATATGCTCCATTGCGCAAACGTTTACTAGATATGCCAGAAATTGAGTATTCTTCCGCTAAACAGGCTTACCACTATTCCTGTTATAAGGATGTCACACACACCGGAAAACTGCAGCGTGCGGAAAAACGGTATGCAGCGGCAATCGCCGAGACTGATACTCTAGCCACTGCCAAGAAAAGTCAACGAGAAGTACCTCCGAAGAAGGGGCATCCTAGTTCATCACCGCATACAGGAAATAAACCATCAGAGACAGGATCCTATCGGCCACGTAGATCCCGTGAGAAGTCGAGGAGTAGACGATGTATATTTCAATGTACAATGACCAATAAAGCTCGACTTCATCGTGTGGAATCAGAGTTAATGGGTCAGCAAATCATGTTTATTAAAGAAAATTCACCTGATGAGAAAGTCCACATAGCCCTTGCTTCATATCAAACAGCCATTGGATTGTAGTGCATATGATATTATGTATCATCTACACTGTTACATTGATCATAAACGAAAAACAGAGGCACATTCTCGTGTGAATGATTCAGAATCCAATGTAGGATTAGTTTTCGCTGATATTGAAATACTAAACGCCGTTAGGTGTTTGTTGGCATTAGGTAAAATTGTAACCACGCATGATGCAGGCGCGGATCCAGGATTTCGGGTTAGGGGTGGCGTAACTATTTTGCAATACTTGATGAAATCTACATCGCATTTCCTGCGTTCTGGCGCATTTTGGAGGAAACTGTCAAACATTATGTTTAGACGTGATTTTTGATTGAAAACGTTTAAATTTTGAAACAATAAGACAACGACCGAAAAATGCATAGAATACATGGCACTTGGCATGAAACGTGCCTTGTAACTTTACTCTGCAAATTTTAGGAGGGGGGGGGGGGCGCAATCCGGGTCCGCCAACCCCCCCCCCCCCACCCCCTGTATATTTAAAGACCACGAAATGCCAGAAGATTGATGATTTGCGTTGGGATCTGTTTCGGTCGAAGAACCTGGAAGGCGAAAAACTACCACCAACAGTCGGAGCACCGTCGAAGCACCGACGCCGCATCTGCAAAGAGCGAACTGCGTCACACGGATCGGTAGGAGCTACAAACATGCAACACCTACGATTCCATCTATATTGGATCATGGATGGGAGCGGTCCGTTGATGGAGACATAATTCCAGTGAAAAGTTTGGAATTGCTGGCTCCAGAAGCTGTACTGGAACTCATTAAGTGTGGTTGTAGGACACAGTGTTCTCGCAATTGCTCTTGTGTTAAAAATGTACTCCTTCGTACTGCTCTGTGCATGTGTAGCGATTGCGAGAACACTGTGGACTACAACATTTCAGATGACCAGGATTCCCACGAGGATTAGGTCATGACATTCGAATCAGCGACGCGAATAACATATCCATGTACATTTTAATAAATGTGGAAAATATGTTTATGTACTTTGGCCGCCATTTTGTTTCTGTCAAACATCTTGAATGGTAGAATCGCATGGGTCTATACTATTTAAATGGAAATTTATCAACAATAAGTACTGACTGAAATCCGTTTATATGTGTGATAGATTCGAGAAATAGGTTGTAATGGATATATTAGTGTGTATTTATGACAATCTAAGATGGCCGCCAATGGTTCAAAATGGCTGCCAGAATAAAATGACAGCAATTATTTATTTGGAATCCAAAGTAAAATAAGTTACACAACATATTACACAAAAATCTAGCTGTTCTGAAGGTACATGTAATGGAACTCAACATCGTGGTTGAATAAAGAAAAAAACTCCTTTTTGGTGGCCATTTTGTTTTTTATGTGATATATTTGGAGGCCCATTGCAATATATTGGATTAGATTGTATACATAGGTCATTATCCTAACGGTTTAAGTCACGAAACTACAAACATCATGTAGCACAACCAGATTTATACTTGGTTTATATCTTTGGATAAGGAGGAAACGTCACTAAATTCAAGATGGCCGCCAAATATCCAAGATGGCGGCGAAAAGAATGGCACCAAATTTTGTTCAGCTCAGTGTGCCCTAAATAACAAAGTAAGACCATAAAATCGTTTCTACTAAAATAATTCGACGGGAATACACAGGGGTCCTTACTAAATGTGTAGCTTCTCACCAATCCTGTGTATTACAGTGTGTGGCCTTCAGTGACGTATCGCCTGTCTCTCCGACCCACTTCCTCGTGATCCCGCGGGAACGTATTACTCAACTCAGTGATGCCGTGCCTGACGACCAGATGGTAAACATTGTTCACTTACTACCATATTAACCGCAAATATTTGGACACAATTTGCTTTGGGAAACACCTATTAAATGGATTTTTCCCAAAACAAATTATATCCAAATACATAATTCTGATTAGACCACTACTGCCATACTAAACCCTAAATATTGGCACGCTCACTGTTGTGGGGAAACCATATATTTATGGTCTCGGTAGAGCCGGAGGCATATAGTGTTCAGACTGTGTCCGAGTGTCTGTCCGTCCACCTCAAACCGCCCGTGTCCCATAAACTATGAGACTCATCCATTGACCTATAATGGGGAAGTGGCCTAATACCTGAAATCTAATGAAATACCAAGATGCGTTTTCATGGAAAAATAAGAAAAAATATGCTATATTGGTGGTCTGTTTATTGCTTTCTGCAGCATGATAAAGGTACCACAATTGTTCTCATTGCTTTTTGATACTCACTACTTCTGATTTTAATGGGTTTTTGGCAATTTTAATTGGGTATTTACGCAAATACGCAGCTTATCTGGAGCTCTGTACTTTACTGATTGACTGAGGACTCAGAACAATGGAGAGCCCTCATCATACTGACTGATTGACTGAGGACTGGCAGGTGGCAGGTGGGAGTATGTGATTGGTAATTTAACGATCGGGGTTAATCCTTACCGGAATTCCGACTGGAGACCTGGTTTGGCCCTCACATACGTCTTTGGCATTTTGTATGTGACAGTTGAATCTGGTTATACCCCTTATGTGAGTATTACGATTACTCGTAATCCTATTTTAGGGATAGGGGCCAAGTGACAAGGGCTGAATATCTATTTCTTATCGATGTAAATATTCAGTTCTGATTTTGGGATCCCCCCCTCAATGCAGCAGGTTACAACGGGATCGAAGCCGTTTGCCCGGCCTTACATGACCTTAGCTGTTGATAGGCCGTTAAACACCAATAAACAAACAAAAGAACCATGGAATCCTCTCACTGTCAGTGCTGCGGGGTTATGTGTATGTATGTGTTGTGCCTGTATGTGTTTCATTGCTTATAATGTCCTTTGGTAAAGTAAGACGTACATTTTGCTTATTTGGCTATGGTACCTCGTACATATTATTACGTTACCTGTTTGTGTCGTGACTTGGTTACTCGTGTGTAACAAACACTCTTGTTATCCCTTGTAGTTGCTGGGTCACTTGTTGCTCGTGGCCAAAAAGGTGGCTGAACAAAAGGGGCTCACTGATGGCTACAGAGTCGGTGAGTACTGACCCCAAATTATGTGTGACTTAAGAAATTGGGCTTATGGGTTTTGCGACCAGTGTAGATCCAGATCAGCCTGTGCATCCGCACAGACTGATCAGTATCTGCACTGTTCGCCATTCCATCAATGAAACAACTGTTGTGCTTCTATCAAGCCTACAGGAGTGTGCTATTTGAGCAGGAGCTACACTGGTCACATATCCCATAAGCCCCATCTCTTCAGTCACAGCCACATATAACTTCCTGTGTATGTAGTTGACAGTTCTTATGCTCAAAACCAGGAAGTTTTATTGGTCGAGGTGGAGCTCTGCTCAGTCGGCCTATCAGACTGCCCGATTTTGAATAAAATTTTGAATTCAAAATCAGGACGTTTGATTGGTCAAGGCCGAGCTCTGATCAGTTCTGGTCAATCAAATTGCTAGATTTTAAGTGAAATTTTGCGATTCAAAATCAGGATGTTTGATTGGTCGAGGCTGAGCTATGCGAAATTTGTACCAATGTCATAATATACCTTTTACTAAAGCCCCATAGAGATTCCCTCATATTGAATTGCCATAGGTATAGCTAAAGTGTTTAACTTTCGTAATAAAGTCAATATTTGACAGAATGTTACGAAACAAAAATAGGCTCAATTTTTAAATTGCTAGAAAGAAATATTAATGAAAAAAAATGGTTTTCCAGTACAAGCCTGTGAATAAAAGTCAGCCATGGGAAGAGCAACATCTGTAGCCTATTTCACCAACATTGCAAAGTGTACTTTTGTAGCAAAGTATACTTTGAGGGAGTAATCATTTATTTTTCCTGAAATGCATTATTTCATACAGAGACTAACGACTGCATATATTTGATGATTAAAAGTACCGGTATGCAGAATTATTATACTGAATTTATTACATTATCACAGCCAAAATGGCTGTGATAATGTAATCAATTCAGTATAATAAAAAATACTAAATTTATCCTTAAATTGAAAATTTCTGCCTGGAAGTATACTTGGCTAGAAAAGTATACTTTGCAATGTTGGTGAAATAGGCTACTGGCCTTTGTTCACAGGTGGTCATTGTTTGCAGGTTCATTTATGTAGTAACGGAATATTTGGGAAAACAAGTGTGGCTGCTATAGCCTATAGCAGGGATTCCTCTGGGGAAAATAAAAAAAAAGAAGAAATAACCAATAGGATAAAAAATAAACAATTGGCGATAAAAAATTACAATTTTCGAATTTTTTTTTTTTCGAAAATTGTAATTTTTTATCGTCAATTGTTTATTTTTATCGCCAATTGCGAAAGTGGCGATCGCCAGCGGAATCCCTGCTATAGACAGATAATTGCTATTCGGAGGTGGCCTTTAGTACAGGTTCGACTGTATTAATATTGGATTGTTCCCAAATGAAGCTGTACCATGTTTGTGTTACAGTGATCAACAACGGCAAGGATGGGGGACAGTCGGTGTACCACCTCCATCTCCACGTGATGGGCGGCCGCCAGATGCAGTGGCCTCCCGGCTAACTGGCCGACTGCATATACATCCATACAGCCACATATGAGACATGCCATGTGATTTTGTACCTACGCACATGTGCGATTTTTCATTAAATATGTTTACAGAAACTGTGATATGTTCTGTAAATGATGTCGAAAGATGACAAAATATTGATAGCAAATGCGAAATTACATTTACATTTCGCATTTGCTATGAAACTTTTGTCAACTAGCGACGTCATTTATTGAAAGTATCATACATTTTGTAAATATTTTTCATGAAATATCGCACATGTTCTTAGGTACACTTGGCATTTTCATATAGGGCCACATACTGTCCAGCTACTTACTACATGCGTTATTACTCAGATTGTTTTAAATATTATGATTTAATTTTCGAATTATGTTAATCCCTACAGGGGTCATACCAATTATCTGGACAATCATTTTGCCAGTGTGTAGAATATATTGCGAAGGTAAACATTTTAGTAAAATTTGCTGAAAATATTCTCCAACTCTGTCCACAAGTTGTTTACAATGTCAAAAGTTGCGCGGGGGCTTGCATCGAGATCAATCGAGTGCGGCCATTACGTCATTGCAGAGTTGTTCTATACATACAATCAATTCCATAAATGTGGTGTTTTTCAAAAAGCGAAGGGTGATTGTTTTTTCTGCAAAAGTACACAATGTTGTTTACACTGGTTTACAGGCGATAAAATTATGGTTTCAAGGTGAGAATAGAAGTTCTAAGACAATTATATGTTTTGTCCGGATAACTGATTGTTAATGTCAATTTTACGACTCCTGATCTAACCCAGTTTTAAGTGAGAAAGGTGGCACATTTTGATAAAATAGTTTACATACCTTGAGAAAGCAAGAATTGAGGATTGTTCTGTGAAAATGTTATGCCCGTAGCTGCTATTTTAAGAACTATCGTTAAAAAACTGCCATTTTTGTCCGATAATCTGGAGGATCCCTGTAGAATGCTGGAACGAAAAATGTAGTCTGTTTTTGTTTTATATTATGTCTTCTTCTCCGTGAAAACGTGGCTTCACATCCCTTCTGGATCATTTCCAATGGAAATGATTCAGAAGGGATGTGAAGCCATGTTTCCAATGGAAATGATCCAGAAGGGCTGTGAAGCCATGTTTCCAATGGAAATGATCCAGAAGGGAAATGAAGCCATGTTTTCAATGGAAATGATCCAGAAGGGCTGTGAAGCCATGTTTCCAATGGAAATGATTCAGAAGGGATGTGAAGCCATGTTTCCAATGGAATGGAAATGATTCAGAAGTACTATCAACGCATGCTTTTCATGAGAACAAATTGAACATTCACAGCAGACGACATTTAATTCACAATTGTAAGGGCTAATGAATTATGTTTCACATTTATGGAAAATTTGAAGTTTTAATACTACAATGTGCAACATACCAGTAATTGGTTTTATAGTGTTGCTGGACGTATCGGACACATGAAATCATGCCTTATATTCAAGAGACGAAGCAAGAAGCTTTACATTGTATTTACCCAGTCTCTGTATGGTATAATAAACCAAGGAAAAATAAGAAATTATTTTGTATTTTGTCCCATTGCCTTCGTTTATGACTGGCTTGGTGATTTGTGGGGCAGCAGAAGGCTTGCATGTAGGAGTACAGTGGAACCTCCCAGGGTGTCCAGTTTAGAGAGGTTTCACTGTATATTCAAGCAACAACTGGTCAGTCTTCCAAAGAATGTGCAAAAATCCATTGAGCCACCTTCCTGTGACATACTAGTATCTATGTAATGGAGATGGCCATGGCAAACCTGTACATCACATATATCCACATGAAGGCACTGGGTCTGGGATATGAGCAGAAAGTGATGACACAGATTAATAAAAACACGATGTGCATTATTTTAATTTATACTTTCAGTTCTGAACACTTTTGTACATACATGAACAAATCTGGGATTGGCAAACAAAATACTGGAGAAAAAAACACTATTGTTGCATGTTAATTTTGCAACCAATCCAACCGTAACAAAATACTACTGGTAGTCCACTTATGAAAAGGTTGTGTTTTTGCTGTAAAAAATATGAAAATTACTTGTAAAAAGTGCAGATCCTGATGAGACGGCTCGTAACGAGCCGGCTCATCTGGATCTACACTGTTTGCCATACCACTATACAGGCATGTGGTGTTGAAAGGGTTAAGTAATAAAACAATGCAATTAGATAACATTTTAATCATCGATTGCAAAAATCCCCACACTTGTAGTCGCTGTATCTTATGTACCAATGTATTCAGCCATCTTGCTGGGTTGGTCCACATATTGCTTTTTTCGGCCAATGCCATAAACATGGTACTAGTGCTTGGAATCTACTTTATGTTCTCACCAATTTATACGAGGGATGGGGCGTATTATGTTTTACCGTTGTCCATCCATCCATCCATCCATCAATGCGTCTTCTCGCATCCACAAGGTGCGTGATCACGTGGTTATAACAACGTCGCCCACTCCAAAGTAAGTATTATTTGATATTTTCCTTAATATGCAACGGATTTTGATGAAATATGGCGCAGAAAACGCGTCTTTATGAGATGCATTTGGTGGTCCAGGCAGTTTGGCACAGACTTGTGTCGTTTTTGCAAAGAATCGATTTCCGGAAATCAATTATTCGCAAAAACCAGAAGTTTGGGCGAAAATACAGAGACCACCAAATGCAGCTTAGCAAGACGCGTTTGATACGCCATATTTCATAAAAATCCGTTACGTAATAAGGACTATAAAATAATACGTACTTTCAATTGGATGGATTCTGGAAGTTTCAGTACTTGTTGTTGTTGTTAGTACCACGTCATCATACACCTTGATCCATCATAAAGTGAAAACACACCGAATGTCTGATGGATCACCCGAGACACAGAGCCTTTAACATGCAATATATAGAGTTTATTCAACTACCATAAATTGTATATTACATGCTCTTCGAAAAATGTGAAATGCTGTTGACCAGCTTATAATGTTGTCAAAATTGACGCTAGTGTGTAAATTGTTTCTTCGCCGCAAATGACGTCAACACTTGATGTCAATTAGACTCACGAACGTCTAGGAGGGAATATTTTTATTCAAGGATATAAATCCGTCCAGAATCACGGTACATCACTGGGTAGCATGTAATATAGATCTTATTCTGAAAGATTGTGCTGGCAGATCGGTGGTCTATTTCACTAAACTTCGTACAACAAAGTTCGTAAGTACGAAACTAAAATTTACAACAAAGTTCTCATCCGTGGTCGATGTTGGCATATTGTTGGTGCATTTGTTCAGATGTTATTACCCATACAGGTAGGTGGATAATGGCAGTAATTGTAACCTACATAATTTGTGAAATAAAATTTTAAAAAGTCTTTGTAAGAACATTTTTGTTTTGCGAAACGGGTGCCAGGAGCTAGCCTGATTATAAATGCTGTAAGCGTCATTGTTCCAGTAAATTCCATTATCAGTATGGGAGTACAAGATATAAATTAACGACCTTGAATCCTCAACCCTTTATTATTATTAAGCCATGCATTTCTAACCATATGAACAAGTTACATTGCAACCATAATGACGTGTACTGCTAACAGGATATGGCCAAGTGAATTTAACCCTGATAATGCTGGGAACAAAAGTTTTCGTCTGCCGTTGTTATATATTTTGCCCTTCTTTCTCGATAACAACATGATTGACAACATTGCTGTCAAACCATGTTTTCATGAGATAAAATATAAAATAAAAAATAGGCAGCAGACGACACAATTTAATGCAGCATGGCAAGGGTTAATATATGTACATTAAACTGTGTATGAAATAAAATGTTGTAAAAACAATATTTACACCTTCCGTAATTCATAATGGAAACGCCCATTCAATGTATTGCGTTCATACATCACATACATCGTACATCACATTAGTCCCATGTGACTATTTTGCAATACTTGACTATATTATCGAACGAGCTATACTCGTTCGATAATATAGTCAAGTATTGCAAAATAGTCGTCCGAGCAGAATCTACATCGCATTTCCTGCGTTCTGGCACATTTTGGAGCAAAAATATTGACACTGTCACAGTATGTTTAGACATGATTTTTTATTGAAAACGTTTAAATTTTGAAACAATAAGAAAACGACCGAAAAATGCATGGAATACATGGCACCCCCCCACCCCCCCACCCCCCCCCCCTGAATCCGCCCATGGTTCCATTATGACAATGTGAATATACATATTAATGATCAACACTAATGTAAGAACGATAACATGCTATAAATATTTACCAAGGATGACACACATTAGTGTTAGTACACACTACACATACATGTTCATGTAAATCATTGCAATCTGAAGATTGTGCAAAATGACACTGGACCACTCTTTAAATCAAGTCTGGCGACTGAAAGCCGAGTACAATGGGTAGTCACCCAAATTGGCCAACATTACTTGAAGTTGTTTCGGTGAATGCTATTAGTTTCTAGCCCTGTGAAAAACAATGAGGAATCGCAGCCAGTTATTTCCCTTTGGATATCTATTTATAGAGTTCCGGTCCTATGTTGTATTTTAGCTTTTAGTTTTTTTAACGAATAATACTAAAGTTGAGATTGCAAACAGAGTGGACTCAACCGTGCAGTCTGATCTGAATCGTCACTGTTTGCAATAATACTAATAATAATTGTGAAAATATGAATGAGACAATTGATACAGTCCCGGATTAGATTGCGCACACGCGTATGATGAGATGATGTGGATGAACACTAGTGGAAAACACTATATTGGCTCCTGTTCACAATAAATAATGTTGCATTCGCCTCTTTTTGCAAGCAATAATGCCATAAAATATACAATTTGGACCGGATTTCTATAAATAAATTAAAAGGGGAATAACTAGCTACAATCCCTTCTTACACGCGCGCACACACCAACACACACACACGCACGCACGCACACACAAATACTACCGACATGAACTGACAAAACCTACTTGTGATACTAAGTTAGTGAAGCGCCATGTAATTTAAAGGTGCGTATTAGCGTATTTTAAGCACTAATTATTTTAGCAGAATGCGCATTGACTATCAAATGTGGAAGTACAAAATACTCACAACAATGTGAACATTTGCATTGATTTTCAAATTGAGTTGTGAAAATAATGTAATAAAGTTGAATATTTACATAGTTGAGCTGCAAAAAGCAAAGGAAGAAAAACAATAACACATTTGTAAAAGTAAAATACGCATTGAATTTGAAATCTGGGGTACAATACTCTCTAGATACACAACTTATCTGGAGCTATGTTGTATCTGTACAGTTTGGTTCGCCTGATTCACGGAATAATTGTACAGTAGAACCGCTCTAACACTGGACAGCCACCACTCAGTATGGGCACTTCACACTCATTTCTCTTAACCCTTGTGGGTGGCACGTGGGAGTATGGATGGGTAATTTAACGATCGGGGTTCATCCGTGTCGGTATCCCGACTGGAGACCTGTAGCCGATTTCATCAAAATTGCAAAGTATACTTTTCTAGCAAAGTATACTTTGAGGGAGTAATCATTTATTTTTCCCCGAAATGCATTATTTCATATAGAACTAACTATTGCATATATTTGATGATTAAAAGTATGCAGAATTATTATACTGAATTTATTACATTATCACAGCTAAAATGGCTGTGATAATGTAATAAATTCAGTGTAATAAATTTATCCTAAAATTGAAAATTTCTCCCTCAAAGTATACTTTGCTAGAAAAGTATACTTTGCAATGTTGATGAAATAGGCTACTGGTTTGGCCCTCACATACGTCTTTTGGCATTTTTGTATGTGAGAGTTGAATATGGTTATACCCCTTATATGAGTAAGGCCATACACAGTCCTTTCTCTGTTAAGTGTCCGCGTGCGGGTAGGTTTTGAGAGATCCTGTGAAAAAACAAACACACTCGGTATGCTATTTTACACTATTTACTGGTGAAGTACTATGAAAACTGATTGGGGACTTGTGCAGGTTCTATTTTAGTTCATGAATTTACACTTAATACGTTTAATTAGAGTTTAGATTTGTTTTCTCCAAAGTTTGCTGGCGGAAATTTAAATTTATGCTAAAAACTTCCTCAACCAGTCTGCAAAGGGTTGAGGAAGTTTTTAACATAATTTTTATTTATTTTTTCAAGACCTTCTTTGTTTTTGCCTACGTAGGTACGTAGATACGTAGGTAGGTTTTGGCCATTTTGGTGGACGCTTAACAGAGAAAAATAATGGCATGGCCTAATACATGTACGATTATTCGTAGTCCTATTACAAATACAACTAGAAAAAGTCGATGGCGCGCCATCGCAATATACCCACTTTCCCCAAATGCTTAGTCCGAAAGGGGGAAGTAATCCATGATGGAGGGTCGGATAAAAAATCCGAATTCACTTTGCGCATGTGCACATGATAACGAAGCTACATAGCAAATATGAGGCGCGTAGGTATGAAGGTGAAAAAGTTTTTCGAGTTACAAGGAAAAAATTGGAAATTCTGAGTCGGAAAGGGGGAGGTAATCGATGATGGAGGGTCGGATCAAAAATGGGAATTCACTTTGCGCATCTGCACATAACGAAGGTACATACTAAATATCAGGCGCATAGGTATGAAGGTGAAAAAGTTTTTTTCGAGTTACAAGGAAAAAATGGGAAATTCTGAGTCCGAAAGGGGGAGATAATTCCATGATAGGAGGGTCGGATGAAAAATCCGAATTCACTTTGCGCATCTGCACATGATAACGAAGCTACATAGCAAATATTTGAGGCGCGTAGGTATGAAGGTGAAAAAGTTTTTCGAGTTACAAGGAAAAAATGGGAAATTCTGAGTCCGAAAGGGGGAGATAATCCATGATGGAGGGTCGGATGAAAAATCCGAATTCACTTTGCGCATCTGCACATGATAACGAAGCTACATAGCAAATATGAGGCGCGTAGGTATGAAGGTGAAAAAGTTTTTCGAGTTACAAGGAAAAAAATGGGAAATTCTGAGTCCGAAAGGGGGAGATAATCCATGATGGAGGGTCGGATGAAAAATCCGAATTCACTTTGCGCATCTGCACATGATAACGAAGCTACATAGCAAATATGAGGCGCGTAGGTATGAAGGTGAAAAAGTTTTTTCGAGTTACAAGGAAAAAATGGGAAATTCTGAGTCCGAAAGGGGGAGATAATCCATGATGGAGGGTCGGATGAAAAATCCGAATTCACTTTGCGCATCTGCACATGATAACGAAGGTACATACTAAATATCAGGCGCATAGGTATGAAGGTGAAAAAGTTTTTCGAGTTACAAGGAAAAAATGGGAAATTCTGAGTCCGAAAGGGGGAGATAATCCATGATGGAGGGTCGGATGAAAAATCCGAATTCACTTTGCGCATCTGCACATGATAACGAAGCTACATAGCAAATATGAAGCGCGTAGGTATGAAGGTGAAAAAGTTTTTCGAGTTACAAGGAAAAAATGGGAAATTCTGAGTCCGAAAGGGGGAGATAATCCATGATGGAGGGTCGGATGAAAAATCCGAATTCACTTTGCGCATCTGCACATGATAACGAAGCTACATACCAAATATCAGGCGCGTAGGTATGAAGGTGAAAAAGTTTTTCGAGTTACGAGGAAAAAATGGGAAATTCTGAGTCCGAAAGGGGGAGATAATCCATGATGGAGGGTCGGATCAAAAATCCAAATTCACTTTGCGCATCTGCACATGATAACGAAGCTACATACCAAATATCAGGCGCGTAGGTATGAAGGTGAAAAAGTTTTTCGAGTTACGAGGAAAAAATGGGAAATTCTGAGTCCGAAAGGGGGAGATAATCCATGATGGAGGGTCGGATCAAAAATCCAAATTCACTTTGCGCATCTGCACATGATAACGAAGCTACATACCAAATATCAGGCGCGTAGGTATGAAGGTGAAAAAGTTTTTCGAGTTACGAGGAAAAAATGGGAAATTCTGAGTCCGAAAGGGGGAGATAATCCATGATGGAGGGTCGGATCAAAAATCCAAATTCACTTTGCGCATCTGCACATGATAACGAAGCTACATACCAAATATCAGGCGCGTAGGTATGAAGGTGAAAACGTTTTTCGAGTTACGAGGAAAAAATGGGAAATTCCGAGTCCGAAAGGGGGAGATAATCCATGATGGAGGGTCGGATCAAAAATCCAAATTCACTTTGCGCATCTGCACATGATAACGAAGCTACATACCAAATATCAGGCGCGTAGGTATGAAGGTGAAAAAGTTTTTCGAGTTACGAGGAAAAAATGGGAAATTCTGAGTCCGAAAGGGGGAGATAATCCATGATGGAGGGTCGGATCAAAAATAAACCAAATTCACTTTGCGCATCTGCACATGATAACGAAGCTACATACCAAATATCAGGCGCGTAGGTATGAAGGTGAAAAAGTTTTTCGAGTTACAAGAAACGTGACGGACGTACGGACGGACGGACGTACGGACGGACGGACACCCGTGACGAAAACAATATACCCGTTTTTTTTTACAAAAAAAGTGGGTATAATAATCAGTGTAATAGTCTCAGATCTGCCTGTTATTTCACAGAGATATCAACTATGGTCCTTCCTATTTCATTAATGTGACACGCCATGTGAATTTGTACCTTCGGGCATCTACGTAATTTCATGAAATACGTTTACAAAATTTACAATATTTTCCGTAAATGGCGTCGAAAGTTGACAAAATCTTCATAGTACATGCGGAATGATATAACTTTGGACTTTATTTATGAAAAATATTGTAAATTTTGTAAACGTGTTTCATGAAATTACATAGATGTCCGAATGTACAACATCACATGGCGTAACAGGCGCGGATACAGAAATAATTGCAGGGGGGGTCTGTAATTAAAATTCGGCGTACCCGACCTCCGCGTGCGGAAATTGTAAAGTCGTGGGATCTGGGGGTCCTCCCCCTTGAAATTTTTAAATGCCAGATCGCCGCAGATGCGATTTCCTGACACCTAGGCCACGAAAAAAGTCATTCAACTATTCGAGTATTGTAGATTTTTTTATTTTTTTTGCCGGGAGCAGGGGGGTGGGGTCCGGACCCCCTGGACCCCCCCACCCCACCCTGTATCCGCGCCTGCGTAAACACTGATCAGCATACATCACCGAGTCGGTGAATCACCCATCAACCTTCATTTTTCCAGTCACAGAAACGTAAATGTTAGATCCAACTCGGGCTGTTTTTTTCACAAGTAAGATGGGCCATATTGGATTTACATTTATTGAGCAAAGGCTGCATATGCAGCCTATGCTCAATACTTGAGCATAGGCTGCATATGCAGCCTATGCTCAATACATGTAAATCCATGTGATTTTATACCTAAATAGTTGTGCACTTTTTCGTAAAAAAATATTTACCGAAACTGTATATTCTGTAAAAGACGTCGAAAGTTTTTCTTATAACAAATGCGGAATGCTATGCAACTATTTTTAATAAGATATCACACGTCTTCTTAGGTCCAAACGACTTGTCTATTATGTTCATTAAGCATTTACATAATGGTCGACGAGCAGCGCCATGCAGATTATCGAGCTGAGAGCCACCATGAAGATAAATATGTACATGAAGCATCTGTCCACGATCAGCGCAATTTCCCGCCATTTGTACAGCTTCTCCGTCTGCCCAGATTCCATACTCGTACCGGATTTAGGCCTCTTCAATTCAGTCGTCTCATTCTCTGATTCTTTGATTTTCTCATCCATGATTTCCTTGTTCTTATTTCCAAACCGATTGCGAAATGGAATGACAACAAGCTTACTGTCAGTGAGTGATTTCGTGTCACCGTAGTCCTGGCTCGGGCTTACTCGTTTCTTGCGCTTCCAGATTCGGTTTCCTTTCCAGCAGGCGAAGTAGACGAGGAAGTTGCAGGTCAATTTCTGCACCCAGTTGGGAATCTCCTGTTCGTCACGGTTGAAGTAGATGTCCAAAACGACGATGGTGAAGATCACCGATAAACAGCTGATGATCAGAATTATCGTCAAGTACAGGGCTGCAATTACAATTATTAATGCACTACTGGATAGATGATACATTTGACCATACACATAAACAAGCTGACTTGCAACCAGAAGACCCGTTAACATGGGCGGTTTCAGGGCGGGGGGGGGGGGGGGGAGAGAGACCCGGCGCGCGCCCCCCCCCCCCCCCTAAAATTCGCCTAGTGCCATGTATTCCATGCATTTTTTCGGTCGTTGTCTTGTTTCAAAATTTAAACGTTTTCAATAAAAAATCATGTCTAAACATGCTGTGACAGTGTCAATATTGTTGCTCGAAAATGCGCCAGAACGCAGGAAATGCGATGTAGATTTCAAAAAATTCCCCCCGGACCCCCCTAGCGCTATCATGAGCTCCGCCCGCTCGGTCGACTATTTTGCAATACTTGACTATATTATCGAACGAGCTTAGCTCGTTCGATAATATAGTCAAGTATTGCAAAATAGTTACGCCCACCCCCCTAACCCGAAATCCTGGATCCGCGCCTGGTTAATATTAAATAACTAGTCAAGTATTGCAAAATAGTTACGCCCATCCCCCTAACCCGAAATCATGGATCCGCGCCTGGTTAATATTAAATAACTTGACAGGGAATGCATGGGTATATGTATGTGTTTGGCGCTATTGTATGTGAGAGTTGAATCTGGTTATACCAAGTATAAGAGCAATATGATTATTTCTAATCATATTACTTTTAGGCAAATGGCCAAGTGACTGGTGTGGCATGGACCTGGCATGGACCTGGCACCATATCAGGTTATTCTAATTGCAGGGCTGAATATATTTTTGTTTCGATATAAATTTTCCATTCTGATTTTGGAATCTCCCCCCCTCCCGAATGCAGCAGGTTAAATGCGGGATCGAACCTGTTGGCCCCTTAAATTACCTTACCTGCTGATAGGCCGGTATACACAAATAAATCAAATACTAGTTAACAAGCTGTACTACATCTTTTCCAAATGTTCTGCTAGCATATTCCAGCTACCAGCATTCTGATGAACATCCATATTTGTTTGAATCAAGATTAGTGATTCACTGATTGACAGGCGAAAGGTGCAGACCCTGGTCAAACTGCGCGGATGCACAGGCTGATAATCTGGGTCTGCACTGGTCGCAAATATCATAATCCCCATTCCTCCAGTCACAAATACTGAGATTCCTTGAACAACTTACAGAGAATGGAAGCACTGAGGGATATCTGTGGAATATTCTCGGCAATCAGTGTCAGGTAGACGGCATATGCCAGCAGGACCGTCAGTGACATACTGATCCTCTCGCCAGATTCCGGCGGCAACTTGAACACAAACACTGTAAACACAAAAATGGTCCTATCATTGACACTGTAAACACAAAAATAGTCCTATCATTGACACTGTAAACGCAAAATTAGTCCTATTGGCAACTTGAACACAAACACTGTAAATGCAAAAATAGTCTTATCCTTGGCACTGTAAACGCAAGAATAGTCCTATCCTTGACACTGTAAACAAAACAAGAGCTGTACGAGAACAGCATAGCACGACTACGAGGGTTGTCGATGTACACATAGCTTGACAAACAAGGTGGCCGCGGCCCGCATAAAAACCTTAACCAAGGTTGTCTAAAAACCTTAACCAAGGGAAAATTAACTAAGTAATTCAAGGTTAAATGTAGGTCAATGTCAGATATAGGTCAGGGGCTATTGATGTACATCACTAGGAGATGAAGTTTTCCAAGTATGGTTGCTGTGGGCCCAGGAATATTCCATATACAAGCTTGACTAAACACCTTAACCAAGGGGAAATAACAAGTAATACAAGGGTAAAAGTAGGTCACGGTCAAATATAGGTCAGGGATTATTGATGTTCATCACTAGGAGATGAAGTTGTCCAAGTATGGTTGCTGTAGGCCCAGGAGTATTCCATATACAAGCTTGACTATAAACCTTAATCAAATTTGAGTACAAACCTTAACCAAGGGGAAATAAGTAAGTAATTCAAGGTGAAGGTAAAATATAGGTCAGGGGTTATTGATGTACATCACTATGAGAAGAAGTTATGCAAGTATGGTGTCTGTATGTACAATAGTATTCCATCTACAAGCTTGACTAAAAACATTAACCAAGGTAGATTAGAAACCTTAACCAAGGGGAATTAACTAAGTAATTAAAGGTTAAATGTAGGTCAAGGTCAAATATAGGTCAGGGGTTGTTGATGTACATCACTCGGAGATGAAGTTGTCCAAGTATGTTTGGTGTAGGGCCAGGAGTATTCCATCTACAAGCTTGACTAAAAACCTTAACCAAGGGGAATTAGCTAAGTAATTCAAGAGGAAATGTAGGTCAAGGTCAAATATAGATCAGGGGTTATTGATGTACATCCCTATGAGAAAAGGTTGTCCAAGTATGGTGTCTGTATGCACAATACACATGCACATGTACAAGCTTGACTAAAAACCTTAACCAAGGTTGACTAAAAACCTTAACCAAGGGGAATTAACTAAGTAATTCAAGGTTAAATGTAGGTCAAGGTCAAATGTAGGTCAGTTTTTTTTTATGTACATCACTAGGAGATGGAGTTGTCCAAGTATGGTGGGTGTAGGTCCAGGAGTATTCCATATACAAGCTTGACTACAAACCTTAACCAAGGGGAATTAACTAAGTAATTGAAGGTTAAATGTAGGTCAAGGTCAAATATAGGTCAGGTTTTTTTTATGTACATCACTAGGAGATGAAGTTGTCCAAGTATGGTGGGTATAGGGCCAGGAGTATTCCATATACAAGCTTGACTAAAAACACCTAAACCTAGGCGTGACGCCGACGCCGACGCCGACGCCGGGGTGACTACATAAGCTCTAACTATTCTTCGAATAGTCGAGCTAAAAATTAGTCCTATCTTTAACATGCACAATTAGTCATATCTATAACTATACACTATAACCAGTTTGTCTGCTATATACACTATAGCCGACTTATATACACTATAACCACAAAATTAGTTCTATTCTTGACACTGTAAACGCAAGTTAGTCCCATCCTTGCCATTGCAAAAGCAAAATTAGTCCTATCCTTAACACTACAAACGCAAAATTAGTCCATCCTTAACACTGCAAACGCAAAATTAGTCTTATTCTTAACAGTGTAAATGCAAAATTAGTCCTATCCTTAACACTGTAAAAGCAAATTTAATCATATCCGTAACACTTTAAATACCGTAAATGCCAAATTAGTCATACTTTTGCAAAATTAGTCCTATCCTTCACACTGTAAATGCAAGTTTAATCACATCCTTAACTCATTCACCCATACGTGGGATAGACTCGTCCAATGTTATTTTGAGATTACTTAATTAATCGTAGATTGGTATAATTCATTCTGTGCTCGGCCAGTCATATTGTTTTATATCAAGTTCAATTTGTAGTGCATATATTTAAAGCGAGTTATCTGATCATAGTATTACTTGCCATGTTTGCTTGATAAAAGTCTGGTTGATGACTTGAGGGAATAAGTGAGGTCGTCATTAAAGTTCACATACAGTAGTCTGGCTGTATCAACGAACACACCTGTCACGTCGTAACTACAGTTTACAAACTTTACTGTAGAAGCGTACACACTTTTTACTAAAAATCAAGCATCTTGATTAATTAAACATTCTGATTTTGAGTATGTGTTTGCAGAATGTTTCATAATCATGAACACAGGATTTACGAAGTTTCGATTGGTCAAAACTGAGCACAGTCAGCAGCTCAGTGTTGACCAAATTAAACTGATTTTGGGTATGACATTACAGCAGGTGGTATAATCACGGACATGCTCTATAATACTTAGCGCACCAGTGAGCGAGGCCATCAGCACGACAGGGAACAGCGTGTTCAGTATGTGGAACAGTGGGCGTCGCCGCAGCTCCATCGTGAAGTGTAGACGTGAGAAGGACTGAGACTCGCGGGTGCCCTGTTCATCGGACGTCGATTTAGACATGATCTGCCATTCTCCATTCTCCTGTAACCCAGGTATGATCATATATCACAGCGTGGTACTACTGTCTGTTCCAGGTTTTGCTGCCGACAAACTTGTGACAATTAAACACATACAATCTACAAACTATTTAAATGCAAGTACTTTTTCATAAATAACAAAAAAGTCACTGTCCCCAGAACAAATTATTTGATGAAATTCCATCAAATATTGATTTTATTGAGAACAAAATATTTTCTTATAGGAATGTAACATGTGGGGCTACAAATAGATGTGTATGCCCCCAGCAATTTATTAGGGGGGGGGGGAGGGGGGGGGGGGGGGGGCGTTTGTCCGTAAGGCAAATGCGGTTACGTTTTCAATAACTCCTTATATTAACTCCTTCATCAATTTCAATAATATTTGCCCACAATGTCTGTCTAGGGATGGTGCATTGTTTCGCACACAACACACACATGAACACACAAGGTCAAGGTCACTGGGGACTTATGTTCACCTTGATTGTTAGGCAAATGTGTTTAAGTTTTTAATATTTTCTCATTAACTCCTCCACCAATTTCAATACTATTTCCCCACAATGTCTGTCCAGGGATGGTGCTTTGTTTCGCATACGACCGACGCCCGAACATCCAAGGTCAAGGTCACTGGGGACTTATGTTTACCTTGATCGTAAGGCAAATG
Organism: Conchocele bisecta; assembly: GCA_029237695.1. NCBI lineage: Eukaryota > Metazoa > Mollusca > Bivalvia > Lucinida > Thyasiridae > Conchocele > Conchocele bisecta. The sequence goes on from CM055265.1 coordinate 179,585,640, forward strand.
TGTTTAAGTTTTTAATGTTTTCTCAATAACTCATTAACTCCTTCACCAATTTCAATACTATTTTCCCACAATGTCTGTCTAGGGATGCTGCTTTGCTTCGCATACGACTCACGCCCAAACACCCAATGTCAACTTCACAGGGGACTTATGTTTATCTTGATCGTAAGGCAAATGCCTTTAAGTTTTTAATGTTTTCTCATCAACTCATTAACTCCTTCACCAATTTCAATAATATTTGCCCACAATGTCTGTCTAGGGATGCTGCCTTGTTTCGCACATGACCCATTCCCGGACACCCAAGGTAAAGGTCACTTGGGACGTATGTTCACTTTATTTGTATGGCAAATGCGTTTAAGTTTTTAATCTTTTCTCAATAACTCCTTAACTCCTTTATCAATTTCAATATTATTTGCCCACAATGTCTGTCTAAGGATTAGCTTCGTAATAACGATCCCATTTTACTATCAAGGCTGCAGGTGGGGCATCCGTGTTCTATGAACACATTTTCTAGTTTGAAATATTTTTTATTTATGAACCGATTTACAAAATCTAACTTTTGTTTTCTTAGTTACATCATCTCCAAGCTATCTAGGCAGGTTTTGGAGTAAATTTCTAAATATTATCGTTTTTCGACCCTCGTCGTTACCCTCTTCCTCATTTTTGCCCCATGTTAAATTCCCATAGGAAAATCATTTTTTCGCAATAAAATCAATACTTTTTTGTTAGTGATGAAAACGGACTTGCATTTAAATATGTTTATGCCCCCGGTCCCGGTGGAGCATGAGGCATATAGTGTGGCATATATATTTTCTGACCAATCCAATCATCACAAAGTGGTTTTCAGAATTTTCTTTACTAGAAAGGTGGTCTAAAATATGAAACTTACTGTCAAAAGTATGTAGTGTTGAATGACTTAAAGGTTCACTTTGATAGAATAGATTACAAAATCGTGGCCAATAATCATCAACAAAAATGCTATCCAAATTACATTAATTATATCAATAGTTTCTGTCTATGATACGTTTGCCACATTCTATAAATGTCTTACCTTATAAGATGAGACATCAATGGGTTCGTCATAAAAAACTAGCTTCACTTCACCAGACGTGTATGCCCATGTACTCATTGTTATGCTGCAACACAAACAATACTATTTACACTGTCCATACATTGAGAATGGTACAGAGCCTTATAAGGGACATGAGAAGAGAAACAAATGTTGACAATTTGATTATTTCGTTCTAACGAATTCGAATTCGTTCTAACGATTTCAATTATTTCGTTCTAACGAATTCGAATTCGTTCTAACGAATTCGAATCGTTCTAACGTATTCAAATTCGTTCAAACGCATTGCAATGCGTTCTAACGCATTCCAATTCGTTCTAACGCATTTCAATTCGTCCTAACGCATTCAATTATTGCGTTCTAACGCATTCCAATTCGTTCTAACGCATTCAAATTCAAAACTCAGAGGCTGGATTTCAAATAAACAGTGCAGTAACAACAACAACAACAGTGCCATTGCCGCCATTGGCATGGCTAAGGTCTATTTACTTCACTACCGACCCTGCAAGTTACACCAGTGTGTCTAGAAAAATAGGTTTATGAATATTTCTTGACTTTGGGAGGCTTGACTAGGTGTATTTTTTAGAGTATTTCATAATTCTACGAAACTGAATGTTTGCTCCGGTTTATTTTGACCTCTTGGAAAATGGCGCATGCTATGCTGTCTCGCCGGTACGATTTCGCGTCAGAATTTAAAGTATTTTTCTGGCATTTGTCGCGAAAATTTGAGGTGGTTATGACCCCGCTTTGGAATCATTTTCAGAAAATGGTGTGGTGTTACAAGTGATAGAACAAGACATAACAAAGTCTCTGTGCTTCATGTTTTCATGAAAACAATTCCAACACATTCAGTCGTGTTTAAAATTCTGGCCAACAATAGGTGGGTGGGGTAACATTGTAAAAAAAATAATTAAACACATCTAATGCGGTTACTGCATTTTTATTGTGTCGCGCGATTTGTACTTCAGTTGCGAGTATTTTTCAACATTTGTTGCCAGAGCCTCCGTAACTGATTGTGAGAGGCGATCACCCGTCGCCCTCAGAAAAGCAGTCAATTTTGGCTATTTTCAACCGTCCAGTGATGCCTAAGCTGACGTTGCCCACCGGAAGTTCATCCCGTAAAGAATCTGCCCTACACATCCGCCGGAAATGGTGTACAATCAGGCTGTCAGAAATCTACCACCCCGAAATTAAAATGGCATGACGGCTAGTCAAACAAGCCAAGTTGCCCAATGTAGAGTAGACATATACTGAGTTGTAGGGCTATGTCCCGAGTATACGCATGCATCGTCTGATTTGGGCCTGTATCCCATTTACAAATATGATGGTCAGTTGAAGTCAGAAAACCAAGAAAATGGTCAAATAGACCACCCCCATGAATTAAAATGGCATGGCGGCTGGTCAAACAAGTCCAGTTTCCCAATGTAGACACATATTGAACTGTATGACTATGTCCCGAGTATGCGTCGGCACCGCAGATTCGGGCCTGAATCCCGTTTTCAAGTATGGTGGTCAATTGAAGTCAGAAATGCACGAAAACATCGACCACCCCCTACAACAATGTGCTATAATGGAATGCGTTAGAACGAATTAGAATGCGTTAGAACGAATTGCAATGCGTTAAAAACGAATTAGAATTCGTTAGAACGAAATAATGAATGCGCTAGAACGCAATACTTGAATGCGTTAGAACGAATTGGAATGCGTTAGAACGAATTCGAATTCGTTAGAACGAAATAATTGAAATCGTTAGAACGAATTTGAATGCGTTAGAACGCAATAATTGAATGCGTTAGAACGAATTGGAATGCGTTAGAACGAATTCGAATTTGTAAGAACGAAATAATTGAAATAGTTAGAACGAATTTGAATGCGTTAGAACGCAATAATTGAATGCGTTAGAACGAATTGCAATGCGTTAGAACGAATTGCAATGCGTTAGAACGAATTCGAATTCGTTAGAACGAAATAATTGAAATCGTTAGAACGAATTTGAATGCGTTAGAACGCAATAATCAGTGAATGCGTTAGAACGAATTTGAAAGCGTTAGAACGAATTTGAATACGTTAGAACGAATTGCAATTCGTTATAACGAATTGCATTTGCGTTAGAACGAATTCGAAATCGTTAGAACGAATTCGAAATCGTTAGAACGAATTGGAATGCGTTCTAACGAAATAATCAAATTTGTCAAAACATTTTTTCTCTTCTCATGTCCCTTTTAAGGCTCCGTAGAATGGAAACGCCGATTCAACGTATCCATTGCGTTTATATCCCAATGCATTACATTATCCGCAAGTGATGTCGCGCGGCGTTGATTGGTTAACGTCGTTGTCAATAACGGCACGCTACTTACCGGCAACGTCCCTGTTCCGAATGACGTAAAACAAGATGAATCTTAATCATAACGCCATATTTGGTTATTTATATATTTGAAACTATCAGAAAATGCAATGTATATATAATAAAGACATGTATGGTTGCATTTAAAGTGACCCGAATGTTCTGTATGTAACACAGGGCGACTTACAGCCAGAACGCACAAACGTTATTTTTCTGTCAATTCTTCCTGCGCCCGCCACAGGTGGAAGACTCGGACCTATGACACCAAAAAAATGCATATTAAAAAAAATCCAATTACCCCACCCACTTGGTCTCGTACAGTAATTCAAGGTGAGCATAAATAGCGCTATTATAGAAAGAGCCCTCTTTTTTCCGGCTCGCACAAACACAATAAACATCGATTAAATGTATGAAATATGTCTCTGGCAATCGATAAAGGTATTAGGTGTGTGAATATACTCACTTCAAATCGCTGTTTCAAGTATTTATTGAGTTATTCGCGTTTTGATTACTCCATCCAAAGCGAAAGTTGCGTGTACGAAAGAATCTCACACAGAATCGGAGGCCGTCCGGCTGGATATCGGTCATATTTGGCCGATAGCTGATCGCCAGCTCAAACTAAAGTCGTACACCATGATCATATACATTAGAGACTCCAACCATACAAAGTTCGTCCAATTGTGATCGTTCGCCGATCTAAAAAACATTTTTTTCTATAATTTCGTTCATTATCTGGAACTGGGTCAATGCACTATCTTCCATAATACAACCACCGAAGCGTCTATGTAAGAACATCTCTGATTGGTTAAACCTAAAAATAGACGCGAGGACTTTCCCTTTTCAGGGTTTCCGGAAGACATAATCTGATAGTACGCGAATCATGAAAGAAAGTCAATAAAATTAGAAAAAAGTGTTTTTTAGATCGGGGAACGATCACAATTGGACGAACTTTGTATGGTTGGAGTCTCTAATGTATATGATCATGGTGCACGACTTTAGTTTGAGTCTGTTCTTATAGGAAATTCATCGTAGAATTTGAATCTGCGTGTTAAAATTTCGAAAACCGCGGCTGAATGTCGATTTTTCGCTGATCTCCATGGTAACCGTTAAATTAACAAGAAATTACAAACAATTATAATGTCAACCAGAATGTAATTTTCTTGTCAACTATTCGTGTTGAAAGCAAACTTTCACATTTGTGTTCACCTTTAGGTTACATAAAAATAAAAAAGGAGTCTGGGGTAGGTTTTCCAAAACCAAGATGGCCGCCAATTCCAAGATGATCACCACGCCTGAAAATGACAGAACCGACATTATATCACTTGCTATCACTTGATTAGAGCTCATTACTTATGCAGTTTCAGCAGATAAAGACATTTACTAAAACATTAATTATGAGCAGAGAAAATGGTAGATCAGTTTCGTCATTTTTTGTTTCAAAATGGCCGCCATGAAACATAACGTAACTGCCCGTCGACAGATACTATCTTGAAACATCCTGCTTTTCCATATTTCAACACATTATGATATCAATAGCTATCACAAATGACAACATGTAAATTATAATAAAACCCAATAAGCAATAACCTATGTCATTTAGTCATTTTACATTTCAAAATGGCCGCCGTGAAGCATCTTGCCATTTCTCTTTGATATATATGTTAACGTCCAGCTGCAAAGTATCTTCATTTCTAACCGAATAAGTGCAGAAGCTATCCATATGTGAATCTGTTAATTACATACATATATGAGCAACACAACTTGTCCGTCAAGTAATGTTATTTTCATAATGGCCGCTATGAAGAAAACTGTAGCAGCAGTTCGATATATCATACGTTGAAAATCCCGTCAGTAGCAGCTCCGACTCTTCGATAAATCATACGTCGAAACTCCCGTCTTATTTGAATTAAGATACATCATGTTATACAGATATATGTGTAAGTGACATGTCGATAACGATGTTTTTAAAAGTGTTATATTAGTCACGGCCTGGGAAATTGGACCACAAGGCTCGGATCAGAGCATACACCGTTCACAATTCAACCAAAATTATGCCGTTTATTTCCCTGAACAACAAGTTGTTACCAGTTTAACCATTGCACGATTCCAACTGATGATCAGGGTCCACACAAAACACGAATCGTTACCAACCGGTGAAATATGTAACTTAGCTTTTTGTTTCATTTTCGATATGCCCACGGTGGATCAATCATGTAGCTTTTAATTGTAAAAGCATCTAAATCATGAGTGCAATGTGAGAACCTGTTCGATATAACAGTATTCTATCAGCTGATTTGTAGCATATCGGCAAAATATCTTGATTTGTGGGATTCGTTGGAGCTAATAATTTATGCTAACGCCTGAACGATGAAAATAAAAACACATAAAGTACAATTTAATCAGCATGTAGTTTCCCTGTATGTATTGGATGTGCATATAACAACAATAATAAAGTGATCCTCACGTTTAATCGATTGGATGTAATTAAAACATTTGTTTTGAGAACACATTTTACATTGACACGAAACATGTTATAATTTCCTCATGAATGAGGATATACTGGGTGATGACGAAATAATGAACCCACTAGTTCATGGATAGAGTTATTTCGAACAGAAATGTGTTTTCGTATTTCCGTCCGTCCATCCGTTAGTCCGTCAGGGTGTCCGTCCGTAAGCTTGCTTGACGTTTTTGGGTACCAATTATCTCTGCAGCATAAGTTGGATTGACTTTAAACTGACTTTACTTCTTTATCATCATTCATAATATCATTTTATGCCCCATCCATGCGGCTATCATGCCCAATGGTAACGGTGAGCCCCTGCCCAGTTGATTTAGTATAGCCTATGTATATGCATATGTGAAATAGAGGTCAGAGAAAACGGAGAGCCCAGTTAAAACATACTCAACTCATAATCTATTAAGCATACAGTCTGAGTCGTAAACAGGTTGAACATATGATAACATATGATAGATTCGCAACGAACCTGATGGAAACGGCACATATATGGAAATACCTGTGAGTAGTACTCAACTAACTTATATGGTACCATAAAACATGTATTGATACTCTTGCCTAGACTTAAAATATGAACATATGCGGTCTGCTGGCGAAAAATGCGATTGTTTCTTGATTACATATACATTCCAATAGTATTATGTGTTTGTCATATCAAACTGCATGTGTGTGGCAGAAACAGTCTGCAGGCCAATATTTCCAGAGAACTATTTTCGAATACATTGTGATAGAAATACGTCTAGTGAAAGTGTATATAATCTCATATTCGGCTATCAAAGTTACATAATTGGACAATAATTATATTGTCATGTTTGAATAATAACCCATTAGACGCAGAAATATGCTTCACAGTCATACTAGCAAATATACATAATATCTGTGTATAAATAAAGTGTTACATTTTGAAATCGTATATGGCAGTCACATGCACCTGGGCTTCGGTAAAACATATTCATGTAACTTTGCGTAGCAGACATAGGTCGGTGCTCTGCCAGACTAATGAGGTACAAGAAACCGTCTTGTGTTATGATCGAAGAGGTTCTGGTATAATTATATATTTGTGTTGATCAATGAATATGAATTTATAGTATAAAAACAAACCATACACTTTGCTGGTGGTGGTTAAATATATATTTATTACATTGCTAATATTTTAAATGTATTTGATATCAACACAATTCATTGGAGATGTAGATATGTTGTTAAAAAAGTGTACACATAGAGATTCATTGCTGAAATCAATATCAGTTTATGCCATATATGCACTAGAAATAATATTATATGAATATGATTGTTATAAGCAATATTTATTTCATGAAAGATAAGTGATACACATGTACATATATAGTACATACAATTGGATTATAAACCAAGTGTTTAGGCTTATGTGAATTGTGCTCCTGGAAAATTCCATTTTGCGCGAAGTGTCTAAGGAACAAATAGTGGAAATGTACCTGAATATTTCTCAGTGGCCCATGTGTACTAGTTGGGCACATATGTCTGGTGGTCCTGCACAATGGCGTCATGGCAGCAGGTACACATATATTTATTGAAGTTCTAGATATTTTATCGAACACATGATTATATATTTGAGTATATATTACTACTATTACTACGTCTCATGGGCTTAATAGTTTTGTTATCGAACTAAATCATATGTACAGCGTTTGTATGGAATAAGGTAGTGTTTTACATATGCAAGTATGGTCATTAATTGACACATAGTCTATAAGACACACATTAATATACATTAATGATTGAGTCGGGGTAATTATGGCATATTCACCATATATATTGTTTGTACACAAATGTTTTCGAAAACACATTTAGTTGCATTAAATATAATAATGGTGTGCAAGTTATGTTAACAGTTTAAGTGGTATGTGTAGTATGTTTTGATACACTTGAGTGTGCTGAAGAGCTACATGGAGATGTGTGACTTCTAATAGGCCCGTACATATAATTTGATTAAGCTTCGATTACAGGATGTGCAGCTGCTATTATTTGTTTAATTGTATGTTCATTATCTGATATGGTGCTGTCGGCTAAAATGTCATAAATGGTTTTAGTCCATACATTATATTTATAATGACATTTCATACGGTGGCATATACATATTCACTGCCAGGCTAACGCAATAACTGCGCCTTTCGCATAGCTGTTAGAATTTACAGTTTACCGTATATATAAAATAAATGTACTGTGTATGCGAAATGAATATTAACAATATGCAGGAAAAACGTGTACACAGTTACATATTTGATACACTCATGAAATAATTGAAATGAACGTAAATGTATGACATGTGCCAGTCTACTCCATGCTGCCATTATTTGTTTGTAATTGTATAATGTATTCTGTTTCTTGTGGAGCGAAATCTGATACACACGATGTACTTTAATATAGACAAATACGAGACTGATAATATATTAAACTGATAAAAAATAGTATTTCATTGTAAACATTTGTAAATGAACAAATTAATTTGCATAATTGCGTAATTTAGTGTCGATAGCTGTTAAATAATGTAATATTGATAAGGTGTATAATTATATATATATACAAACGTAAATAGGACAAATAGTAGAACATTACATTATACATGTACATGTAGTGTTCTCAAAATATGGGAGCCATTTTGAATCTCTCTATAACATATAACAGGAACGATGGAAAACAGGCAAACATATCACATGATAAATGCTATGAATCTATGAACAGACAAGGTACATATACAAAGTCAGGTGTTTAGCTCGGACATTGATAAAACAAACATTTGGTGGCCATTTTGTTTCTCTTAATTATGATGTTCTTTACTTGATCAGCATACAAAGGTTGCACTTGTTGCTACCTATGCGTTACCACATAATATTATCCCATTATTTAAGGTAGACGTAAGTTTCAGATTTATGAATGCATATATTATGGTTTGTCTTGTAGTATTATACAAATTCAATTAAAAGGGGAGTAACTCACTACTAAGTGCTCATTGTAAACATTGTAAGGTTCTGAACGCCAACAGTATACACATTCTTACTTTAAATAACAGTAGTTTATGTAGATACCTAATTTAAATAAATGACATTAACAGATAACTATAATCCCGAGTCAAATATATGTGAATCCTATTAATGAATTCATATTTCACAAGCTTATTAACAGTAATCAACGCAACAACTGTTCACAATTTGTCTGTATTTTTTTCCACATATAATTCTGTAGAATTCATAGTTTATACGATGAATTTTACATAAAGATAGATGCATTTCATACTGTTTCACTGAGTGTTGGGTAAATCGCAAACTAAACATCGTACAGAATGCTGCCCAAGGAAATTGTTGCTGATTTGTTAGAGTTTCGGTTGCCATGGTTACCATAATCTTTCATTTAATTTCTGAAATTTACATATATAAATTTAGTCCGAGTGAAATATACGTGTATTATATTAATAAAATAATATTACCACACGTTTATTGACCGTAATCACTGCAACAACAGTTAGCATTTTGTCTGTATTTTTTCCACAGAGAATTTACGGTTACCATGGAAATGACCACAATTACGGCATTCGGCCACGGTTTATGCACTTTTAACACGCGGATTCGGTTTCTACGATGAATTTAACATAAAAATTGATGCATTTCATAAAGTTCTACTCTGGGTAGGGGTAACTCGAAAAATAACCGTCGTACAGAAATCTGTCCAATAGGGTATATCATACTACATGTACATGGTAATGGGACATTTATCTTTTCAAAACAACGCGTACCTGAAAAAATGAGTCTCTTAAAACTTTTTGTTCACATTATTTCAATACCATGTCAAACGAAATTGTCTGTTTTCATGATATTAACGTAAATACTACCATTTAGTTTCACCGAAAATTATTATTTATAGTACTTATCATTAGTAATTAGTGATTAAGGTGAATTAAAACGTACATATTTTGGTGTTTTATGTCCCCTATACAATATGCAATAACAAGGGACATATTGCGTTACGTCCGTCCGGACGTCCGTACGTACGTCCATATGTCCGTCAGTCAGTGTACATTTACGTCGTAAAGTCGAAAAAGTTGTAAGAGTTTCTCCAGTTACAGTCCAGTATGTCACGGGATGCATATCCATGTTTTACAACCATAATAACTGGTTATTACTGCTATTATTATACAACTTGACGCAGAAGAATAATCGCTATTTTGTTTACTTTAGAACATTTATACCTGATTACAAATGTCATTATTGTTTACCATTAGCTAAATAATGATTTAGCCATGCATATATAGGATTTATGTACAGCATACCGTTTCATTTTGACAGTGTAATGATCTGTATGCGTTCCGGCTTACCATTATTAATGTGGTATATAAAACAGTTGGTCTCTAAATGTTGCGAAGAGTCCGTCGGACTCCACACACTTTAAAGCAGCTGTACCCTTCGTGTGGCCCCATGTAAAGTATATCCAAATGTAATAAAAGCCTACTAAACGATATCTACTTACACAAATAAACCATATGCATGCGATCAGTAACTCTTTATGCAGATACGGCTACCAATAAAAATACACATATTACTGTAATCTGCAAATAATGTACCACTTTTGATGTAGCACGTGTATATTATTTCTCTACATGGGTGTGTAGCAGCCAAAGTACACATGTAAAAAACATCCAAATGTGCTTATTGTTTCTAGCTACAGCATATGCACAAAAACCTATGGAACACAAACATATGGTTTATTGGTGAAAGAAGCTATCATTTTATGAGTACTTGTTTTGTTGGTTTCCATAGACTTTACATTGAGCAACAAGAAGGGTACACCAAACTTAAACAGACCAAATAGTTTACATTAAACGCAACAACCCGTGGCTTTATTACTCAACATGAATATTATGCTCAACGATAACACAAACAGTACGTTATAATCGTGTTTCACTAGCCAGACATGTAGTCCTTGTACTTGGTGGTCAGGTGAACGCAGTAGCTACAACACAAGCAATATATGCTAATTCAGTTTCACACCACCAAATATGTCTGCATATCTTCGCAGTATTATGCTCAGTTGCAATACAAACAATTAATGAAAATGCAGTTTTACATTCCTTGGTTATACCTGCACGTTTGCCGATCCAATGGGTAATATGTGATGTCCACTTCACAGTTTGTCTTGTATATTCCTCCTGGTGCCCAGCTAACTTTGCCCTGTTTATTTATACGCATTAGCGTATTTTCATCACTAAACACCTCTATTTCTTCAACACTGTAATATTATCGCAAACATAAGCATGTGAAGCACATTCGCAAGTACTCAATGTAAATGCTATGACAACATATGTCATAGGCTGAAATAACATTACTTTTATATCGACCCTCGTGTGTTATTATTTACATCCCATGTATATAACGGTAATGCAATAATGGGCCCTTGTACACATTCATGTCATGTGATCACTAATATGCACAATGCATGCTGCGCGTTATGCACCGTTGCACTTTTCCATCGACCTATGTCATTGAATAGTATAATTCATGAAACTGCAAAACAACTAGGTTCTAAACTGTTTAGACACAGACCTGCTCCGCCATTTTGTATTTGTTGCACAATTATAACTTGTTTTGTTAAATACTTTACTTATTATTGTACGATTTGTAAGCATTTAATACAAGTACTTTTTAGGCACTTTTCCATCGAACTGTGTGATTGAAGTTGTGTTTTCACAACTTCAAATGCCTATATTATTACATTGCACTTACATATAGTTCATATATATTTACAGATCGAAATTACAGAGTCGGCGATAGTCGGTGTTTACTTGTTAACCCATTACAGACGGGATACACCTTTAATAGTATGAACCATATGAGAGAAAAAATATCCCTATTTTCTTTATATCCTTTTGAAAGTATATGTTGTTACCACTCATTTGAACCGTCTCAACGATCGATAACAAAATAATGAGATTTTTTTCAACAAAAATCATAGTATCCTTATGCTGAAATGGGTTAATTGGTGAGAGCGTGCTAGACCCAGTCGGCGACAAATGGTGGCCAGCGTGAGGGTGTCTTCAACAACACATACAAAATGGCAGATCATGGCTGTGTCTAACCAGTTTAGAACCTAGTTGTTTTGAAGTTTCATGGATTATACCAACGCTATCAAATAAGGAAACATGAAATATACACCTCCATGAAAGAATAAATGAGTTTACAAAATAGAGTAATAGAACATACTTGTAAATACATCTGAAATACATTTAAGTACAATGAACGTCAATGCCACAGGTCGATGGAAAAGTACAACTGGGCATAGCGCGCAGCATGCATTGTGCATATTAGTGATCACATGACCTCAAGGGCCCATTATTTCATTACCGTTCTCTACATGTGATGCAAATAATAACAAAGGAGGGTCGATACAAAAGTAATTTTATTTCAACCTATGACACATACATAAACCAAGCAGTACATTCACAACGCATTATTGAGACACGCCATGTGATTTTGTACGTAAGAACATGTGCGGTTTTTCATGAAATATATTTACAGAAACTGTGATTTTTCTGAAATTTCCATCAAATGCGGAAATTTTGTAAATATTTTTAACGAAATATCGCACATGCGCTTAGGTACAGAATCATATGGCGTGTCAGGGGTGCATTCAATATTTATATACATAAACAATCGATCGATTTTTATATTAATAATTCCAGGTGCGTTATTTCACTATTTATTCATTTGTTTATGTATAAATAATTATTTCTTATATCACTAAAGAATGGATAAATTGTAAAACTGCGTTATGAGCCACGGTTTGACTATTTATCCAGTACACTATATTGACCTCAAACAATCAAATAATTGGTAATTTTATTGATATTACAAATAAATAGTAAAACGGCACACCTGACAATATTGATATCAACATTATAGAATTACTGATATAAATACATTCTGAACTAGAGCACACGACAGTCGATAGGCGCGCCATCGCAATATACCCACCTTTCCCCATATACAAAGTCGAAAAGGGGGAGATAATCCATGACCGGGGTGGAATCTAAAATCAAAATCACGTTGAACGTCTACACACCATAAGAAAGGCGCACACCAAGTTTAAAGTCCCTACCTATTACGGTTAAAAAGTTGTACTTCTTACAAGGCAAAATTGGGAAATTCTAAGTCGAAAATGTGAAGATAATCCATGATACTTTATAGCAGACAATATGTCCATCAGAATTCGCCTCCCTGGTGTGAATGTTTGTTTTTGTGTCCTGTACTCAATAGCAGGGACGGTTGGCTTGGTGATAGGATGGTGAGATATACTGATTTAGACGAGCATAAATCAAAACCACATGCAGTCATGTTACAGTCTAATATTAGGGCGAAGGTTAGAGAAACGGGCACCTGTTCTCGACGATGACCGTTGGCCGCCACGTGTAGGCCTCGGTGCTGAACAAGAAGTTGACGTTGGTGTAAGTTGAGTCTGTATCCCACGCCAGTCGACTGTCATCCCACTCCTAAACGGTGACACAAACTGATCAGTTCCTCTGGCTGTTACTGAAATGGGCCCTTAAGGGATTTGTGACCAGTGTAATTTCTGATCAAATATAATACTCATTTAGCCGGATAATGATTTATAATTCGCTTGTTATAGTTCACATATTGAATTTTTAATTTTCGCTCGCTCGAAATTACTTTATTAAACATTAAATATATCTATATTGCATACAAGCATGACGGGTGTTTCATTGATGGAATGGCGAACAATGCAGATCCTGATCAGACTGTGCGAATTCACTGGCTGATCTGGATCTACACTGGTCGAAAAACCCATAAGTCCCATTTATCCAGTCACAGGCACGTATTGGTGATGAATATCATGTTTTATTTCATTTTCCGAATATATCGGGTAGACAAAAATACCCCTGGGTTCAAAATTGAACAAGCTGATCTGGATCTACATTGGTTGCAAAACCCATAAGCCCCATTTCACCATTCACACCCATATATTACTAACATAAAACATGTAATACACATTGTTTTAAAGTCACTATTTTTATTAAATTTTCGACCACATGTTGTCGAACAGTTCATAAAAAGAGTGACTTTAAAACAATGTGTATTAAATGTGCTTTCCTTCGGAGGTCATTGGCAATGTAGTTCGAGCTAAATCCATTTAGGAACTATCATAAACATATTCCAAGTTGAAATGGTTTTACGACTTAAGAACTTAAAGGTGCATGCCCACTCGGTAGGCACATAATGTTCTTTATATAAATTAAATAAGTGCATAATTGTGTCACTATTCCACCAGTTCTAAATATTACAAGTGCCCGCTATCCAGATCTAATCATTTAGCAATATTAATTTTACTGATCGTGACGCGCGGTGGTATCATGCTATTTTCATATGCAAACGAGGCATGATAGTTTTTAATTATTTATACTAACTAAATGTGTCACCTGAAAAAATAATATTTTCGACAGATTATAAAGTATGATCATTGCACATCGAAAAATAAATACAGAGAATAAATAGTAATGTCCGTTAACATTTTAAGGAAACACGGTTATCGCCCCTGATATCAGTGTGGAAAATTACTCCTGATATAAAATGTATAATACTGCCAATCACTACGTGGGGTAATAGTGAATGAATGTTTCTTTTGCCAGAACATGTCTCAGATGATGTCTCTGATATAAAAAACATGTTGTGCCTACTGAGTGGGCATGTACCTTTAAGGAATTATGTCATAGAACGATACACTTGGCTTCAATGATAATTGCTTCCTAAGAGTGATGTGATCTATGAATATAAGATATGTGAATATTGTCGTGTTACTGTATACTATATGGTACATTGAGTTGCCATCTCCACAATCTTTGTATGTACAAGCAATCGTACAGTTTCACCACTTCGACCGTTTGACATATACAGCAAATAATATGACAGTAAAACTAATCAAATGTGATGCAATACATCATAGACAGATATGAAAACAGTGTGCTATAAATATTATGCAAGAACACTATACAACATATGAGATATTTGAGCATTTCTCCCATCAATCCCAATATAAATTTCAATGTGTAAACTGTGCTAGCTGATGTACTGTTTATTGTTAGTATACACGTTACACATAGGTAAAGCCGTATCTACTCGCATAGTAGGCGAGTAAGACACCAGTGACAATACATTCAGATAGCTGCTTACATGTCACTGGATTTGATACAGTGTGTATGGTAATACAGGTATATATTGCCAGCACTGTGTATGTATCTGACTCTTACACAGCCATTACAGGATTTTCAAATGGTTAACATCAGGTCAACAAACTCTTCAGAAATCAGACTTGTATATACGTGTGATGAAAACAACTCATATGACGTAGAACTAAATCAACAATGTAAACATTGTAAGACTGACGGACGGTCACACCGGCAAATGTATAATTTAGTTCCCCTCTCCCATCTCCCACCCCACTTGCCACCTGCGAATTGGTGGTGGCAAAATTATACTATATAATTTGATTTGTCCGTTAACCCGAAAGCCCGCTATAGCAGCTTATGCAAACAGTGCATATCCAGATGATCCGGCTCGTAACGAGCCGTCTCATCAGGATCTGTACTTTTTTAAAGTAATTTTTGACAAAAAAACAAACCATTTTCATAAATGGACTAGTCTGAACACCAATTTGTGACGGTTGGATTGATTGCAAATTAAGATATCAAAATCCATTCCAGTTACGTATGGGGTGAAATGGTTAACAAGGACGGTATTCACTAGACTACCTCCAGTGAATGTCAATAGTTCCATTTCCATTCAAGTAATGAAAACCAAATTGTACGTGACTTACCAGTGCAAAGTATCCAGCGGTTGATAGCATTTGCTCTTTTATATCCTGCAACAATCATACATGTAGCTGTGACTGGAGAAATGGGGCTTATGGGTTTTGCTACCAGTGTAGATCTGCACTGTTCGGCATTTTCCATCAATGCAACAACCGCCATGTATTTCACGAGCAGTATAGATCGTTATCAGGCTACAAGAGTGTGCTAATAGATCAGGAGCTACATTGGTCATAAAAGCCATAATCCCCATGTCTCCAGTCACATCCATAAATGAAAGTATATGCACCAATAATTCCAGCACAAACATATTTACACAATTCCCTAACATTTGATTGGTCCGTTGCAAGTCTCCGTCCAAAATTTATATCCCAGTAAACTCCATGCCGAACTACTTTCCGTGACCGTCAGGCGCAGTTAAAATAATTGTTAAGAAAACGGAAAATAAACACATTTCCTTAATTAATTTATTTAAAATGCTGGAATTATAAGGAATGAATGGCCTTTTCGTGGAATTTATCGGGGATATAAACTTGGAAAAGTCGCGGGAATACTGGACGAGGCCTTAAAAAAATTAAAATTTCCGAATCTTTTTTTTAAAAAAAATCTTTTTTTTTTCGAAAATTGTAATTTTTTATCGCTTCGTCCAGTATTCCCGCGACTTTCCCAAGTTTATACCCCGATAAATTCCACAAAAAGGCCATTCATTCCTATAATATATACGACATGCAGGATTGGCATCCCATTGGTTACTGTGTACAGTCACAGGTGGAAGACTCGGACCTAGGACCCAATAAATGGCTCATTTGAAAAACGTTACCCTACCCAACCATTTCCTTACACTATACAGTATAGCTGGAAAATGTCCTAGACAGGCTTAGTTTCGGGCTAGCTCAAACACCACACGTTTCAAATTTTCTGCTGACTTACGCCTCTGGCAAATAATAAATGCTTAATGTTTAAACTAAACCTGATTGGCTGTAGTATTTGTAATGCTCAAGTTTAGAATTTCCCGTGACGTCATTATTGATCATTCTGCGAGTATAACAAAGAAAATCCGAAAGAAAAGTTCACGGAAGATTATGTCGAACTGTTGGGACGCAAATCAAAATAAACACACGTTTTAGATCATTCAAAGTTAATAAATGACACTTATTAGTCACAAATTGTAACATCGGATTTACTGATGTTTATTTCATTGATTCACGTCCATATGTTGAGACTTTAATGGGATTTCAGCCAGATTTTACACGTAATTTATGCTTCCACATCCCAGAAAAATGTGTACACAATTATCGCCTTGGCTGTAGTAGCTAATTTGCCTGTAACTAACGAAATGATTAAAGCAGATGATTGAAGTGAATATATTTGAAACCCTAAGACATTTATGGAATACCAGAGACATAAGTCAGCAGAAAAATCGAAATGTGGTGTTAGCCTAGCTAATCGGGAGCTACTCTGGCCAAATAAAACCAGCAAATTGGCCTCATATGTATGTCGGCACTTTTTACTGGCTATTAATCCGCATTCACATAATTTATACAATGTGTACTATAATTAGTCACACACATGCAAAGCATGGTGCAATTGATGGACAGCGTAACTATAGTCTGTTTCACGAAAGCTGCCCAAATTTTACGGCTATATAGACAATTCAAAAACAATATTTTTTTCGATAATATTAAATTAAAGGAAAATTTAAGAATGAGCCTTCTTTTTATTTCGTGAAATTTGGTCAAATATTGATTTTATTGCGAAAACAAAATTTCCCCATGTTAAATCCCCATAGACATTTTCACGGAGTGAAGATGTCTATGGGGATTTAACATAGGGACATTTTTTAGAATTTCAGAAATACTGGACCGATTTTTAAAATTTAACTTGTTTTCTTAGTTAGATCATTTCCAAGCTATCTAGCTAGGTTTCGGAGTCAATTTCCAAAAGTTTTCGTTTTTTGACTCCTCCCACAACTCCTCTACCTTTTTCCCCCATGTTAAATTCCCATAGACAAATCAATTTTTCGTAATAAAATCAATATTTGACCAAATTTCACGAAATAAAAAGAAGGCTCATTCTTAAATTTTCCTTTAATTTAATATTATCGAAATAAATATTGTTTTTGAATTGTTTATATGGCCGTAAAATTTGGGCAGCTTTCGTGAAACAAACTATAAGTACTTTTATATACTATGGCCCTAATATTTCTGGATGTGGGTAATGCAGAATATCTCACAAACTGGCACAAATACATTTTCTACCCAAGCATCAATGAAACAAAAATACTGGCAAATCGGATTACCATGTGATACGATGTATTAAACGAATATAACGAACAACGTGGAATGGTAACTGGACATTGGGAAATAGAAATACTTATTATTACATGGAAATCTTCTTTTGACGTGCTGTAGCCCATTTCATAAATGTGATATGACGCACGTGTAATAACACCGTGTAGCGAATATGATTGAATGGCTGCATCACCCTCATTACGTATTCGTATTAAGCGCCAACGTTATTCCCAGCGTATAACACGAAGACGTTCCAAATGACGTCCCCAATGGCGCGACAAAGCAACATTGTTCTTGACGTTGACATCCTATTTTAAACTTTATTAGCAGCGTCGATGGTCACTACAATGGTTAAAAGTGCTTACAAAGAACGGGAACATATACTATGGCATACTATTTTTCTCGGTGGAAATTTTCACACTCGATGCGAAAATAGTCAATGACGTCTTCTCACTTATTAAACGTATCGGATATCTCCCAAGTTGTCTGCTATTTCGAGTATGAAGTCATGTGATAAACGGAATTTCAAAATCGTTTCCATTTGATACGAGATTTATGAAACGATTAACGCACAATTATGCACCGAGCCTCTGTCGATGTGCGTAACATTGCTGACGAGTTTCATACATCTCATATAAAATGGAAACGAGTTTGAGATCCTCTGTTTATGTTATATGTTATCTTTTTTATTTTGTATTATTTATTTTTATCAAATGTTTATTTTGTCAAGCGGAAGCCCTGTATGTGTTACCATGGAATTAATGGTGATTATGTTTAAGGTGACGTTGACGTCCACCGTCTGACTGGGCCGCTGTAGAACCTCATAGCCCGTGTATAGCTTGGTCCTGAGTTCCGTCTCCAGGTCTATAGAGTAGCCCGCCTGGCCACACACCGCCACCACCACGCTGGACATTACTGAAACATAACACCACATAGAGTAGACCGCCTGGCCACGCACCGCCGCCACCACGCTTTACTGAAACATAAACCCACATATAGTAGACCGCCTGGCCCCGCACCGCCACCACCACGCTGGAAATTACAGAAACATAACCCCACATAGAGTAGACCGCCTTGCCACACACCGCCGCCACCACGCTGGAGATTACTGATACATAACCCCACATAGAGCGTATCGCCTGGCCACACACCGCCGCCACTACACTGGAAATTACTGAAACATAACCCCACATAAAGTAGAACGCCTAGCCACACACCGCCGCAACCACGCTGGAGATTACTGAAACATAACCCCACATAGAGCAGACCGCCTGGCCACACACCGCCGTCATCACGCTGCAGATAACTGAAGCATACACCCACATAGAGCGGACCGCCTGGCCACACGCCGCCGTCACCACGCTGTTGATTACTGAAACATAAACCCACATAGAGCAGACCGCCCGGCCACGCACCGACGCCACCACGCTGGAGATTACTGAAACATACACCCACATAGAGCGGACCGCCTGGCCACACACCGCCGCCACCACGCTGCAGATTACTGAAACATAACCCCACATAGAGCGGACCGCCTGGCCACGCACCGCCGCCACCACGCTGCAGATTACTGAAACATTAAACCCACATAGAGCAGACCGCCTGGCCACACACCGCCGCCACCACACTGCAGATTACTGAAGCATAAACCCACATAGAGCGGACCGCCTGGCCACACACCGCCGCAAACATGCTACAGCTACAGATTACTGAAACATAACCTCACATAGAGCCCACCGCCTGGCCACGCACCGCCGCCAACACGCTACAGATTACTGAAACATAGACCCAACTAGAGTAGACCGCCTGGCCACACACCGCTGCCAACACGCTACAGATTACTGAAACATAACCCCGCATATAGCAAACCGCCTGGCCACGCACCGCCGCCAACACGCTACAGATTACTGAAACATAAATCCACATAGAGTAGACCGCCTGGCCACACACCACCGCCAACACGCTACATATTACTGAAACATAAATCCACATAGAGCAGACCGCCTGGCCACACACCGCCGCCAACACGCTACAGATTACTGAAACATAACCCCGCATAGAGTAGACCGCCTGGCCACACACCGCCGCCACCACGCTGCAGATTACTGAAACATAACCCCACATAGAGCGGACCGCCTGGCCACGCACTGCCGCCACCACGCTGGAGATTACTGAAACATAAACCCACATAGAGTATACCGCCTGGCCACGCACCGCCACCACCACGCTGGAGATTACTGAAACATAAACCCACATAGAGTATACCGCCTGGCCACGCACCGCCACCACCACGCTGGAGATTACTGAAACATAAACCCACATAGAGTAGACCGCCTGGCCACGCACCGCCGCCACCACGCTGGAGATTACTGAAACATAAACCCACATAGAGTAGACCGCCTGGCCACGCACCGCCGCCACCACGCTGGAGATTACTGAAACATAAACCCACATAGAGTAGACCGCCTGGCCACACACCGCCGCCACCACGCTGGAGATTATTGAAACATAAACCCACATAGAGCGGACCGCCTGGCTACACACCGCCGTCACCACGCTGGAGATTACTGAAACATAAACCCACATAAAGCGGACCGCCTGGCCACGCACCGCCGCCACCACGCTGGAGATTACTGAAACATAAACCCACATAGAGTAGACCACCTGGCCTCGCACCGCCGCCACCACGCTGCAGATTACTGAAACGTAAACCCACATAGAGCAGACCGCCTGGCCACGTACCGCACCAACCACGCACCGCACCCATTACGCTGGAGATGACTGAAACATACATCCACATAGAGTAGCCCGCCTGGCCACGCACCGCCGCCACCACGCTGTTGATTACTGAAACATAAACCCACATAGAGCAGACCGCCTGGCCACGCACCGCCGCCACCACGCTGCAGCTTACTGAAACATAAACCCACATAGAGTAGCCCGCCTGGCCACACACCGCCGCCACCATGCTGCAGATTACTGAAACATAAACCCACATAAAGCGGACCGCCTGGCCACGCACAGCCGCCACCACGCTGCAGCTTACTGAAACATACACCCACATAGAGCGGACCGCCTGGCCACGCACCGCCGCCACCACGCTGCAGATTACTGAAACATAAACCCACATAAAGCGGACCGCCTGGCCACGCACAGCCGCCACCACGCTGCAGCTTACTGAAACATAAACCCATATAGAGCGGACCGCCTGGCCACGCACCGCCACCACCACGCTGCAGATTACTGAAACATAAACCCACATAAAGCGGACCGCCTGGCCACGCACAGCCGCCACCACGCTGCAGCTTACTGAAACATACACCCACATAGAGCGGACCGCCTGGCCACGCACCGCCGTCACCACGTTGCAGATTACTGAAACATAAACCCACATAGAGCTGACCACCTGGCCACGCACCGTCGCCACCACGCTGCAGCTTACTGAATCATAAACCCCACATAGAGCGGACCGCCTGGCCACGCACCGCCACCACCACGCTGCAGCTTACTGAAACATAAACACAATAAAGCGGACCGCCTGGCCACGCACCGCCGCCACCACGCTGCAGCTTACTGAAACATAAACCCACATAGAGTAGACCGCCTGGCAACGCACCGCCGCCACCACGCTGCAGCTTCCTGAAACATAAACCCACATAGAGTAGCCCGCCTGGCCACACACCGCCGCCACCACGCTGCAGATTACTGAAACATAAACCCACATAGAGTAGACCGCCTGGCAACGCACCGCCGCCACCACGCTGCAGCTTACTGAAACATAAACCCATATAGAGCGGACCGCCTGGCCACGCACCGCCACCACCACGCTGCAGATTACTGAAACATAAACCCACATAAAGCGGACCGCCTGGCCACGCACAGCCGCCATCACGCTGCAGCTTATTGAAACATACACCCACATAGAGCGGACCGCCTGGCCACGCACCGCCGCCACCACGTTGCAGATTACTGAAACATAAACCCACATAGAGCTGACCACCTGGCCACGCACCGTCGCCACCACGCTGCAGCTAACTGAATCATAAACCCCACATAGAGCGGACCGCCTGGCCACGCACCGCCACCACCACGCTGCAGCTTACTGAAACATAAACACAATAAAGCGGACCGCCTGGCCACACACCGCCGCCACCACGCTGCAGCTTACTGAAACATAAAACCACATAGAGCGGACCGCCTGGCCACGTACCGCCACCACCACGCTGCAGATTATTGAAACATAAACCCACATAGAGCTGACCGCCTGGCCACGCACCGCCACCACCACGCTGCAGATTACTGAAACATAAACCCACATAGAGCAGACCGCCTGGCCACGCACATCCACCACCACGCTGCAGCTTACTGAAACATAAACCCACATAGAGCGGACCGCCTGGCCACGCACCGCCGCCACCACACTGTAGATTATGCAGGTTACGAAAATGTAAAAAATATGGTCGCTGACAAAAACGACAATAATGTAAGATCTTTCCTACACAAGTCCCAACCCAAACTTTTAATTCATTATTGTGTTTAATTATGAAGATATAAAACGTTTCCTTTTCAATTTACCATGCACCAAATGTCAGTTTTAGACGTAATTGTGTCAAACAGACGTCACATAATCCCCGATTATCCGAGTATACACGATATAGCTCTGCTATTTGGACCACGTATAGTCAATAGCTACACATCACACTATGCCAATCCTCGGTAAGTAATAATCACAACAACGCAATATACCTGCAGATGAATACTTTTAGCATTCGTATTACAATTATAGAACGTCCTGTCGTGACTTGATTTAGGTTTGATGTCATGCCGTAACGTCATTAAAACATGTTAGACATCGCGTACGATGTTGGTGATCATTTGGTTGTGTTGTATTGTACCCGTGGTGAACTGTATTCACTGATATATCGAAGGTCGTAAGTGCTAAAATAGCATAGCACTTACGACCTTATGTTACTAGACCATCGATATGTCTATTTTAACATCAGCCCCATCAATGATTCGTGGTCGTCAACAGGTGGATACAATTGTGGTTGTGACTAGAGAAATGGGGCTTATGGGTTGTGCGACCAGTGTAGATCAAGATCAGCCTGTGCATCCACAGTCTGATTAGGATCTACACTGTTCGCCATTCCATCAATGAACCACCTATCATGCTTCTAACAAGCAATACAGATTGTTATCAGGCTACAGTAGTTTGATATTTGATCACGCACTAAATAAAATTTAATATTTATATAATCGAATGGCAATGAATGATACCTTTATTGCATTGGTTACGATTACAAAGTAAAATGTATTAATTAATATATGATAACAAAAATAGCTATGTCTCTAAAAATGTTGAAACATGTTTGAAATATCTAGAATATTCTAATGTAGACTACTATAGTACATAGAGTTAATGAAATAAATAGCACACTTCAACTCTGTGACGCACGCACAATACAAACAAAATATAGGTCAAACAACATAGACCCATGTCAAGGCTATTGTCATTTCTCATAATTTATGTTAATTTTTTTTTCTGAAGTGATTTTTAAACGTCACTTATCAATGCCTTCATTATATATGGATGTGAATTGAGAAACGGGGCTTATAGCAGTTGTGACAATTGTAGATCCAGATCAGCCGCGCAGTCTGATCCGGATCAACATTGATCGCCATTCATTCAACACTCTGCTTATTTATCCCGTCAACACAGTGCGTATGTGCCGTGAAACACGGTGCCGTGAAACATGTTTCAACTCAAAATCAGAGAAATCGGTTATAACTTCTATTTCCTTCATCGAAAATGTTGAATATGTCACGTATGCATTCCTCAAAGGCTCTACTATCATGCTTTGACACATCCATGACCGTTCGACCCCCGCTGATCCCAAGGTCAATGTCCCATTCTTTTGTCTTTTCACAAAACTTAACATGGGAGAAATATGTTATAACTTCTGTTTCCTTCAACGAAAATTCTTAATACATGTATTTCACGTATGCATTCCTCTAAGGGTCTAATATAATGCTGTGACAAATCCATGACCGGCCGACCCTCGCTGATCCCAAGGTCAATGCCCACAAGCTTGGGAAAAATCTACATATTTGTGAACTATAACTGTTGTATTGTTTGGCCCGCCACGTCGCGTGCACATGTTCATTTGAATTTAGCGCCGTCACTAAATGCGCTTTCGAGTTGCGATACTATTATATTATGATTCTACTTATTGCAGCATTTAATGATTCATTTAATATATATTGGCAAAAGTGTCACATATGCGATTAATTGAGACGAAATGTTGTGTTTTCCATGGTCAAGAAACTAGGGTAAACAACAATCAGTGTTACTAAGCTTTTGTTTTCATTAATCCCAAATTTGTTTTCAGACGATTCGTATGTATTGGCTTCAAAAATACAAGCACACATGTAATTCAAATAGCTTTACTAATCTGTTTCTGCGCTTATCTGAGACCCAGTGTTTTAAAAGAAATCAAGAAAAACTGTCACTAAAACACGTATCAGCCTTAGATCGTAGAGGAACTGATTAGCAAAGAATAGTACTATTAGAGTTTTGCATAACAAACAGTGATGCTGCCACAATAGAACATTATTACTCAATACATAAGTGTATTTGATACTCGTCTGTTCGAGTAGTACAGTCCCACAGAAGACATGAGATGGGTGGGTGTTTGGTGGAATTGCATACCCACTCAGTATGCACAAAATGTTCTTTATAGAAATTAAATAAGTGTATAATTATGTCACTATTCCACTGGTTCTTAAATTATGTAAATGTAAATGCGTCGATTTAACGACGGCACAGGCTCGATGACCTTTCATGTCGGGACCGACTATTTAAGTCCCCATCCTGCGATAGGACTAGGCTAGCACGAAGTTGTCTTGCCCAAGGACACGCCGAATCGGCCATTCGGAGCGGTCGAGGTGGGAATGGAAGCCGGGGTCTCCCGATTCGCAATCCGACGCTCTACTTACTGAGCTAATCCGGCTACCTTCTAAAAATTACGAGTGCCCGCTATACAGATAATATTATTTAGTAATATTTATTTTACTGATAGTGACTCTCGATGGTATCAGGCTATTTTCATATGCAGATAAGGCATGGTATTTTTTAAATTATTTACACTAAATAAATACGTAACCTAAAAAACAATATTTTCGAGAGAGTATGTAGTATGATCAATGCACATAAAAAATTAATACAGAGAATACATATTAATGTCTGTTAACATTTTAAGGCAACACGGTTATCGACCCTGATATCAGTGTGAAAATCTGCGTCTCATATAAAATGCATAATAATGCCAATCAATACGTGGGGTAAAGGTGAATGCATGTTTATTTTGTCAAACAATGTCTCCGACGAGGTCTCTGATATAAAGAACAGTGTGTGCCTACTGAGTGGACAAGTACCTTTAATATACATGTGTATTACATAACGTAATATTCCATTTACAAATGTAATAATGGAAATGTTTAGTAAACAAACCGTATGTGGCGGGTGCTCTGTGAAACAATACTATACAACTATTAAAATGATAACCCAAATAGCCCTTTGTAATAGACAGAAAACTCGAAAATTCGGGTTATTAAAACGATAATTATCTAATATCTAATATACCAGTATCAGGCTACATACATACCTATGTACACTTTTACAACCCATTGGACATTTAAATACTCCATTGTTTTGTCTCTACATCTGTAGCCTATTTCATCAACATTGCAAAGTATACTTTACTAGCAAAGTATACTTTGAGGGAGAAATCATTTATTTTTCCTGAAATGCATTATTTCATATAGAACTAACAAATGCATATATTTCATGATTAAAAGTATGCATAATTATTATACTGAATTTATTACATTATCACAGCCAAATTTCTCCCTCAAAGTATACTTTGCTACTAAAGTATACTTTGCAATGTTGATGAAATAGGCTACTGGCTACATACATACCTATGTACACTTTTACAACCCATTGGACATTTAAATATTCCATTGTTTTGTCTATACATCTGGATGTACCGACCATGTATTAATGTTTTCAAAAACATGAAAACTGTCCCGCTGGCCTTTCAATTCATCATATACACATTGATGATACACCTTGGTTTAAATATCACACTTATTGATTATAAATCCGTTTTCTTGTGAAAGCAAAATAAAACTTCTGAAATAATTTCCATAGCATGCAAATAGCTGTTGCTATATGGTTTCCGTAACTTTTGAAACCATTTGCGGAGAACTAGACGGTTTCTACCAGATCTTAGACTAGCGTCAGAGATGCCAATGGATAATGTTGTCAGTGGGGTGACTATAGCTGGCGTATGGGAACCGGTCATGTGACTATAGACCACTGGGTCGTATACAACCAGTATACGGGTCTACCCAGCTTTCGTGCATTTAATTACCCACTATTTGATGATAAGAAATATATTCAAAATGTCACTTAAGACATGGTTTTCTTTCTATGACGGAAAATGGAATTTATTTTATAAATGCTAGAGGTTTTGGGAAAAGTTCAGTTATTACAAACTGTTACAAGTAACTGTTACTGTTGCCGAGTGCTGTCGATTACCGGGTGGCTGACTATACACTGTATACAGGAATGGATATTCACGGGCATTCTTAAGTCTGGTGCGAGCATCTAGTATTTTGCTTACTGATATTACAATACAAGCAATAGTGTACAGCCATTGGCTGTACACTATTGCTTGTATTGTAATAGCAGTAAGCGCCCATAGTTGACATATTCGTTTGCCATGATACATGGCAAACGAATATGCCAACTTCGGCTGTATACTGACTGGTATGGTATCATTTCCAACGTCAGGTTGTATGCTTTCATGGGTAATTGCCTTATACATACATTGTATACTGCTATTCATGGGATAGGTATGTCTTAAAATTGACGAATTGAAACGAATAGCAAATACAACGCTAGACGTAAATAACGGCGAAAGTTGGTGCTATGTAAGCAAATGTAGCTGTTAATATAATGTCGTATTATTCATAATATGTATTTAGTCTTTACATCTGTACAGCTTAGGCCGTAGACTACAGATGAAGACTTGAATGACTTTAATATACATTGTATCTAGACTAATGTTCTCATACACTATATAATATGTACTGCACGATTCTATTGAAATGTATTGAGGTGACACCAATAACTATGAAACTGTTTATTCTGGGTTTCTACAGCCGTACAGGACACGGACAGCGTGAGAAAACACAAATATAAGACTTCATTTTATGAAGTTATTGCATGAAATTGCTTTTCCAGTGTAATAACACGGTTTATAATTCAACATACTTTCTAAGCCGATCTAATGGAAGCGTCCTAGTGCCAATGATACAATATTGTTATCTCCTCTTTAGGAGATACTGACTCCTAATTAGGAGATAATAACTCATAATTAGAAGTTGTTATCTCCTAATTATGACGTACTATCTCCTAATTAGGACTTAATATCTCCTAATTAGGACATAGTGTCTCCTCATTAAGACTTGGTATCTCCTAATTAGGATTTATATCTCCTAATTAGGAATTAGTATCCCCTAATTAGGACTTAATATATGTGTCAATGCTAAACAATGTTTTATCTCCTAATTAGGAGATATTAAGTCCTAATTATGAGATAGTAAGTCTTAATTAGGATATACTAGTATCTCCTAATTAAGAGTTAGTATCTCCTAATTTGGAGATAAATATATTTTAACATTGGCACCAGGACGCTTTCATAGATCGTTGGCCAGTATTGCGCTCCACTTTTTTTCACATATTACAATATTTAACCCCATTAAGTTTTTATTACAAGATTTAATGACTATCTCTTCTACATGAAATGGAAATCAATACTCCGATGGCAGACTACATTATGAACCTGATTAATTATAAGAATGTTATTGTTCTCATATTTGATTTTTAAGGAACTAAATGCTGTGGGAGCTGACGCTCCCTCGCATTTAATTCCTTAACAATCCAATATGTGAACAATAACTTATACGTAATGCAATTCATAATGTAATCAATACATTTAAATGAGATTGCTAAAGAACGTGTCTTATGCGATCAGTATATCTCCAATGTAGGATGATGTGCTGGCTGATTTAATATGATATTTATTAAACTCGTTGACTCGAAATAGTCTCATTTTTTTATGAAACAACACTCACTTATTTTTAATAAATAAGTGTGTGTTGTTTCATAACAAAATGAGACTATTCCGAGAAAACGAGTTTAATAAATATCATATCAAATCAGCCAGCACATCATATTAAAGATCCTTTATAAGCCAAATGACTAATTTTCACTATGACTCTCGTTTTTAATTGGTATCAGTAAGTGTGACACCTGACTTTAATTCAACATAATGAACTATAACCAAATTTTCATCAGTTGAAATGTATATGTTTGGCACAAGTATATGTGAAAAGTGTTTGAAATTCTGTTATTACCTGTAACCTCTCCAAACCGGACACACTGGGAGGTCCCCAGCCCTAGGAGGTCCCCAGGGTGTCCGGTTTAGAGATGTTCCACTGTAAATCAGACATGTGAGCACTTCATGACACATTCTAATGTTTTGCAATCATGAACAGTCATTGTAAACAGAGATACATAACAGCGAAACACATCTAAGGTAAACATCTATATTTTCCCGAGTGTCCGGTTTAGAGAGGTTCCAATGTACTTGATATGAAATGACACTTGATATTCGGATTGACCGTAATACAGACATCGGCGTCAATGGCATTGTCACGTGATAAGAAGCATAAGCATCGTTTCCATTGTATTGCCATTGCCATCAATAACAAACCAACAGTGGCAACAGTTTACCTACAACAGGTGTTGTTAGTCCGTCGCTTTTGATTTTTCTCGTCGGTCGTTGATCACTGGCTATTTTTATTTTATTTCGGGAATTCTGAAATTGTGAATATCGCTATTGTGATCGGATTTTGACTTTGTGTAATTTGTCAATAGTAGTCACTGTACATATGAATGCTGTCCTCTTATTTTTATTTGATCATTGTCCGTAAAGTCCGGATTTATTGATTAGTTGAAGAGTTTTATGTTAATAGTCACGCAAAGTTATTGGGTGTTCGAGATTTGAATAGACTGACGAGTCCAATTGAAAACGAGCTCCGACGAATGGCAGTAACAGGCAAGTTGACATCTGCCGTCAGTATAGACAATGAGCTTGAGCAGATACATGCATTGACAATGTTTCACACACCATTCTTATACCGTTAACAAGCCTTATATTGTTTGTATGAAAGCCCATTAGGAAAACAATTGGAATGGTTTGGAAGGTCTGCGAGCCAATTCCTACCCTTAAATATAAGAAAAGGGACACAATTGATTCTTAATTTACATTTTATTTTTCAAGATCTTTTCTTGAATTTTCAAGATAGTATCATAAATTTTAAAGATATTTTCTTGAACTTTTAAGACTTTTTCTTCAATTTTCAGGATCTGTTCTTACACTTTCAACATCTTTTCTTAAATTGTAACGATAATCGATATCACTACGCTACTGTGGGTGGTTGGTCGGGCGAACGTGAAGGCGTGAATTAACGGTAGGGTTCCTCCTTATAGGAATCACGATTTGTCTGGTTTGGCCCTCAGGTACGTTTTTATCTTTGGCTCTTTTGTTACCTGGGACATGCCCACTCACTAGGCACAAACTACTCTTTATATCAGAGATATCATCTGAGACATTGTCTGGCAAAACAAACATTCATGCACCATTACCCTACGTATTGATTGGCATTATTATACATTTTATATTGGATGTAAATGTGTCACTGATATCAGGGACGATAACCGTGTTTCCTTAAAATGTTAATGGACATTGCTATATATTTTTGGATGTGCAATGATCATACTTTATAGTCTGTCGAAAATAGTATTGCTTCAGGTGACGCATTTAATTAGTATAAACAATTAAAATATATCATGCCTCATTTGCATATGAAAATAGCATGATACCACCGCGCGTCACTATCAGTAAAATAAATATTACTAAATGATTATATCTGTATGGCGGGCACTCGTGATTTTTAGACCTGGTTCAATAGTGCCACAATTATACACTTATTTAATTCCTATAAAGAACATTTTGTGCCTACTGAGTGGGCATGTACCTTTAACATGTACATGTACTTGTGCAGGTAATATATGGGATTTAATAATAAACCCATTGACCCGGTCTTAAATGACCTTAGCAGTTGACAGGTCGTTAAACTCCAACAAACAAACAAACACAACGCTACTCCTCTCACTGGCCGCCTTGCCAATAATAACATATGTTTTCAGTGACCTTGACATTGCTAACAGACAGGAGCGGTATAAGATAGTCCGTGTACGTGCGTACATACGTACGTGCGTGCATTAGTAACACCTTTCATTTCTTAATAACTTATGGACCACTTAACTGATTTTTTTTAATAATATTTGGCCACAATGTGTGCCTAGTGATGGTGCTTTGTTTCGCGCACATACCACATATGAACATCCAAGGTCATAGTCGCTAATATCTTATGTTCATGTTATTACCAGCGAAGATAGCTCAGTGATGACGATGCCATTATGACATATGTGGCCAGTCTTGCTCCTAATCTCTATAAATGAGACACGCCATGTGATTTTGTACCTTCC
Organism: Conchocele bisecta; assembly: GCA_029237695.1. Lineage (NCBI taxonomy): Eukaryota > Metazoa > Mollusca > Bivalvia > Lucinida > Thyasiridae > Conchocele > Conchocele bisecta. The sequence continues at coordinate 179,616,391 of CM055265.1, forward strand.
GTAATTTCATAAAATGCCTTTACAAAATGTACAACAATTTCCGTAAATGGCGTCAAAAGTTGACACATTTTCAGAGTACATACATTTTTGACTTTTGACTTTATTTATGAAAAATATTGTGAAATTTGTAAACGTATTTCATGAAATTACGCAGATGTCCGAAGGTACAAAATCACATGGCGTGTCTTATATGCGGTCTGAGGATTGAGGCTTATGGCACGTGCCGCCAGTCCGACTCATGACCTCTATATGTGGTTGGAGGAATGGGGTGTATGCCATGTGTAGCCAATCTGCCACCTATCACCTGGGTCCTCAGTGACCTTGACCTTGGATCGTCATACGTGTGGTGTATATATGAAACAACTTACAATCCCCAGACACATATATAGGTAAATAGTATTAACATAGATGAAGTGGTTCATAAGACACAACGGGACGGTTGAAAATAGCCAAAATTTACCGCTTTTCTGAGGGCGGCGGGTGACTCTCCGCCTCTCGCAATCAGTTGAGGAGGCTCTTGCGAACAAATATTGAAAAATATTCGCAAATGAAGCAGACATCGCACACCACAATAGAAATGCCGTAACCGCATCAGCTGTGTATATTTATTGTTTTACATTGTTACCCCATCCACATATTGTTGACCAGAAATTTCAACACGACTGAATTCGAATTGTTTTCATGAAACTATGAGGCACAGAGGCTTTGCTATCACTTGTTCTATTACTTGTAACACCACAACATTTCCTGAAAATGATTCCAAAGTGGGATCATAACAACCTCAAATTTTCGCTACAAATGCCCGAAACGCGAAACCGTACCGGCGTGACAGCATAGCATACGCCTTTTTTCAAGATGCCAAAATCAACCGGGGCTAACATTGAGTTACGTAGCATTATGAAATACTCTAAGAAATACACCTAGTCAAGCCTCGCAAAGTCAAGATATATTCATAAACCTATGTTTCTAGACACACTGGTGTAACTTGCAGGGTCGATACTGCAATATATAGAAAATCTTCCACCTCCTTTTTACTCCGAGCTGCGCACTGTCCCGTGAGACCCAAGTTGTTAGGAAATAAAAGGTGTTACTATAGGAATGAATGGCCTTTTTGTGGAATTTATCGGGGATATAAACTTGGAAAAGTCGCGGGAATACTGGACGAGGCCTTCCTATGGCCTTTTTGTGGAATTTATCGGGGTATAAGCTTGGAAAAGTCGCGGGAATACTGGACGAAGGCCGGAAGGCCTCGTCCAGTATTCCCGCGACTTTTCCAAGTTTATATCCCCGATAAATTCCACAAAAAGGCCATTCATTCCTTATAATTCCAGCATTTGAAATAAATTCATCAAGAAAATGTGTTTATTTTCCGGTTTCTTAAGAATTATTTTAACTGCGCCTCACGGTTACGGAAAGTAGTTCGGCGTGGGAGTTTACTGGGATATAAATTGTGGACAGAGACTTGCTACGGGCCAATCAAATGTTAGGGAATTGTGTAAATATTTTTGTGCTGGAATTATTAACGCATACGTACATGGATTATCACTATATTCCATATTGCCTATCGGTAATGTCAAGGTCACACTTATGTTATTATTGTCACAGCTGCTAGCGAGGAGATTAGCTTATAGTCTGTTTCACGAAAGCTGCACAAATCTTACGGCCATATAAACAAATCAAAAACCATATTTGTTTCGATAATATTAAATTAAAGGAAAATTTAAGAATGAGCCTTCTTTTTATTGCGAAAACAAAATTTCCCCATATTAAATCCCCATAGACATCTTCACTCCGTGAAGATGTCTATGGGGATTTAACATGGGGAAATTTTTTGGAATTTCAGAAATACTGGACCGATTTTTAAAATTTAACTTTTGTTTTCTTAGTTAGATCATTTCCAAGCTATCTAGCTAAGTTTCGGAGTCAATTTCCAAATTTTTTCTTTTTTTGACTCCTCCCACAACTTCTCTACCTTTTTCCCCCCATGTTAAATTCCCATAGACAAATTAATTTTTCGTAATAAAATCAATATTTTACCAAATTTCAAGAAACAAAAAAGAAGGCTCATTCTTAAATTTTCCTTTAATTTAATATTATCGAAACAAATATTGTTTTTGAATTGTTTATATGGCCGTAAAATTTGGGCAGCTTTCGTGAAACAGACTATAGTGATAACGACGCTACTATCATGAAAATTAAAAAAAAAACTCTTGAAAATATGGAACGTTGAAATGAATTTCAGAGTCAACACGGAGTGGTGTAAACAGTGTCTCTAATATTCGTTGCCAATGTCGAATAAGCGATTTAATTACTCGCATTGTTGATTTTTTCTCTATTCATAATACTACAATAGACTATTCATGAAATATAGCTATCTGTGACCATGGCGACATAAAATGGCTTATTCACTTTGCAACCAGCGTACAGTGGGGTCAGCGTGTAAATGCACACACGAACGAACACGACAGGTTGGTTCGCTACCCACCCAAAGTGTATGTTGTTACCACTCAGTTGAACCGTCTCGCCGAGACGGTTCAACTGAGTGGTAACAACATACACTTTTGATGCGAAATGAGAAAAAATGCAGAAAAATATTTACATTTTTTTTTATACATGAGATACGGTGGGGTCAGCGTTCCAACCTGTCGTGTTCGTTCGTGTGTGCACTTACACACAGACCCCACTGTAAGTCAATATCAGCCTGCGAGTCGGCGCAATCTGATCAGGGCATACACTGTACGCTATTTAGTAGGGGAAAACGTTTTTCGTGTCTCTAACACGAAAATAAAATAGATCCGTACAAAGCTGCTTGCCCGTGCTAACGGACTATGACCTAGCCTGACCAATAGCTCAATACGTCTGCCCTTTTTTGTCGTGGCGTATCATACAATATTTTAGTGAACTATAATCAGCTGAATAAATTATAGACTTCAGTCTTTTCAAACGGTCCGCAAGCGTTCAACAGTTCGCCAAAATAGAACACGGATTATCAACGTATTATTGACATAACCACTAACTGTACTTACCTTATACCCAAAGCCAACATTTGTATTGCCAGTGGCGAATAGAATATATTTCATAAAACGCACTTTAACGTACTTTAATACGTATACAAGAAATTATTAAACTTATTATCCGGTATGTGGCTGTGACTGGATAAATCGGGCTTACGAGTTATTGCTATTAGTGTAGAACCAGATCAGCCTGTGCATCCGCACAGTCTGATCAGGTTCTGCACTGTAAACCATCCCATCGGTGAAACATCCGACATACTTCTAAATGTAACAGCAATAATGATCGTTATCCAGTACATGAGTGTGCTATTTGACCAGGAGCTACACTGCCCACAAATCTACAAGCCACGCTTCTCCAGTCACTGCCACTATGTGTTACGCAGATTGATGTAAAGAACCTAGCGGTGTTTGCACACAAATTGTTGATCGTGATGCTCTGGTACATGCACATACATGTAATTCGTTTATTATGAACCAAACATGTTGCTAGTGCAGTAAAGCCATTTCGGTGATTGAATAGCGAATCGTGTAAACCCTGATCGAATTTCATTAGTGGCAAAGTCGTAAAGTCACTTTCTGTCGGCCCGTGACCCATGCCATTATATTCATGGATATTCATCTATAAAGAATCCCAAGAAAGAGTGCGGAGTTCAAGTACGGCACAAAATATATGAGAAATTCGGCTTTACGACATGTGTGGCAATTCAATTGCTAACACATTTCTAGTAGCCTATGACGTTGTATAAACATGAGGGGGAGGGGTGGTGGCGGGTAGGCGGGGGTGGGGGTGGGTGGGTTGGGGGGGGGGGTGGGTCTGGACATAATGTTGGTACACGGGTACCTTATGTGAGTCTGAAAGGTGCACGGGTCTCAAAATGGCGGCGCCCAGTGGCAGCAACAACACAGGGTAACCGGTTGGTACATTTTGTGTTAATTTTCACACTTACGTAGTCATTAATTAAAGTTTCAACAAATACGTATAACATGTAGGCGACAGGATGGATGTCGGTATATGTCCCAGATAAACGGCTACTAACGTATCAGATGAGACACCTTTCAGTAAAAGCTTATTGATGGTACAATCTGTGTTCTAAGAATCAGGGGGATGAGCGTACGATTGGTACATGTGTACCTTATGTGAGTCAAAAAGGTTCAGTGGTCTGAAAATGGCGGTGCCCAGTGGCAGTAGCACCACGAGGTTGGTACATTTTGTATTTATTTTCACACTTACATTAAGCGTTGAGAAACTACATATAGGCGAGGGGGTAGCGGTAGGTGTCCCCGATAAACGGCTACTAACGTCTTCACTGAGGCATCATTCAGCAACAAGGTACAATGGACGCGGGTCTCTCTCTCTCTCTCTCTCTCTCTCTCTCTCTCTCTCTCTCTCACTCTCTCTCTCATCCTCTCCTACTCATCTCTCTCCTCTCTCTCTCTATATATATATATATATATATTATATATATATATTATACAATACAATACAATACAATACATTTTATTCACTCTAAGCCACATACGTGACACACGAGGTATACAATAGATTACATGATACAACGATGGGTAAAAATACAAAATGCATATGTATAAGCTTACTAGTCATTATAACCATAAAGCATTTCTTATAAAAATAGCTAAATTTCTTAATTGCTTTCCAGATTTTTTCTCAAATAGCTGTGCGAATTTTAAAATATTTGGTCTTCTAAAATAAAATGGCTTGATACCGTTTTCGAACTTCATCATAGAAGCGGCACTCGAAAAGGAAATGAAACTCGTCACCGAGAGCACCAGCGCCACATTTGTTGCAGACCCTGCTTGCTCTCGGCACACCTGTCCATCTACCAGTTTCGACCGCCAGTCTATGATTACAAGTTCGAAATCTGGTCAATGTTTTTCTTAACCTTTCCGTGAGATTAATTAAATATGTTTCTAATCCAAACTCTGTTTTAAAGATTCTATACGTAATTCCACGTGAAGATGAATCGATGCTGGTGAGCCATGACTGAATAAACTGGTTCTGAAGCTGAGTCCTGGCGTAGTGGCTCAGCCAGATAGCATTAACATCGTTCTGGCTAAGCCATACGTCAGGAACTCCAATTTCAGTACAAGCATTGACCAGACTGTGCAACGTGTGAATGTATGTTTATAATCGCATAGGCATCCAGTCGCCTCGAATTACTTAAATAATTACTATTACTCCCATTATTAAACTAGTCTCCATTTGCAATGCCCTGCCAAGATTAACAATAACTGGCATCGGTAAACGAAGCTACTCGCCTTAATAAAACAAAATCAGTACTCAGTACTCAGTGACCTTGACCTTGGGCGGTCGGATGTGGGTTGTATAAAAAAAAAGCAGCATCCCTAGACACACAGTTATTGAATTATTATTTTTTTAACTATTTAGCATTACAAAAAAGGTGAACATAAGTCCTCAGTGACATTGACATTGGACGGTCGGACGTGGGTCGTATGCAAAACAAAGCACTATCCATAGACACACACTGTGACCAAATATTATCAAAATCGGTGAAGTGGTTCATGAAAATTAAAAGGTGTTACTAACGTACGTACGTACGCACGCATGTACATACATGGACTAATGAGAGAATCTGGAAGGTTTAAAAAATACTACCGTAGCGAATGCAACAGGATGGCCAGTGTGACCCTTCTTTTTGTTTTTCTTGATATGCTGCTATAACCATTCGCGAACGGTTTCAACAGTTCATCTATGCGTCTCCTTCGTATTCATTAGTATTTTCTCATTGTGAATTTCGATCAGCAGAGAGCAAGTTGATCCACCCTGCTGGATCTGGTGTAAACTATTAATGGCTACAGTTTGCGATTGTGTGTCCATGTGTACCTCGATCTGTCCTTGTTTTTCTTTGTTATTATTGTGTACAGGTTCTTGAAGAATGATTCATATTTCGATGTATGTGTTGTTTCGGTATCTCTGATGGTTTGGGTGCATTGGTGTTTTTTAAACATTGTTACCAACATACAATTTACAACACCTCCCGCGAATTGCACGTATTTATAAGTACAAAGGTGAGAAACAGGGCTTCTACCCGCGAATATTTTTAACCAATAAAACCATATTTTTTAACCGATAACAATAAAACCGGTCACAATATTTTTGTTCAGATTAATGTATTTGACCGAAACCGCCAATGTAAGTGAAACAATTATAGATCCTCTGAAAAACGTCATTGACTAACAATATGTGTCATCCAATAATGGCGTGACGGTAAGTGTCCTCGTGGATAAAGTTCGAAGTTATTCGACCATTTTGACAGATCACGGGAAAATGGCGATTCGAATTAATTTAATTCAGTACACGCTTTGTTATCCAATAAAATAGCCCGTTACGAAGCCGCCACACGTGGGCAGAGGGCTCGCTAGAAAATCGCGCAGATAAATGTTCACGCATTCTATCGGCATCAGCAGATTGACTTATGTCCCCTGAATCGATAGAGCCCGAATTTGGAGTTTGTGCTTAAAAATTAATGACATAATGGGTTGGAAATTGTATTGGCTAAATATTGAAAACGCTTTCTTTCCTTTAGATATTTTGAGATCATTGGCAATGTATATCGTGTGTAATGTTTGAGCATTAGTAGTTGCACAAAACTATGCAAATGACCCCAAAACAACGAAATCCACCCAAATCCACCAAATACCCATATGACACCAACTTAATGACCGTCTGTAAAGTAGATACACGTCAAATATGAAATTCTTTGAGTGAATATCTGCAGAAAATTGATAAAAGGGTGAATTGGGCTTAACGCCTTATTATCAGCTAAGGACAACAGTTTAAAGTCTCATCCGACAGACAAGTGGGTGGAAATTCTAAGCATTTTGCACACCTATGGTGAGGATTGAAGTACAATGCCATATACGAGGGTGGGTCAGTAAGTAGTGCCACTTGATCATTGTCTTTCTAACAACTCGTCCAACTTGTTTCAAATTTGGCACATGCATTACACTAGGCCACGGTCCATCTCTACAACATGTATTACTCTGCTTAATGTGTCACCCTAACACAGAAGCCGAGCTCACTCAAACCTGGATCAAATTGTATTTATCCACTGTTCCTGTCAATTCTGAATTACATTCAATACACATGTTTCTACCGACATACTTTTGGCTACTAAACACATTAAATCTACAAAATGTAAATTAAAAATACAAGTTTGGAATTTGTGGACCTATTTTCAAAATCTAACTTCGAGTTTGTTAGCTACATCTTTTAAAAGCTCTAAAGCCATGTTTCGTTTTTCGACCCTCTAGGTAAATAAAAAATATTCGGCAGCCGGCCAGCAATTACAAATGAAACCATAATGTAACTGCTATACTAATGAATTTAAAATTCTGACCACAAAATGTGTCTATTATCCGACACGAACCAATGAAACAATACTAAATTGCAATACATTAATATAAAGTAAATAGTATATCATCAGCTTAAACATTGGCGTTACGGTCGATTTGAAAGTCACCAACGCGAGGACCCATGTTCCATTTTGAAGGTATACATTACGACCCAGACACTTGTTTGCTTCGGGCGTAAGAGGTGTGCGAACATAGTTTTCCCGAAAGAATATGTTAAATACAGTAATGCATATATTGGCAATATGTTATACAATAAGTAATGGAACGCGTATTTTTTATAAAAAGTGGTTAAAACTGTGTGAGAAATATCACAGAAACCTGTTTGTTTACACACCGGCGTCTATAGTACCTTCAATAACTTTTTACTGAATGATACGTTAGTATCCGTTTATCGGGGACACATACCGCTACCCCCTCGCCTATATGTGGTTGCTCAAAGTTTAATGTAAGTGTGAAAATAAATACAAAATGTACCAACCTCGTGGTGCTGCTGCCACTGGGCGCCGCAATTTTGAGACCCGTGCACCTTTTTGACTCACATAACGTACCCATGTACCAATCGTACGCACATTCCCCTGAGAATACATGTATTCTTATGACCCAGCTACAATGAACGCCGGTGTGTAAACAAACATTTCTGTGACATTTCTAACACGGGTTTTACGTTTTATCAAAAATACGTGATCCAATGCTTATTTTTATGACGTATTCCCAACACAAATGCATTATTTAACATCGTTTTCGAGACAGTTTTGTTCGTACCCCTGATGAGCCGCAATTTTGAGACCCGTGAACCTTTCCGACCCACATAAGGTACCCGTGTACCAACCCTGCGTTCACACCTCTGTGGTGTAAGCCTATGCATGAGTAATCTATTTAAATTTCATACCACTGGCTGTGCCATTCATTTTTTTCTACTTTATCTGCGTCTGTAATTGAAGTGGGCCGTTCTCATATTGAGTAGTCTCCTCTGGAGCTGCTTGAAATTCAAGCCACAAGACAGCTTAGCAAGGGAGGATTCGTGGGGTGGGAGGAGGCGGGACTCTGCGCCCAACCCCCACCCCACCCCCTACAATTCGGCGAGTTCAGTTTTCTTTTGTTCTAAAATTAGCCAGAACGCAGGAAGTATGATGTAGGTAGCAATTAGTAGTTCAACCCATGGATGGAACAGAACAAACACCTATCGAAACGGTGTTTTATTTATTGTAGAAGTTCTGTGTGACAAAAATAACACTTAAAATCCCTTACAGAAATATCAGGTCTCTGGCAACCAATTGCGGCAAGGTTGCGGCAACTAGTTGCGGCAAGCTTGCGGCAAGGTCGTATTTCGTATGCAAATGAGCGTTCTGGCACATAGTTGCGGCAACCTTGCGGCACACAGTTGTGGCAACCTTGCGGCACACAGTTGCGGCACACTTGTGGCAAGGTTGCCGCAAGGTTGCCGCAAGGTCGTATTTCGTATGCAAATGAGCGTTCTGGCACACAGTTGCGGCAACCTTGCGGCACACAGTTGTGGCAACCTTGTGGCACACAGTTGCGGCACACTTTTGGCAAGGTTGCCGGAAGGTCGTATTTCGTATGCAAATGAGCGTTCTGGCACACAGTTGCGGCAACCTTGCGGCACACAGTTGCGGCAACCTAGCGGCACACAGTTGCGGCAACCTTACGGCACAGTTGTAGCAGTACGTTATATTTGCAGCATATATAGTTGTGGCACATATAATTATTCTGGCCATATATAGACGGACGGACATTTGCAACACTATTATATACACCCTTTTCTTTGAAGGTGCGCAAAATAGACATGTAGTGTGGCTCAGTGGTATCGAAGCGGGAGAATATCTATATGTTAGCAGAACTTTTGTTCATTTTATCTGGTCGAGAGTTCGAACCTCACAAAACGCATTACTTTTTTCGATATCATTCTGTTATATTTATGATTGCCTGCTGGATACGGGAATACGTGAATAGGCAATGATTATCACTATTGTTATATGACCTCAATGTGACACGATCGGCGAGAACATACTCCAGATTCTTCATGTACACATATATGAAATGAGTGTGCATTTAGTTATTAGTTTTCTTCAAAGCGAGACTAACGTTCTACATATAATCTGTCTCATGCTTAATTAAAGTAATTTGTAAGAGCAACACACATAAAAAAGAAATATGTAATAAAACATAAACAAATCAAAATATACATGTATGTATGAACAACTAAGATTCAAACTCGATCACTACCCCTATGAATGGAGGGGGTATGCGGAATATATTATATCCCTTTGCAAATTGTTTGCAAAAGTGTTTGCAAAGTATGTTCTACAAATATTTGCAGAATATATTCTGCAGTCTGTAGTGTAGATTTGGAACGACGTGTGCAAACAGACTGCAAACAGATTGCAAATTAAGGGTATGCGCAAGAACTTCAACAACCCTTTGCAGAAGGTTTGCCGCAAATAGATTGCAAACCCTGCATATGCAATTACTTGGCAAATAAAAAACAATTACGCTGCAATTATTTTGCAAATGCTCTGCAAATATATTGCAAATAGATAACAAACACTTCGCAAATAGATAGCAAACGCTCTGCAAATACATTGCAAACACTCTGCAAATAGATTGTTATATTACCTGTTTCCAGTCATGAAAGATATTTTGCCAAATGTGTATTTGAATCATGCAATATATATATGCTTTTAGTTAATGGCATTTACCTGCTTCTAAAATCAGTTATTACAAATAACGATCTGAAAAATTCTACGTTGTTACTGCAGCATTTCTGTCTGAGAATATGCCATCGTTGTATTTAGAAAACAATTGCACATATATAACATAAATTTACCTTCTTGCGTTCGGAACCATGGACCTCTGGACATTTTCATGCTTTGAATATCTATGAAGACTTAAATGGAGATCTCAGGAAACTGTTTCATGCATGGGTCACAGAATTTTGAAATGCAGATTGCAAATGCCAGTTCACGTATACGTACTACTTCAGAAATTCTCCAAGAATGCAAATATGATGCACACCAATAAACAGGGATCGCACCGCACATCTACCATAAGCTGACCTATCCTAGAGGCGATAGACCATGGCAGAACAAGACTGCAAGTTTCCGAGGAAATAATTTATTTTGGTCGACCACACATACTAACATTAACTCAAAGTGAGAAAGATGCTATTTACTCATATATATATAGGTTTGAATGTTAATGAAGTTGAACAGTTCTAAGTGTGGGACAGATTGATTGCATGCATGAACATAAATATGCTACATTTGTAAATGCCCAGATAATGCAGATGTAGATGATTTGTGACCAAAACAGATTGCAAAAAAAGCTTTTCACAGCGGATTTCTATTGGTTTCCTTAATATATATGACCCTGAAAATATATAGATAGAATATAGAGATAGATAGATAGGCAGCAATACGTGGAACAGACAGTAGCTAGCTATATATATAGTTCATTTGTTTATGAAATCTCTTACTGTAGTTTGGTTGCAATGTGTGCATAAATTATAATCAATCGTCTATGTCTGTCAGTCACAGTATGTGTGTCAGTCTTTTATCCAGTTTGTATTATTATGCCTGTCTTTTGATTTGTAATTGTATTGTGTCTTTAACACTGGAAAGTGATGGAATGCGAGTCCAATATCGCATACGTTGTTTACTGGATCCAGTCGGTTACTGGTTAGTTCTTTCATAATTTGGAACTCAAAATTTTCTTATTAGATTTAAATGATACATAGACTAGTCTTATAATCCTTTCTGAGTCTAGTTCATTGATTGTGAAATAGTTTACTGTGGTTTGATTGTTGACTTACATATTGAAGTAATTCATGTTTAAATCATAAATAATTTAAACCATGTGACAGCTTAACTTCTAGTTGTTGTTGTTGTTGTATGTCTGTAATTCAGGCGCTTATTTTTCGCCTCAATCTCTCTGCAGCCACAAAGACTGGGAGAGCATTGTTCCTAAACATGTGTGTGCATAATCATACGTGTGTGTGTGTGGTGTGTGTGTGTGTGTGTGTGTGTGTGTCTCTCTGTGTGTGTGTCTCTGTCTCTCTCTGTGTCTGTCTCTCTCTCTGTCTCTCTCTGTCTGTCTGTCTGTCTGTCTCTCTCTCTCTCTCTCTCTCTGTCCACATGTGTCTTGGAGGTTAATAATTCCCTGACATTTCAGTGAAAGTCTACATTGATATCTCAAATGGTAATTTCAATGAGAATCATAAGGGTACACATTCAAGAGCCACCAATATTACTAACATTCTCTAAATTTCCATATTTAACACAAGATGAAACTCCTAAGACTTGGAACATTTAGGAATTTTGTAATGTGTAACATGGCTTAAAAATTCACTCGCCCCGCTCCCCATGGCGATTCAATTTTCATGTTGGCGAGAGGATTTTCACTGGTCCGATTTGGCGAGTGACACATCGGGCAAGGCCATTCTGTATTTTCAGAAAACTAAGAAAATTTGATTAATTTCCAGCTATTTCAAATTATTTTCTTTATTTTACTGGTTTTAAGCGGTTTATGAATTATTTCTGTAACTTTCATACACCCTATAGATTTCTGTTGTGAACCATCATGTCTCACCATTCGCGTTGACAGCATGACTTTGCATAAAAAAACATATCGCCGGTTTAACATTAGCCCAGCACAGATTACTGTCTTATATTCAGTGTCATTCCTATAAAATTGTTTGATTTTGTCTTCGTCTGGTGCTACACACCAAACAAGGAGTTCGAAGTTATACAAATTTGCACTAAAAACGAACTTTCTAGACCAAAATGTGCGTAGTGACAGTAGTCTTGTTCTGACTTAGGGGAGATAACTCTTGTTTACTAATGGACTTATTATAGTGGAACATTTATTTTTGAAAATAACTTTATAATAAACGGATAAAGAAGTAATAATACTATATAATCTTAATAGTATGTACATTAGTACTCGTTTAAAAGCTGTAGAAATATAATTGTTAACAAATTTAAATGATTTTGTGTTTATTATAATACTCCTTTTTAGGCACCATCTCGTTATTACATTCTAACACGTGACTCCATTTTCTTGTCCAACATGAAAACGCCAATAGCAAAATAATTCAAACAAATTGGTTTCCCAGTGAAGGAAATTTTGTATTTTCATTGTTAAATATACAATGAAGCTCTCACCCACCCCACACATTTTGCTGTTGAACATACATGCAACACTATTGGCAATCCATCAGTCATTATTATGTTCTTATGCTTCACATTTTGAACAAGCTAGTATAATACCAATCTAAGGGTCTGGTCATTATTTATGACCCAGGGGGTTGGGGTGGGAATGGGGCTGGATAAATTTTGTTAACTCACCTTAGAAAAATATAAGCCCCCACCTTTTCCAACAGATTTTCATTAAATGTTCAATGTCCCCCCTCCCCTCCCCCCCCCCCCCATTGAACAATTAATAATGTTCAAACGAGACGGATCAAATGAGCGGTAACAACACTCCCACCCCCCACCCCCATTGAACAATTAATAATGTTCAAGCCCAAAACGAAACGGTTCAAATGAGTGATATATACGTTTTGTAAGAACTTGTAGCCAAAGCCCATTGTATGTATTAAAGTCTGCATTGTATGTATTACTATGTTTATGTTTATAATTTTTCCGATTAAACAACTTAGCCCTTTCAGACAACCTTGTGCAATCTGCTATTTCAATCTCACACAAAGTTTCTTTTGTGGCAATGCTATGGCACGCTTATGATGTGCTATCTTGCAAAGTAACGGTTGTGGCAACTTTGTGGCAACCTGCTATTTTCAATCTGGCAACAAGTTTCATTTGTGGCAATGTTCTGGCACGCTTATCATGGGTCATCTTGCAAAGTACCAGTTGTGGCAACTTTGTGGCAACCTGCTATTTAAATCTCGCACAAAGGTTTGTTTGTGGCATGGTTCTGGCACGCTTATGATGCACATTTTGTATAAAGTACCCGTTGTGGCAATGTTCTGGCACATAGTACTATATTGTGGCACACTTGTGGCAATGTGAGACTGGGCAGAAAAAAGGTTGCCGCTAGCGGCACGTATCTGCAACCTTGCGGCACAGTCTTCTGGCACACTGATCAGGTTGCCGCAAGTTGCGGCAACCTTGCGGCAAGGTTTTCATTTCTATAAGGGATGACATAAGGTTTTATTTCCTCTATGCTCACTTTTATTTATATATAAGGGTGTGAATTGGATTTAGAACATTAACGCCAGTAACCGATTTCACCAACATTGCAAAGTATACTTTTCTTGCATAGTATACGTTGAGGGAGTAATCATTTATTTTTCCCGAAATGCATTTTTTCATACAGAACTAACGACTGCATATATTTGATGATTAAAAGTATGCAGATTTATTTTACTGAATTTATTACATTATCACAGCCAAAATGGCTGTGATAATGTAATAAATTCAGAAAATAAAAATTAATAAAGTTATCCTTATACTCAGGCTGAACATTTCTCCATCAAAGTATACTTTGCTAGAAAAGTATACGAAGCCATGGAGACTTTTGACGTGTGTGGTGTATGTACTGTTATTATTAAATGAAGATGCTGATATATATAGTTATACCGTTGAAAGTCGAAACACGCCGAATTCCCTGTGGCTGTGACTGCAGATATGGGGCTTATGGGATTTGTGACCAGTGTAATTCCTGATCAAATAGCACATTCACAACTTGATTTACAAAAATTAATCTGGATTTTTACCTGGTCACTTTACAGTAATCAACAGATTGACATATATAATCAGATATGCAAAACAATAGATGACAGAAAACACACGTGTATCGTTTTGTTTGTGACATATCAAAAGGCATCTGATCGAGTTTGGCACGCGGGACTTCTATTTAAATTGAGTCAGAATGGTATAGATGCCATTCTTCATAGTTAGTTTGGAAACTATTTATCAAATAGATCACAGAAGGTGTTTGTAGGTTCATCTTTTTCTGAAAACTTAATAATTAGTGCTGGTACAAGGTTCTTGGTCTTCTCCTTTGTCTGATATATGTAAATTATATTGCAGACACACTAATCAGTACAACCTGTGGTTTGTAAAATTCAACCCCTCTAAAACTGATGCTATGATTTATTCATTAACGAGACACGCAGAACCATATTTATATTTTAATAACGTCCAACTTCAATGTGTCGAACATCACAAACACTTAGAGCTAACTCTTAGTCAAGATGGAACCTGACATGAACACATTTTAAATATAATGGTAACATCATCTAAGGTATTAGGTTCTATGAAAATGCTTAACCCTTATACTGCTGAATGAAATGTTGTCGTCTGCTTATGTTTTATTTTCGATTTTTCTCATCAAACACATGGTTTGACAGCATTTTAGAATTATTTCCAATGGAAATGATTCTAAAATGCTGTCAAACCATGTTTTTATTGAGAAACAGGGCAAAATACAAAGCAACAGCAGACGACAGTTTTCGCGCTCAGCAGGCTAAGGGTTAAGTTTAAACTGAACAGAAAGACACTAAACCAAATAAATAGTTCTTACATGAGACCAATTATTGAGTATGCATCCATTGTTTGGGACAGTTGTACCTGGAACGAGTTAGCTGACGAAATTAAGAGCTCTCCTTCCATAACAGTTTTTAAAGCTAAGATAAAACAAATATTCAAACCTCCTATTGTTCCAGAATACTATCTGATCGGTGATATAACGCAATCTGTTTACCACGCCCGTATACGAAATCAATGTTACCTGTAGTAATCTAATTCAGACATTTTACGAATACTCTACGAGAATCACCATTATGTCACTGTATTTCTCTTGATGTAGAAGATGCTGAGCTTTTTTTTTAAATGCGCATCATTCCACCAGTAACGCCAGCAATTGCTTACCACAACCCGTCAACACCATCCGTTATCTATAAATACTCAATTATTTGGAGACGATTTAACAGAGTTTGACGGTAATGCCAGCATTGTTTTAGAAGTCCAACGCTACATTAAACTTACTCGTCGTTGATAATTATTCACTATTTTACGTGTTCCTGTATCTTTTTAAAACTAGACTTACTCGGTGGCCCGATCTTGGGATGTCAATTGGTCTGTATTCACCGGACAGTGCAACACGATTATATTGAATCATTTTTTGAAATTCTAGTTATACATGTATTTGCTCTATACAGAGTTATTTTATACCTAAGCTAGTAACAGTTATGTCTACCGCTATAATACCACAATTTATAGTACCGTACATGCAATAAGCAATTGGGAAGGGCTGTAGCTAATGTTGTTAACATTTGTAGCCCAACTCGTTTGCTCTTATTATAGTCAATTGTATATGGGCCGCGTCATGCGAAAACCGGGCTTAATGACAACAAAATCATTTTTCACTTTTTTGCATATTCTGAATACCGCATCTTTTAAAAGTCATATACCACAAAAACTATCACTATATCTCAATTATTTTTCATGTTACATGTATTTTTGTAACACATGGTAGAATCGCAAACGACGTTTTAGCTCAATGACGTCGCAATTACGACGTTAACATTAACGGGCGACTTCAACGTCAATAAGAACGTTTAAGCGTAATGGAGTAGTAAACGAATAGGCCTGCCATGTAGGTTGATTTTAAGTAGTGTATGCATAATTTTATACTATTAGTGAATAATTGACAAACGACACGTAACCTTGGGCAAAGTCAACATTATATTGTGTGTACTTTTTGCACAACTACGAACGCCAAAAATATATGAGCCGCGCCGTGCGAAACCCGGGCTTAATGACAATATTTTCAGTTTTTACTTTTTCGCGTATTCTGAATTGTACATCTTTTAAAAGCCATATTCCGCCAAAATTATCAATGTATCCCAATTATGTTTCATTTTAGAAGTAGTTTTATGACGCGTGGTAAAAACTTATATGACGTTTTATTTTGATCAATGACGTCGAAATTACGACGTTTTTATCAACGGCGTATACATGGGGTGTTGGTCCGGACAAGTCCTATATATTTGTCATCTTTGATCGCATGTCAACCAAATTTGGATATCTCGTAGCCTGGCCAAGTGTCTCCCATTAGGCCAAGACAAAGTATGAAAATAATGTTTATGGCTCGTGTTGCAGTTGCTAATGTAACGTTATGTTTTCGATTGCGGCCCATGTAACGTAATTTCGTATGAATAAGTTTCAAATAAGGCAGAGTGAGGCGTTTCCCTGTTGTTTGCTGCTGTCTGAAATAATTTTGGGGAATAATAGCGACATCATTTAACATTTCGTATGCGACGACATATTTTAAAGTAGACAGTAGGCCGCTTATAACATTAACTTTGTGATAAAACACGATACCGGGCAGATTTGGTAGCGTGATACCTTATAATTGTCGCCGTGTGTCTTTCTTGAGGATCCCATTACCACCACCTGATATACATTATTAAGCAGTCAAGTGATAAACTAATTTACAATTAATATGTTGATGCATTTATTTTAAATTCAATACAAACCCCGGATATTTATGTCATTATATAGCTGCGTGTCTACCTCCATTTATGATAAAATGAGTGGCATTAAATGGCATATCATTCGCTAAGTACTGAATATAATTGTTCAAAAGTCTCAATTTACCAATATAATAGATGGTAATATCGTTGGCATACACTAGGTTGTTCATATTTAAGATTATTTAGGAATCAAAGTGCAGTGTAAGCGAAGACTTCGCTGATATGTAGCCAGTTAAATTATGAGTTCACCATTTTGAATTCATAAGGACAACCGACGAAAAAGAGTAAAAATGTCAAAGAACGACAGTTATGCGACAATGTATAGCGCCTGAAATATTTCTAAGTCATTGATGCTGCGAGGAACTCGTGCAAGTATCCTTGCTATAATATTTTGTCACGATACCATGGGCATAACGTCAAACATGTATTCACGTCCAATGACGTCACAAGTACGTGACGTCAAGTCATGACGTCATAATATGTGTACCGAGGTACAAGGTATCGCGTCTCATATTAGTGAAAGCTTCAGTAAGTTATCATGTTCCGTTTTCTGTTCACACTTAATGTTAACTAACACCAGTAAACGTAAATGGGAGGGTAAACTGTGAACTTTTACGGCGACGCTAGACAATTTGAAACGTCGTTTTTCCGACGTCGTTTACCGCTTTTCATGACGTTGTCATTAAGCCCGGTTTTCGTATGGCGCGGCCCATATATTTAAACTACGGTATACTGTATAAATAGAGCAATACATATGTTTAAATCAAAACCAAATAGCACACATTTAATTGTAGCCTGCTAATGATCTATATTGTTTGTTTGAACCATGTCGGGTGTTTCATTGATGGAATGGCGAACAATGCAGATCCTCATCACCCATTTCTCCAGTCACAGCCACATAGATGCTAAGCGCGCCGAAATACACATTTGGAGGAATTTCTTGACTCTTTGTACGCACTGGGTCCTAATTCTTAGGACCCAGGGGCCCGTTTCACTAAACTTCTTACGACTAAAATATTCGTAAGTGCAAAATTATGATAGTTTGTAAATTTCACATTAGCAATATTTTCTTGCAAACAATTATTAGATTTACATTTATTGAGCATAGGCTGCATATGCAGCCTATGCTCAATAAATGTAAATCCATCAATTGAAATTTCCAGACAATCCTAAATTTGCACTTACGAACTTCTTATTCGTACGAAGCTTAGTGAAACGGGCCCCAAGTGCGCACGAGTGGTGGGATTTGACCGATATTCAAGCACTAACGACCGGCACCGCCAATTAGTAGCACGTAAAAATCTAAAAGAGAAATCAGGAGAAGAATTCCGAATCTTAAAAAGATCGTTCTGTATGCTGCGCGGCAATTGTCTAGTTTCTGAGTTAGAACCCGGGTCCAAAGAACATATAGGCATTCTTATGACCCAGCAATAACCCAGTTCGATCGAATATAATAAGTTAATTAAAAACAAAAACAAAACTTCGTCTTTGATATATTATAATAGTACACGTGCGCATATATAGGCCTTTTAAATCCTTTTTTCAAAGTGTGTCATTTAAAGAAACAAAATGTGTTGTGCTTGAATAATGTTCTTGTTTCTTTTTTATTGGGGCCTTTAATTGACACTTGAGTATGATTTCTAAGGTCAGTGGTATATTTCACTGGTATATTTGAAATGGTGGCGCGTTTAAGTTATAATTTAATATTTTGATTTAACCCCTTCACCCCGAAGTGACGGAATGGATTTTGATATGTTAATTATTCAACCAATCCAACCGTCACACAATGTTTTCGGACTAGTCAATTTATGAAAAGGGGGTATTTTTTGTTCTGAAAATTACTTTAAAAAAGTGTATGCCATCTTCTCTTGCATCTAATATTCCATGTTCCTTCAACTGACTTATTCCTGTTAATTGGAAGATTCCTGTTTGCAGCTGGATGCGTTCATCTTCATATAGTTGGCAGTGTAGAAGGTATGAGATGTGGACTATATTTCGCCACAAGAGCACTTATTTTAAATAGTCTGATGATCATATTTTGAATTTTTATTCATTCAGTGATGAGTAACCTGGCCGACTATGGCTGTGTCTGCTTCAAGTGATTCGAACACATGCTTTATTCTTAAAGTTTATAGCTGGTCCAAATTCATATGAGCTTCTACCTCTATCAATCATCTAGCTCCCACTGCCTTTGTCACTTTGATTGACTAGACGCATTGGCTGCTCTTTTGTCGTCTGATAAGGTGGTGTATGGACTGTTTCCTTCTGGGAGTGATTGGGCTTCCTGTGCTCCTTCTTTGCTAAGCGACCAGCAATGTCATTTCCCTTGATTATTGAATATCCTGTGGCTTATTTCACCAACATTGCAAAGTTTACTTTTCTAGTATACTTTGAGGGAGAATATTTAAGTTATATTTTACTGAATTTATTACATTATCACAGCCATTTTGGCTGTGATAATGTAATAAATTCAGTATAATAATTCTGCATACTTTTAATCATCAAATATATGCAGTCGCTATAGTTCTATATGAAATAATGTATTTCAGGAACAATAATTGATTATACTCCCTCAAAGTATACTTTGCTAGAAAAGTAGACTTTGCAATGTTGGTGAAATAGGCTACTGGTGTCCAATATATGTGTACTGATCATTTCCTGATAATCTTTAAGTTTTTAATTGCAGCATTTGTATCTTGGATTGTTTCTTTACACTGGTCGGTTTCCCATGGCTATATCCTAATGTTAAGAGATCGACTGCAGTATGATTTTCATGAATTCCAGGTTTCTGCAGAGATAGAAATAGCCGTACATTGTACTGTAGGGGTTTTTAATGTCTCTGATTTCTGTAAAATGCTATTTACATTGCCATTAGCTCTCTCAATTATAGAATTGAACCAAACTTGGACACTGCAACAACAATAAAATCCGTATCTTCTTGTTTATATAAAATATTGACATACGTAATAATAATAATAATAATAATAATAATAATAATAATGGTATAGTAAATATATTAATGACGGTATTTAGTGTCTAAAATAATATCATTTTACTATTTACCATTTGTTGACACAAGATGGCGGAAAATTTAAACAAACCTTCAGATTTCGCTATAAATAAGCAAAAAGGTGTGCCCTTTCGCATTTTTATGTTATATATTCATATTTTATTTGTAATACTATCTTATACTGTTTGGGCTCGTGAAAGAATTTAGACGATGTAATTGTCTAATGCCCTAAAAACAACTATTGAACAATGCTTGTCCGAACTTGATTTCCGAGAACCTATTTTCGACAGGGATAATTTCCGTACATTTGTCGTTTGGTTTGTTATTGTGGAGAGCAACATATCTTTGCAATGTTTATTTCGTCTCTTTCACAATTCTGTATGCATTATTGATGATAGGGTAAGTTGAAGCACCCACACATCGACACCTCTGGGATAGAATCAGCCCATCAAAATCAAGGAAACCGAAATTCCTTCCTATTGTTACTTGTATTTATCTCTGTTATAATAATAACAATCAGTGCCATTGTCCTGAGAATTTACTTAGCCAAGTCATGTTTCCGTGTTTTACGATCATGAACAGACATTGCCATTGGCGATAAATAACGATGACAGTCAAAATTTCCCCAGACAAGGGTGCAAATGATGTCTGGTTTAGAGAGGTCCCACTGCTCCACATAAGTGATGAAGTATTTCTAAGAGGAAAGAGTTTCGCCCATTGTCGGGTTTGAACCCACGACCCCCGTAACACTAGCACGGCGCTCTTACCCACTGAGCTGACCGGGCGATCGTGTCTGACCACCACACACGGACACTACACTCCTCCACTTCTTATCCTTTGGGAGCCAGGCATCTAGATATGGCAAGAAATCATACCACTTTCCCTGATGGGCGTGTTTGTGTACTAGTCTACATGCATTCAAAGTATTACTACAACTGTCTACAGGGACAATTACTGGGACAGTACAATCTTCTACGGGGTACACACTGGTATACAGCATCTACATAGTACTACATAGTACTACTAAATTCTACAAGGGTATACAGGGGCACACACTGGTATACAGCATCTACATAGTACTACATAGTACTACAAGGTTCTACAAGGGTCTACAGGGGCACACACTGGTATACAGCATCTATATAGTACTACATAGTACGACAAGGTTCTACAAGGGTCCACGGGGGCACACACTGGTATACAGCATCTACATAGTACTACAAGGTTCTACAAGGGTCTACAGAGGCACACACTGGTATACAGCATCTAGATAGTACTACATAGTACTACAAGGTTCTACAAGGGTCTACGGGGGCACACACTGGTATCCAGCATCTACATAGTACTACATAGTACTACAAGGTTCTACAAGGGTATACAGGGGCACACACTGGTATACAGCATCTACATAGTACTACAAGGGTCTACGGGGGCACACACTGGTATACAGCATCTACATGGTACTACATAGTACTACAAGGTTCTACAAGGGTCTACGGGGACACACACTGGTATACAGCATCTACATAGTACTACATAGTACTACATAGTACTACATAGCACTACAAGGTTCTACAAGGGCACACAATGGTATACAGCATCTACATAGTACTACAAGGTTCTACAAGGGTCTACGGGGGCACACACTGGTATACAGCATCTACATAGTACTACATAGTACTACAATGTTATACAAGGGTCTACAGGGGCACACACTGGTATACAGCATCTACATAGTACTACATGGTACCACAAGGTTCTACAGGGGTCTACGGGGGCACACACTGGTATGCAGCATCTACATAGTATTACTTAGTACTACAAGGTTCTACAAGGGCACACACTGGTATACAGCATCTACATAGTACTACAAGGTTCTAGAAGGGCACACAACGGTATACATCATCCAGTGTGTAGCTGACATAACTGGTATCAAAGTATAGTCAATAGTAAATTAATAAAAATAAACAACACAGTAGTTGTTTACTTCAATGTTGTTGTTGTTGTCTGTAATTCAGGTGCTTATTTTTCGCCACAATCTCTTTACAGCCACAAAGACTGCAAGAGCTTTGTTTCGACTGCTCGACTTGATTGTATGTAATTTAGCAACACATGGAGAAATAAGAACTGTAACAGTGAGGCGGTTCATATGATCGTCACAATATGTGGAGAAATAAGAACTGTAACAGCGAGACGGTTCAAATGGTCATCACAATATGTGGAGAATATAATTTATGGTGGTCACAATATGTGGAGAAATAAGAACTGCTGTAACAGTGAGACGGTTCAAATGATCGCAATATATGCAAAAATAATCTACAGGTATACAAAATAGTCTACAGCATCTATAATAAAGTACAATGGGTTACATAGGGTACAAGGGCACAAACTAGTCTACATCATATACAAGTAGACTAACAAGTGTTTACAAGTTCTGCATACCAATTAAATGTGTCCATTTCCTGTGTCAAATCTGTGGCCAGATATCTCTGTTCTAAGTAAGAAGTGTGTATTTTCCTGACTGTGATTTATGGCCCCACATACTCCCTGTGGTATGTATGAGAAAACAGGTATTGTTTCATTTGTGAGCATGAAGCATGACTGGTGTTTTATTGATGGAATGACTAACAGTGCAGATCCTGATCAGACTGTGCAGATGCACAGCCTGATCTGGATCTACTCTGGCCGCAAAACCCATAAACTCCATTTCTGCATACACAGCCACTTTTATCAAAAACATTGGTAGTTTACGAGACAAGAAACTTTCAGCTGAATGTAAATTTCTGTCAAGTTGTCTATTTTTCCCATTGTTTTTTTTCTGACTGATGTATGGCTCCCACGGATTCCCTGTGCAGTGGTGTGTATGAGAAAACAGGTATTGTTAAATTAGTGAGCTTTGTTTGTTTATTAGTGTTTAACGGCCTGTCAACACTAAGGTCATGTAAGGCCGGGCAAATGGGTTCGATCCCATTTTAACCTGCTGCATTGGGGGGAAATCCCAAAATCAGAACGGAATATTTACATTGAGAAAAAGTATATTCAGCCCTGAAATTTGAATAACTTGACCTGGTGACAGTTCCATACCACACCAAAGTCACTTGGCCCCTTCCCCTCAAATAGAATTATGAATAATCATAATACTCATATAACGGGTATAACCAGATTCAACTGTCACATACAAAATGCCAAATACGTATGTGAAGGCCAAACCAGGTATCCAGTCGGAATTCCGGTAAGGATGAACGCCGATCGTTGAATTACCCGTCGCAGACTCCCGACCAACCCTAGTGAGCTTTGTAGACCCAATATAAGACTACATCTGGAATCAGTAGAACTGATGAGTGAAGAGATAGATCTACACTCAGTCTGGCAATTGGTTAGTATATATGTGTAGCACCTGATCTATTTACCATTTGTTGCTGCGTCTGGAGAAAACAGGTTTATTTTATTTGTCACCAGTGTATATCCTGATCAAATAGCATCTGGATCTGGATCTACACTGGCCACAAAACCGATAATCCCAATGTCTCCCATCACATCCGCATTTACCAAAAACATTGTTATGTTATAAGACAAGGTATTTTGTCATCCCGCGTCTGTCCGTTCGTAAGATTTGCGTTAAAGGTTTTATTTGTCGGTCCATGTGGCGGCTGAGGGCATCCATGAGCCTCTGCTCACTTGCTCTAGTTTCTTATGATGCAAGGCAATGGGAGTCCGGCCATAAATCACAGGAAAATATACGTAGGTTGAACCTGATGTGAAAAATAGACAACTTATAGACATGGACATTCAACTCAAAGTATATTGTCTCATAAACTACCAACGGTTTTGGTAAATGGTAAATAGATCATCTATACTATCCAATAGCCAGACTGAGTGTAGACCTGTCTTCACTCATCTTCTGATTCCAGATGTATTCTTATTATTATATTGGGTCTACAACGCTCACAAATGTAAAAACAATACCGGTTTTCTCATACATACCATTGCACAGGGAGTCTGGGGGCCATAAATCGGTCAGAAAATGCTACACACTTCTAAGTTAGAACAATGGGAAACAAAAACAATGTCCACTCACATCAAAGTATCTTGTCTCATAAACTACCGACGGTTTTCAGTAAATGTGGCTGTGACTGCAGAAATGGAGCTTAAGGGTTTTGCAGTCAGTGTAAATCCAGATCAGCTTGTGCATCCACATGGTCTGATCAGAATTCGCACTATTCACCATCCTATCAATAAAATGACCGTCATGCTTCACGCTCCCAAATGTAACAATACGTGTTTTCTCATACATACCACAGAGAGTATGTGGGGCCATAAATCACAGCCAGGAAAATACACACTTCATAATTAGAACAGAGATATCTGCCACAGATTTGACACAGGAAATGAACTTTTAATCCGTATGATGAACTTGTAAACACTTGGTAGTCTACCATATAGACCTTGTCATTTTCTAGGCAAGGCTATCATGACCATGTACGATCATGATGAGGATATACCTTGTTTGATACCTTGTATCAACAAGATGGCCGTGGCCTGTATATCATGCGCGCCAAAGCCAGTATAGATGAACAGCATGTGCCCGTCTTGTATAGACCAGCATAGGTCTGTACAACATATAGATGTAGATGTACAGCATGTGCCCATCTTGTACAGACCAGCATAGCTCTGTACAACGTATACATGTACAGCATGTGCCCGTCTAGTATAGACCAGCATAATTTTGTACAACGTATACATGTACAGTATGTGCCCGTCTAGTATAGACCAGCATAGTTTTGTTCAACGTATACATGTACAGCATGTGCCCGTCTTGTATAGACCAGCATAGCTCTGTACAATGTATATATGAGCGCCCTGTGCGATTTCCAACGTTAGGCTCAAAATAACGTTACGTGGGAAATCCTGGTTTTCTGACATCACTATGTGGAGCAGACGACGTTTCAGAATTGAGTCGCTTAACGTCTAACGTCAATTTATGTGACAAACTTAGCTGGGAAACTGAGAGTCAACGATTTCGATCTAAGTAGAAACTTTAGATATAGTTTGATTATTGATTTTTGTATGATTCGTGAGCTCTTGTGTCTCTACTCTAGTCTATATAATCGATGAATACCGACTACGTTAAGTACGGAGTATGCCTACCGAATCGTTTCGATGTTTGACAAACGGTTTGGATTCAGGAACGAACGTAAACCATGTATACATAGCCTACATAGTGTTTCTGCCACCACATACTAGTTTAGTATGTTTATTTTGTTACAACATGAACATAAACTGTTAACTAATTAATATTTCGTCTGAAAATTTTATTTGAGGCGGATTTCACAAGGTTGTTTATACATTGCATACTACAATCCCGAGAGGAGTTGCTTCCCTAGCCGATCGATAAAAGTCAACAGTTTACCGCAGAAGCCATGTCGGCCTTGGTGGCCGAGTGGTTTTATGCTGTGTTTGATTTACAGAAGTGGTGGCTGGAAGTTGGGTGGATGACATAAATGTACGATAGGTTTGAGTAATATGTTTAGCAACGTTGTCAAAAATGGATTACTGTGGAAGTATGGAGGGACTGACGTGCGTACGCATTGACGAATAGTGACCTGCTTTGTCCGATCCGCTTTGTCCGACCTTCTACATTGCAATCAATGTCATCAGGAACAGAAACGTGACAATACAAATCACCATACCATACACTGTTACTGGGATAACATCTATTAAGAAATTCAATGCGATGTATATTTTAAGTAAATACAAAAAAACTGATGCATTAGTGAAATTAGAAACTGAAACATGAAACCGGTTGACTGCTTTTTTGTATATCACAGTATTTTCTGTCATGTTATGCAACATTAGATGAACTCATGTGACATAGTCTCGTGATGTAATACAATATGCCCTTGATACTTCAGGTGACGATGCAATCACCGACGTGACTCACTGTGACTGGGTACAATACAAACCATATTGTCTGGGTGGCTACGTGTATCGAGTCTAGAACATATATCAGTGATTCTATATTTTATGTACATCTGGTGTCCCGGTGTAATTTACTGACAAATCACACAATTTATAAGTAAAATTATTTTTTTTCAGTATTAAAAGAAACTATGTATAATACCAATCCATTAAGAAAACAGTATTTACAATTGTTGTTATGTGTGTTTAGTTATTATTTTCTGTTGTTGGCATACGTATGGTGCACCAAATGGGCATGTCCCGATCATCAATCAGCACAGTTCACAAGCCCGTAATTCTCAAATCTTGTCCATTTGTACTTTACTATACATTGCATCTGAATTAAAATAGTTTAACATTGACATTAAACTTGTTCTGCAATAAATTTGCCTTTTGTTGTCAAAAATACTGACGTTAATGTATCTGTCCCGCGAAATCGAATCATTACCGTTACGCTGAACAAAAAATGTAAAATCAGAGTAACCTCCCTTTCCTATTATCAGCTACTAATGCAATGAACACTGTTTATGGGCGCCCGTATGATAAATAAACACGGTGGTAACACAACTTAAGTCATTGCCGAGAAAGAGGCCGGTCTGTATTCAGAATTTTAAGGTTACACATTACATGCATCATTACCGTTCGGGGTTTATACACGTCCATATGTATGTAGGTCGACTGAAACCAAAATGGGTAGATAGACACACTTACAACGTTGCCTTTGCATATTCTACCTTCATGATGCGTTGTATACAGCGGGGTGAAAATGGGAGTTTTTAAAGAAAAATCATTACCGTTACGGTCATTTCCGTTACAAAATTGTGTAACGGTAATGACGATCGTGTAACGGCAATGATAAATTACCATACTAACCAGTCAGTTCATGCGTCAATTAGAAATAAACCAGGTCCCATCAGTTGTCGGTCAGTAATGGCACATTTATTCAGACCTACAACATTTATATATCAAGATTTAATTAGTAAAAGCTCTGAAACAACAAAAAACAGACACAGCTTCAAGGAGTGTGGGTTTCTATTGGCAATCACATTAAAAGTAAACACTAACTTGAAGTTATATTGTACAGCATATTCAAAGTATAAATATGTTTGTTATATATGCTGTATTAGTATTTCAAATAATTGGAAAGTCATTACCGTTACGTTTTGTCATTACCGTTACATAATCATTTCCGTTACGCCCATATTTTTGGAGACTGTGCTATTAATTAAATGTAGCTTTATAACGATGTTTGGTACATGTGGTAAAACAATGCATTCTGTTACATGCCAAGCTATTTTGTTTCGCTTAACTTTACTGATTCATATTAAATACATGTTGTTGGGTTACCATAAATGAGAAATTCCAAGACTTGCTACTAAATTTCTCTGTTTCAAACTAATACAATTAGCTTACCATATTCTTGACACTTTTCTAAATAGATGCCCCTTCAGTTTTATGTTTTATGCCATTGAAAAGAAAAAAATGTAAATGTAAAGCTATATTTACATCATGTAAATGTACGAAACGGAAATGACATTTCTGAGACCCCTGGTCCCTTGAAGAGGAAATAAAATATATAAAATGACGAGAACAATTGGCTATACTATTATAAATAGTATTATTTCTCCAAAATGTTAATTCCTAGAAATATTTTTACTACCACAAATTATGTATTACACATCCATGAAATAGGTTCACTAATCAAATTTTTCACAGCTGGCAATCATTCGGTAATTATACTGGATCTGGGTGACAACCTCAGTGTAAAATGAAGAATATGCTCAGAAGACACAGACTAATGAATTTCAGCTCATAGTCTATAAATTTAAATTTAATGAAGCCTAATCCATTTTCTCCTAAAGTGACTTAACACAACCAATAATAGTCATAAATCACACATCACCTGACCCAGGTCCTGTTGCCATGGCAGCAGACCAAAAATTACAAGATAACCTGCAGTTTTAAGACAAAACCACCAACTGCAGAATAAATGCTACTAAATTGAATCCAGCACAACTCCAGGACACTCTAGAGAATAGACTTGTAGACCCTGATCAGTTTGTGTAGGCTGGTCATGATGTACACTATCATTGCATTGTCACCAGACAAGCATGTGGACTTAAATCTCACAAAACAACTTAAAATATTACTTTTCTATGCTGGTATAAAAGAGAAGAGTGCAGGCTTTTGGAAATGGGTAGTTTTAAGCCATAAACCACACTGACCACCCTCAAATATACAGAAATATGGCAGTGACTGGAGGAATGGGGCTTATGTGATTTGTGAACAGTGTATACGTAGCTCTTGCTCAAATAGCTCACTCCGGTAGCCTGATAACGATCTATAATACTTGTTAGAAGCACAACGGGCATTTCATTGACAAAATGGCAAACAGCACAGATTCTGATCAGACTGTGTGAATGCGACAGTCTGACCTTGATCTACATTGGTGGAAAAACCCATAAGCCCCATTTCTCCAGTACCATCCACAATTTATGACAATAAACATACATTTTTTAGTTCATAGCCTATTTTACTTTTGCCCATACATTAGTGATACTTAATTGTGTTGCACTGTCAATATAGGTGCATATCTAAAAGTCAGATTTTTTATATTTAATATATTAATTAAATTCACCTGCTGATATAAAATAGTTCTATCTCATAGTTGTTGTTTAAACATAAACATAATAAATAGAATGTCTACACCCTATGCTGCAGTAATATTGGATACTTTGTGATCTGCTATGAGGATTTGTATTGCAGATAGTTGTAGTACCTGTATACTAGTACACAAACATGCCCATCAGGGAAAGTGGTATGATTTCATGCCATATATGCAGGCATCAACTGCAAGATTCAGATCATGACGAGTATAGCCTGCAACCAAAGTACACCCAGGCACAATCCTGTTTACTTCTGACGCCATTACCGGTTGGGAGCTAGTCTCCCTTGGCCGCCACGGTAGCCGGACTGGTCTATCACTGAATGACGAAAACGTAATTTGGACAACTTTTCTGTACTTCCTATATGTTTATTTATTTTATTTTTTTTCGTCTTATTTCTGACTGTCAATCTTCCTTTATGCTTTTCTCTACCGGAACGCAACCGTCGTATGATAGTCAAATGTGATTATTTTGATGTATCCTGTAAACGTAAAACAATTGAAGTATTTCTAAGGGGAAAAAGTGTCGCCCAATGTGGGGTTCGGATCCACGACCCCTGTAACACTGGCACGGCGCTCTTACCCACTTAGCTAACCGGGCGATCATGTCTCACCACCACACATGGACATGTCGCGGTTCGTAACTCACTGTGGGGAGGAAGTGTGTATTCGTGCCCTGCTAGCTCAGTCAGTTAGAGCGATGGTACGGTAAACCAGAGGTCCCGGGTTCGAGCCCCAGCCGGAGCACAATTTTCTCACCCTGTGACATTTGGTGCCCAATGTGGGGCCATGATTGATAAGTACTGCCCAAAAATATGGATTTCAAAGACACATTAAATATAGAACTCGGGGACGAATTTCAATTTGGCGGAGGGAGTACGTCGCGGTACGTAGCTCACTGTGGGGAGGAAGTGTGTATTTGTGTCTGGCTAGCTCAGTCAGTTAGAGAGATGGTACAGTAAACCAGAGGTCCCGGGTTCGAGCCCCAAGCCGGAGCACATTTTTCTCGCCCTGTGACAGACACTACAGTGGGATATTTTATTATGGCTAATTTAGAGGCACGACAGTCTGTTAGTGTTAACTGCAGACTACAGGCAATACATGATTACTGCTGTAACAGTATACATTAATAATATATACCTCACAGGGAAGTCATACTTACCTGGAGTGCTCAATGCACATGGCACAAAGTGGGGGTGATAAGTACCTGTCCGTTAGTGTCTAGTGCATGAAAGAGACAGAGAGAGCATGTGTGCTGCTTATGAAAACAAACGCTCGTGCGGAACGAAATCCGGGAAAGCTGGTTCCGTGGTGTGTTATATAATTGTGTTACATGTACATCATTTGGCCAGAACCGCGAACCAGGTGATAAAGTATGTAATGGTTAAAATATGCAATGTAGCATCACAACAACATCACGAGTGTAACATACTGTACACATAAAGATGTATAAAAAATGTTTACAAATCCACCATGACAATACCACTTGCTATAATTGTATACATTATTCAACCTGAACTACAATAGAGAAGTCAAAAACAAATATGCAAGTGAAAGATCCAGGTCCTGCAAAACACACACTACTTACTTATTACAAAACAGTTTATTCGGGTATCTGTCAGTTTGCTTCTTTAACCCATTTCAGTCTAAGGATACAATCATTTTGTTGAAAAATTCTCATTATTTTGTTTATTTCTCTTTAAAGGTATATGTTGTTACCACTCATTTGATCTGTCTCGTCGAGACAGTTCAAATGAGTGGTAACAACATGTACTTTTGAGATGAAATATAGAAAATAGGACTTTTTTCCCCCTAAAAAGTTTCATACTACTATAATTGTATCCCGTCTGGTTAATCTAGTATTTACAAATGTAATTATAAGTTTTGACTTAAAGTAAATCATAATGTTAATGACTGGTGTTTTCAGGCCGTGATATTGATCTGTTGCCGCCATCAGCCTTTGAGACGAAAACTAAGTCTGGAGATCCATGGAAGGAGATAGCAAAGGCCACGGAAGCGGTTTTGAAATTACAGTTGGAAAACACAAAATTGAAGTAAGAAATGACTTAACCCTTTCACCCCCTAAGTAACTGGAATGGATTTTGATATGTTAATTTTGCAACCAACATACTTATAGTTCAGCCAAGTGTACAATGCAATGTTCCATCCGAGTATTTATTTTCTATTTCCTGTTGAACAGTTAATCATTAAATCTGGTAATATATATCTTATTGGGGTTAAACGTTGCAATATGTGAAATAAGTGGAGCACAATGCGTGCAGCGATTGGCTTAGAAAGTTGGGTGAACTATACATGTACACGAGTGGTATGAATTGTTCATATTTCACAAGTTCTGTTATGGTATGGACATTTCACACAACGAGATGAATATATATATATATCAATAATTCCAGCACAAAAATATTTACACAATTCCCTAACATTTGATTGGTCCGTAGCAAGTCTCTGTCCAAAATTTATATCCCAGTGAACTCCCATGCCGAACTACTTTCCGTAACCGTCAGGTGCAGTTAAAATAATTCTTAAGAAAACGGAAAATAAACACATTTTATTGATGAATTTATTTCGAATGCTGGAATTATAAGGAATGAATGGCCTTTTTGTGGAATTTATCGGGGATATAAACTTGGAAAAGTTGCGGGAATACTGGACGAGACCTTCCGGCCTTCGTCCAGTATTCCCGCGACTTTTCCAAGTTTATACCCCGATAAATTCCACAAAAAGGCCATTCATTCCTATATAAAAATATGAACATTCTATTTAATATATACCCCACCAAACAAATTAGTCAGTTTTTAGACTGTATACGAAAATACATGTGTATTGGCATTTACAGCCTACATTCTACGTCAGCTTGGCAGGTGCGTATTTGGATATACCGGAAGTACTGACATTTCACTGTGACATTGCAGTTTTGGCAGGTTCACATATGAATATAGATACTGGAACTACTGATACCTCATGAGAAATTGTTTATTTTCGTTGATGAAAACTTATGACTTTTATTTACATCGTATATTTATGTATTTCATCTGCAGGGTAGCAGCCCAGCAGGCACCTGTGGCTCCAGTTGTATTGCCGCCTCCTGCTGTTCCACAGGTAACTGAATATTTAGGGTCATTACAGTACTCATCTGCAGGGTAGCAGCCCAGCAGGCACCTGCGGCTCCAGTTGTATTGCCGCTTCCTGCTGTTCCACAGGTAACTGAATATTTAGGGTCATTACAGTACTCATCTGCAGGGTAGCAGCCCAGCAGGCACCTGCGGCTCCAGTTGTATTGCCGCCTCCTGCTGTTCCACAGGTAACTGTATATTTAGGGTCATTACAGTACTCATCTGCAGGATAGCAGCCCAGCAGGCACCTGCGGCTCCAGTTGTATTGCAGCCTCCTGCTGTTCCACAGGTAACTGAATATTTATGGTAATTACAGTACTCATCTGCAGGGTAGCAGCCCAGCAGGCACCTGTGGCTCCAGTTGTATTGTTGCCTCCTGCTGTTCCACAGGTAACTGAATATTTAGGGTCATTACAGTACTCATCTGCAGGATAGCAGCCCAGCAGGCACCTGTGGCTCCAGTTGTATTGCTGCCTCCTGCTGTTCCACAGGTAACTGAATATTTATGGTAATTACAGTACTCATCTGCAGGGTAGCAGCCCAGCAGGCACCTGTGGCTCCAGTTGTATTGTCGCCTCCTGCTGTTCCACAGGTAACTGAATATTTAGGGTCATTACAGTACTCATCTGCAGGGTAGCAGCCCAGCAGGCACCTGCGGCTCCAGTTGTATTGTCGCCTCCTGCTGTTCCACAGCTAACTGAATATTTAAGGTCATTGAAGTACTCATCTGCAGGGTAGCAGCCCAGCAGGCACCTGTGGCTCCAGTTGTATTGCCGCCTCCTGCTGTTCCACAGGTAACTGACTCACATTGGAGGCCCCTGTAACCATATGAGGCAAGCCATGCGATTTTGTACCTCTGATGTAATTTTAACTGTTGAGGGACACGAAAATAGTTGTCTGCTGTTGTTTCATATTTGTGTTCCTTCTCAATAAAAACACGTTTTGGCAGCACTTCAGAATCATTTACATTGTGCTGTTGATAGGCCGTTAAACACCAATAAATCAAATCGGGGACATGGATGGCATGATAGTATAATGCATCAAACATTGGACTGCAATATTCAAGGTTGTGGATTCAATTCCAGCCTTCAGGCATATATATATACTTGCATGGTATTTCATCCTACTCGTCTTTTGGATGAGACTTGCAACTGATGTGACTGGAGAAATGTGGCTTATGGGTTTTGTGACCACAGTAGATCAAGATCAGCTTGTGCATCTGCACAGTCTGATCAGGATCAACACTGTTCTCCATTCCATGAACTGGAACACTTTCACTTTTTTGCCATGAAAAAAACACCTGTCATGCTTGTAACGAGCAATACAGATCATTGACAGACTATTTGACCAGAAGCTACACTGGTCACAAATCATAAGCCATAAGTCACATTTCTCCAGTGACAAGCAGCCTTTGCTGTTTCTTGGATGTTACACCTTTTCATTTTACCTCGCAGGTGGCGCCAACAGTCCCAGAATGCCGGTACCAGCCAGGGAAGGAGGACCTGCGCTACATTGATGAGTTAATCAACAAGCAGGCAGGGGAGATAACTGAGTTGAAGGCGGAGTTACGGTCGTCGCGCGTCCAGCAGCGGGAGGAGATGGCCGACATGGAACGACACGTGACGCTGAAGGAGCGCGAGTATGTGCACAGGATTGCCGAGCTCGAGGCAGAGCTGCAGGCCGCTGAACACAGATACGAGCAGCAGGTGTAGTATACACTGTATAGAGATTACCGTACATACTGATACGACGGTCATTCCATTGAATGATGAAAACAAATGTGTAAGTTGATATATAGTGCGTATATCTAAATGAAATATGGCATACCGTTATTAACATTCGACACTTTGTCAATGATGTCGCATTGTATTACGTCACTACATTATATGACGTTATCGTAAAGTGACATCATCATCACATACGCCAAGCATCATGGATGCGGTGATGAGTGACTATAAAAAATAATTTGGTAAAAACATGACGTTTTCAGTGAGAAAACTGGTATAGAAATGCAAAATACGTTGGTACAACATTGCGATACTTTTGGTCGTGTATTTCGTATGGTATACCGAAACGCAAACGGAAACGCTTGCATTTCTAATAAACCCTTCTCTTGAAATAACATGAGAAAGAATATCAGCTTTTATGTAGATAACAAACAAATTGGATTTGGTGGACGATGTATATGTGAATAGATAGCTAAGAGTATCGGCATTAAGCATGTATTAGCTCAAACATATCACACTGGTAATGTAAGAATAAGAGATCAATGACCGCACAGTGGTGTCCACTCTGCCAAAAATCTATGCAGTTGATGTCATTAGTGACGTCATATCTCTGTGACATCATTTGTCACCATCTCCATTCTTTGGATTTAAGTTTGTGTGACTTAAACGTATATAACAATATCAATAAATCGGTATCTCACCTTGGGTAACAACGGTTGCCTAGTAGCCAGTATAGAAGCATTCCCGAGTATATGCAAATAAATTATTAAACACAGAGAATGCTGCATTGTATGATTTAGGATAAGTTGCTAGGATTATTCATTCTAAACTAACAATACTATAATTCCAGCACACAAATATTTACACAATTCCCTAACATTTGATTGGCCCGTAGCAAGTCTCTGTTCAAAATTTATATCCCAGTAAACTCCCACGCCAAACTACTTTCCGTAACCGTGAGGCGAAGTTAAAATAATTCTTAAGAAAACGGAAAATAAACACATTTTCTTGATGAATTTATTTCAAATGCTGGAATTATAAGGAATGAATGGCCTTTTTGTGGAATTTATCGGGGATATAAACTTGGAAAAGTCGCGGGAATACTGGATGAGGTCTTCCGGCCTTCGTTCAGTATTCCCGCGACTTTACCAAGTTTATACCCCGATAAATTCCACAAAAAGGCCATTCATTCCTATACTAACACCTTTTATTTCCTAACAACTTGTGTCTCACTGGACAGTGCGCAGCTCGGGGTAAAAAGGAGGTGGAAGATTTTCTATATATTGCAGTATCGACCCTGCAAGTTACACCAGTGTGTCTAGAAACATAGGTTTATGAATATATCTTGACTTTGCGAGGCTTGACTAGGTGTATTTCTTAGAGTATTTCATAATGCTACGTAACTCAATGTTAGCCCCGGTTGATTTTGGCATCTTGAAAAAAGGCGTATGCTATGCTGTCATGCCGGTACGGTTTTAGCGTTTCGGGCATTTGTAGCGAATTATAAGGAATGAATGGCCTTTTTGTTGAATTTATCGGGGATATGAACTTGGAAAAGCCTTCCGGCCTTCCGGCCTTCGTCCAGTATTCCCGCGACTTTTCCAAGTTTATACCCCGATAAATTCCACAAAAAGGCCATTCATTCCTATAATAAACTCTTTTCACTATATATTGGATGACCCTCGTAGTATTGTGATATGGTGGTGACTTTCCATGATTTGGTGTAGACAAGGTATAATATACCTGTAGATGTGATTACATAGTGATATTTTAATATAATATTTATTAAATAAACTTTACCGATTTCATAAAGAAGCCATGCTGTGCAAAGTTTCTTATGAAATCAGTAAGCTCTTTTAAGCCATTTCATGCTGAGGATATGCCATTTTGATAGGGGAAAAGCATAAATATTTTCTTTAAATGTGCTTAGAAGTACATTGTATATATCGCTACCACCATTTGAAGTGGTTGCATCGTATACTTTAATTGAGAAATAACAAAAATAAAATATACTGTAAAGGTGTATTCCGCATGTAATGGGTTTATAAATACATACATGAGTAATATTTTATTATGATGTTTTTAAACTAGTTTACTGATTTCATAAGAAACGTGCTATGCTATCAGTCAACAAGTGTAATAAATATTGGCTGAACTTAGCACAAGCTGAACTATATATAACTGAATTGGTTTGAGCATTAAATTTGAATTAATTGGCAGACTATTCTAATCAAAGAGACCAGATTTTGAGTATTCCATACTGAGAGTCGTTTACCCACGGTAGGTTGAGCGATTGAGTCGGGAACACCAGCGAGAATCAGACCAGACGAGCAGCGAGGCGGAGCGACTGAGACAGGAGCTGTCCGACCTCCGGCTCCAGTCGCGGACCCGCATACACGACTTGGAGGAGGAGTCAACCCGCGTCAAACACGACACCACACAGTCACTCACACAGCTCACCAACCAGCTACGGTACGTGTGTATGCCGCTGATTGAGCAGTGAAGTTTCTGATCATCTCGAACAATACGACAGCATGATGCATATCTAATGTTTTTGCTGAATGCACTGGGTATGCAGTGTGTTTTTTTTTCACCCAACTATTCAAAGTTATAATACCACATTCCCACCTCAAAAAAGTATCATTATTTTCTCACCCCCCCCCCCCCCACCCCCCCCCCCCCTTCAGAAAAAAAATGATTCCCCCTTCAAATACTCGTCTGTTTTTCCAACTTTACTTGCTAATATCATTTTTTAGCTCACCTGAGCGAAGCTCATGTGAGCTATTGTTACCGCAATGTGTCCGTCGTCCGCCGTCGTCCGTGAACGTCTTCTCCTCGGTAACCATTGGGTCTATAGTCAACAAACTTCATGGTCATGGTCCTTAGGTAGGGGGATTACAAAATTGTTAAAATGACGTCATTACGTAATCCAAGATGGCCACCGTCTAAAAATAGCACAAATTCTTAAAAAATCTTCTTCTCAAGAACTGCCAACCAGATTTCGACAAAACTTGGTAGGAATGATCGATGTACATTGCTCTTTCAAAGTTGTTAAAATGGTGACCCCGGGGTCAAAAATGGGCGTGGCCCGTGGGGTCAAATTGAGGTCAAATTTTATTTTTAACTGAATATGGTTATGTCATATATCAAATTGAAGGTATCAATGAGGCGATCACTCTGGTGCATTTTTTGTCGAAATCGGATTGTTATGTCATCCAAGATGGCTGCCGAAAGGTCAAAAGGTCGTTCTTTTATTAGAGATTTCAAAATTCTTCTTCACATGAACCGCTTGGCCCATGGTAGCCAAACTTAAAAGTTATGGTCCATGGGTGAAGCCTTTTCAGATTTGTTAAAATGTAGGTCATCGCTAATCCAAGATGGCCGCCGACTAAAAATAGCATAAATTCTTAAAAAATCTTCTTCTCATGAACCGCTAGCCTGATTTCGACGAAACTTGGTAGGAATGATCGATGTACAATGCTCTTTCAAATTTGTTAAAATAGTGACCCCGGGGTCAAAAATGGGCGTGGCCCGTTGGTTCAAATTTTATTTTTGACCGAATATGGTCATGTTATATATCAAATCGAAGGTATCAATCAGGCGATCACTCTGGTTTTTTGTCGAAATTGGATGGTCATGTCATCCAAGATGGCCGCCGAAAGGTCAAAATGTCGTTCTTTTATTAGAGATTTCAAAATTTTCAGATTTGTTAAAACGGAGTTCGTCGCTAATCCAAGATGGCCGCTGTCTGAAAATAGCACAAATTCTTAAAAAATCTTCTTCTCATGAACCGTTAGCCGGATTTCAACGAATCTTGGTAGGAATGATCGATGTACAATGCGCTTTCAAACTTGTTAAAATGGTGACCCTGGGGTCAAAAATGGGCCTGACCCGTGGTGTCAAATTGGGGTCAAATTTTATTTTTGATCGAATATGGTCATGTCTATATCAAATTGAAGGTATCAGAGAGGCGATCACTCTGGTACGTTTTTTGTTGAAATTGGATGGTCATGTCATCCAAGTTGGCCGCCGAAAGGTCAATAGGTCGTTCTTTTATTAGAGATTTCAAAATTCTTATTCACACGAACCGCTTGGCCCATGGTTGCCAAACTTCACAGTTATGGTCCATGGGTGAAGCCTTTTCAGTTGTTAAAACGGAGGTCATCGCTAATCCAAGATGGCCACCGTCTAAAAATAGCACAATTTTTTTTAAAACACATGAACTCAATGTCACATTCTCCTCTGGTGTTCATGGAGTCAGGTGAGCGAGTTAGGGCCATCATGGCCCTCTTGTTTTTCAATGGGATGACTAATTGATTTTTATGAAATAACTTTTGATTCATTGCATATGCAAACACTGTAGGTGCAGAGGAACCGGCTCATAACACTGTAGGTGCAGAGGAACCGGCTCATAACAAGCCACCACATCACGATCTGCAGTGTTTGAAATTATGTCTAAGATTTTGAAACAATATCTATTATCTGTTTGTTAATGAAATAGTCCATAATAAACATGGAAGATACCATGTTATATTTTTAGGAGTGAAAGGGTTAAATGTGACTGTGACTGGAGAAATGGGTTTTGCGACCAGTGTAGACCCAGATCAGCCTGTGTGTTCGCTCAGTCTGATCAGGATCTGCACTATTCGCCATTCCATCTAGCAGTATAAATAGTTATCAGGCTCCAGGACTGTGCCATTGATCAGGAGCTACACGACTGGTCACACATCTCGTAAACCCCATGTTTTCAGTCACAGCCACAACTTTTGAACAGCTATCAGAACTCCAGTTAAGGTGTGTAATTTGGGGTCAAATTTCTTATTTCTTTATCAAAAATGGCATGTTGGGAGTGCTTTAGAATCGTCTCAATGAGACGATTCTAAAGGACTCCCAACTTGCCATTTTTGGTGAAGAAATAAGAAAATTTAACCACAAATAGAACAAATTATGCCCCTTAACCCATTACAGACGGGATACACTTTTAGTAGTATGAACCTTTTGAGAGAAAAATATCCCTATTTTCTTTATATCCTTTGGAAAGTATATGTTGTTACCACTCATATGAACCATCTCAACGAGACGGTTCAAATGAGTGGTAACAACATATACCTTTATCGATGAATGAACAAAATAATGAGATTTTTTCAACAAAAATCAGAGTATCCTCAGCATGAAATGGGTTAACTGAAGCTCTGAGCTATACCAGTACCAGTTGTGGAATTGTTTCAGAACGAAGCAGCAGGCCATTGACAACCTGACAAAGCAGATTGGACAGCTGAAGAGCTACATTGGTGAGACAGAAAACATCCCACAACCTGTAGAGATAGCCAGGAGGGAAAATGAATCTTTGTTGCTGAAACTTAAGGTCAGTGCATATAGAATACTGGGCTAGTGTCTTTTGATGTTACGTTTATCAGGCTAGGCTAGGAAACATAACATGTAGCAATTGATTTAGCTTAGCCTGATAAAGTCACTTGCTTGGTATTGGTAAGAGCACAGAATGAGCACATGCGACATGTTTTTTTGTTGAAAAGAACGCAGACTTGTTTACGTTGTGTCATTACACTGACGTCATTTTGCATGTAACTAACGTCATGTGATATTCACCTATGAACTGTTTGTTTTTATACCCCCCACAACGAGTTCCCAAAGTCAAGGTCACATTCTTAGTCTCTTTACAAAACTTAACAGAGCAATATTGTTATAACTTCTGAAATAGAAGTTATAACAATATTGCTCTGATGATATTGCTCATCTAAAATGCTTAATATTTCACACATGCGTTCCTATAAGGCTCTACTACCATGCTGTGCCAAATCCATGACCGTCCAACCCCCGCTGATCCCAAGGTCAAGGTCAACTACTTAGTCTCTTTACAAAACTTAACATCAGAGAAATATGTTATAACTTCTATTCCCTGCATCTAAAATGCTTAATATTTCACACATGCATTCCTCTAAGGCTCTACTACCATGCTGTGCCAAATCCACGACCGTCTAACCCCATCTGATCCAAGGTCAAGGTCAAATACTTTGTCTCTTTACAAAACTTAACATCAGAGAAATAAGTTATAACTTCTATTTCCTTCATTGAAAATAGGTTGTACTATCATGATGTGACAAATCTACGACCGTCCAATCCCCACGGATCCCAAGGTCAAGGTCACATACTTAGTCTACAAAACTTAACATCAGAGAAATATGTTACAGCTTCTATTTCTTTCATCGAAAATTCTTAATATTTCATGTATGCATTCCTCTACTATCATGCTGTGGCAAATTCCCGCTGATCTCGAGGTCAAGGTCACATAGTTAGTCTCTTTACAAAACTTAACATCAGAGAAATCGGTTATTACTTCTATTTCTAATTCACGTTCATGCCGCTCCCGCTAAGCCCAGAGTCAAGGTCACAAGCCCACACACTTGGAAATTTTTACATATTTTAGGGGTACCTGGACCCACGCCGTATTCCGTAAGCCTTGCTTACTGACCAATCTAGTTAATTGTTTATAATTCCAGCACAAAAATATTTACACAATTCCCTAACATTTGATTGGCTCGTAGCAAGTCTCTGTCCAAAATTTATATCCCAGTAAACTCCCACGCCGAACTACTTTCCGTAACGGTGAGGTGCAGTTAAAATAATTCTTAAGAAAACGGAAAATAAACACATTTTCTTGATGAATTTATTTCAAATGATGGAATTATAAGGAATGAATGGCCTTTTTGTGGAATTTATCGGGGATATAAACTTAGAAAAGTCGCGGGATTACTGGACGAGGCCTTCCGGCCTTCGTCCAGTATTCCCGCGACTTTTCCAAGTTTATTATAGGAATGAATGGCCTTTCACTTGCATATTTGTTTTTGACTTCTCTATTGTAGTTCAGGTTGAATAATGTATACAATTATAGCAAGTGGTATTGTCATGGTGGATTTGTAAACATTTTTTATACATCTGTATGTGTACAGTATGTTACACTCGTGATGTTGTTGTGATGCTACATTGCATATTTTAACCATTACATGAAATAAAAAGAAGGCTCATTCTTAAATTTTCCTTTAATTTAATACTATCAAAAAAAATATTGTTTTTGAATTGTTTTATGGCCGCAAAATTTGGGCAGCTTAGCAAACAATGTATGCTTTGATCTGACTGCGCTATGGGGCTATGCAGTTCGCAAACATCGTAAGGTACCTTGTCTCAGCAACGCCATAATAATATCTGCTCCTTGGCCAGTTGGGATCGGTTGATAGCCTATGGGTAGAGCATTGGGCTTCAATACTGGAGGTCATTGGTTCAATCCCTGCCTTTAGACATGACAGATACTTTCATAGTACATGTATTTCCATCACACGAGTATTTCGGGCGAGACTTTAATCCAAGGTTCCGTCTCGGTATGTCCGTAGCTTTGACATTAAACCCATCCTTTATCTGTAGCCTATTTCACCAACATTGCAAAGTATAATTATCTAGCAAAGTATACTTTGAGGGACAAATTTTCAATTTTAGGATAAATTTATTAATTTTTATTATACTGAATGTATTACATTATCACAGCCATTTTGGCTGTGATAATGTAATAAATTCAGTATAATAATTCTGTATACTTCATCAAATATATTCAGTCGTTACTTCTATATGAAATAATGCATTTCAGGAAAAATTAATGATTACTCCGTCAAAGTATACTTTGCTACAAAAGTATACTTTGCAATGTTGGTGAAATCGGCGACTGGTCTTGTAATGTTGTAGGCATCAGTGGGTGAGCAGGAGAGTCTACAATCCACGGTGCAGTTACTCAACATCCGCCTAAAGTCAATGAACGAGATCCTTCGGCTTCAAGAGGTGGCTGTCAGTAAGGTACGATCACCTTTTCAGTTT
This sequence comes from Conchocele bisecta, assembly GCA_029237695.1. Taxonomy (NCBI): domain Eukaryota; kingdom Metazoa; phylum Mollusca; class Bivalvia; order Lucinida; family Thyasiridae; genus Conchocele; species Conchocele bisecta. The sequence continues at coordinate 179,657,689 of CM055265.1, forward strand.
ATTTCATATCACAATCAGCATGCACAAATGATTAACTTGCGCATCATACTTTAGATTTTGTCAAGCCCGCTTACGGAGCACTTGACAGTGATCACAATAACAGCCATTGAATTACAGTTTTGTTTTTTGCTGACAACGCCTTAATGATCTTGATATATGTCGCTGCCTCAGTATGTAAATAGGCACCATTCCATTATCAAAATAATAGCTCAGTGTTTGAAGCTTGTAAAATGAGAAGTGCGTATTTTCATATACCGTTTCTACATTGAACAATGTACTATCATTTACTGCCCATGCCATTTGCACATGAACATAGCTTGTCTCAGAGAAGTGTTAACCTAAATGTTTAACGTTTTGATTCCATGACGGAAAGGGTTTAGACGATATAGTGATCGCCCCTGCATTGGTCGGGTGTGACGGTGATTTGTAGGCAGAATTATATTGTGAATACTCTATAGAATATTTTCTTGAAAATTCATACTTAAATATCAACTGAAGGATGTGTCACACTCAAGAATAATGATCCAGTTATTGTCCTGTTTTCTGACTTCCTGTCTGGAGCATATCTGCAAAACCCTGGACAATTTGCTTGAAGCATAGCGGATGGGTAGAGATTGAACCATGCCGTGAATGCCTCTTTAAAACCAGAACCGCACTTCACATAAGCGAAGTGTGGTTCCAAAATAGCGAATTGCCATCACCCCCTGTGGCGACGCTTGCTGATTTGACCGAGGTTACCAGGCGTATTGTAGCAAGATCAAAGGCACAACTGATAACAGTCTGCTGCAATTAGAGAGTGGAAATTCTGTCTGTTTTTACAAAAACTGCATCATTTTCATCGGAGAAACAAACGACTATCATATATGTCTTTTTCAGAAAAAAATAAATAATGCCATTTTTTTTAATTTGTAAATCGTCCAGAAATGAGAATTGTAAAGTATTTATGTCATCCGACATCGGGTCAGTTTCAGCAGTTCCACACACAGTCAACACACGCGTATGAATATACTCAATCACACATGCAATAAAAAAGGGTTGGCATTTTTAAATATGAAGCAATGTGTTTTTTATCACAAAAAAACAACAACATTTCTTTTGTATATTTTATTAATTTGTTGAGACACTCTATCAACATGTATATTCGGATAATATTTCAACTGCAAACACACTCGGGAAGCGGGACTATTTTATGTTCCGCACTGCCATTCCACACATGTGTGAATCGGCTGTTGCATGCATATTCCATGGTTTTGGAACATGTGTTAATTCTGAAAATGACCGCGACCGCATTTAAACCGTTTCAAATAGTGGTCACTAAGTATACATCTGTGGAGAAATAATACAAATATCAGCTTTTTCCCCCATGAACTGCTCAACATCAGACTAAAGTGTCATATAAACAGGAGAGGGTCAAGTACCTTTATGTGGTACTTATAATATCTGACTATGGCTCTTCAATGTTCAAATTATTTCAGTTCATTCATACATAAGGGTATTTATCTCTCGAAAATGTGCTGATTAGTTTGACAGTGTAGATCAAGGTGAGACGGCTCATTATGATCAGCCAGTTCATCTGGATCTACTTTATTGAAAGCATGACAATTCATGAATTTTGGAACCATGAACTATGTAAATCTTGGGGAGTATGATTACTGCTTCCTGGTAAAATGTACATGTACATGTATACAGAGATTATCACTAAATGGAGTCTGTGTTATGTGTAAACATGTGTGTAAATACCACTTGACCAGCTGGTCATCTGGAAACAAAAGAAAGTAGTCCAGCAAATTGGTTCTGGGGAAATAAAGATGACCACTGGTCACTGCCCTGTGGTTTTATGGGTGTTATCTCTTAATGGCCTTTTTTATAGCATTGCACAGTGGGTGGTCACTATGGCTAAATGCTGTTTGTATCCAGCAATTTTGTTTTAAAGGAAAGTTCATGTCATGCCATGTGTGTGTGAAACGGCCCTCATACCATAAATAAACGTACATGTATTGTAGTCGGGGGATCGCTACCAACTGGGACAGTTTCACTAAACTAAGTGCAAAGTTAGGATCGTCAGGAAATTTCGATTGGTTCGATATAACATTTATATGCAGCCTATGCTCAATAAATGTAAATCCAATAATTGTTTAAAAGAAAACATTGTTACTGTGAAATTTATAGATTATCATAATTTTGCATTTACAAACATTTTAGTCGTACGATGTTCAGTGAAACAGCCCCCTGGGGCCCGTTTCACTAAATTTCCTACGACTAAAATGTTCGTAAGTGCAAATTTGTGATCGTCTGGAAATTTCAATTGATTGATTTACATTTATTGAGCATAAGCTGCAATGCAGCCTATGCTCAATAAATGTAAATCCGATGATTGTTTACAAGAAAACGCTGTTAGTGTGAAATTTACAGACTATCATACTTTTGCACTTACGAACATTTTAGTCGTACAAAGTTTAGTGAAACGGCCCCTGGTGGCTATCTTTGTTTCCATTTGTAAGCATTTTGTGACGTGAATACACAGTACTCTTGCTGGGTTTATACATGGGTTAGTCTGCATAAAGTTGCACCTTCTGCACTTCCCTGTGATAATTTATATACAGTCGAACCTCCCCGAGCGGCCACCTCTCTACAACAACACCCTCTATAACAGCCACTATTTTATATCCTAAATGGATGATTTCCTCTGTATTTAACCCTTAGACTGCTGAACACGAAAATTGTCGTCTGCTGTTGCTTTGCCTTCTTTCTCAATAAAAACATGTTTTGACAGCATTTTAGAATCATTTTCATTGGAAAATGTTGCCAAAGCATGTTTTTGATGAGAATTATCGTAGAAAATAAATAAACAGTGGACGACAAAATTTAAGTTAGCATTAACCTCCTACAACAGCCACCTCTACAACAGCCAGTTTTGCGTTTTGCGTCTTCCCATGGGTGGCTGTTGTAGAGAGGTTGCACTGTATCCATTTATTTGTGGTTCACTTCTTGTTTCTACAGAAAGACAATGTATGTTTGAATATTTAGAATATGACATTTACTTTTACAGCCTTCTAAAACAGATATTGAGAAGTCCAAGCAAGAACAGTTGCTGTTAACAAGGTATTCTTATTATTCATTATTATACCCCTGGTAACAAGTTGTGTCGGGGGTGGGGGTATACTGGAGTCAAGTTTCCATGTGTCTGTCCGTGCGTCGGTCCATCACTAAACCTTGCTCGGATCTGCTTCATATTTCACACATGCTTTGCTCCAATGGTCCTCTACCGCCCTGTGACAAATCCACGTTTGTGCCGCCCTGCTAAACCATAGGGTCATGGTCAAGGTAACGCCGCCCTGGGGGTGGGTCTTATAACATGCAGTTATTATAACATTATATGCAAGTGAAAAATATTCACAAGCGATAAGACTTTTTACCCTCGCCAATAGGTAGGAGAGGATAGAGCGATAGTCTATAACTGTTCATTAATTTGTACCATTTATTTATAACACATTTACATCCAGAGCAACATAGTATGTCGAGTCGTATATAGTTTTTGTCTGGCCATCCGTCATCTGTTTTGTAACATTTTCATTTTGAGTCCCCATTATCTCTGCAACTGTAAGTCGAATGAATGTGAAACTTCATATGCTTCTTTATGATCATTCATATTTTCATTTTAAAGCACACTTTATTTTTGCTAGTTTGTCAGTGCCACGTGTTCTAGTCCCAATAACCTTCCACTGTTTGACAGATTGTGAGGATATCTTGTTTCCATGTGTGTCTAGGCATAGTGCTTAGGTGCACATGTCCTTCCTCCAACGTACCCAAGGTCACCAAGGTGTTACGTTTGTGTGCAGTCCTAAGCACCGTAATAACCCTAAGTTTATTCTATGGTTTCTCACAGCAAGGAGTGTCCAAATAGTTACAGTCAGTTTGGTTGTTTATCACAATAACAATGTATTTGGATACAATTTGTTTATAATATACAATATTCGGACACCATTTCTTTTGGGAAACCCCTAGGGGGGTTTCCCAAAAGAAATGGTGTCCGAATATTTAGTGTTATTATTGTACATGTAAACCAATATTTGAATGTTAGATAATGTATCAGTTTTAAAGCACATTCATGGAGTATGATTATACTTGTACATCATTCTGGTGTGTTAAATGTCATAAATTTAACGAAAATGTAGTCTAACCCTTCTATACTGTTGTTTAGATGGCGAGAGAAAGTGTTTGCAATGATGGTACAACAGAAGTCGTCAGAAATTAGCTGCAAGAAGGATGAACATAACTGGAAAATGAAGGTAATACTATTGGCCATCATAGATTCTTATAATGCGTGTGTCTCTGTATTTAGCCAATATATATATCCAGAAAACATTTCTGTTTGGCGAATCGGGACTGTGAGATCTATATCGCAGTAACCAATATAAATATAGTATGTTGTTTGTTTAATTTTGCTGTGCTGTTTATATTTTTGTGAAAGAGTAATATTTATAGGTTATTTGATTTGCATTTGAATATATGTACAAGTTCCGCAGTGTGCGATATTGCTCGACTTGAGGAGCGCAATATCGTTGTGCGGCGGAATGAGTGCATATATTCACATACCAATCAAATAATCTTTTTATTGCTCATAATGCTCATAATGCTCATATATTGCTCATAATGTATATGCGCCTAAAAAATACATAAACTACAACGTAACAATTTAGTGATGATTTAGAAGGAACTATTTATATGAGATGAAACGTAGTTCCGGCACTGACCAATATGAACTCACGAGACGTCAATATTGAAAAATATTGACGGCCTACATTGCATTGTGTTTCAATGGGAAATGAAAGTACGTATATAATCACCTGTAGCCTATTTCACCAACATTGCAAAGTATACTTTCTAGCAAAGTATACTTTGAGGGAGTAATCATTTATTTCTCCTGAAATGCATTATTTCATATAGAACTAACGACTGCATATATTTGATGATTAAAAGTATGTAGAATTATTATACTGAATTTATTACATTATCACAGCCAAAATGGCTGTGATAATGTAATAAATTCAGTATAATAAAAATTAATAAATTTATCCTAAAATTGAAAATTTCTCCCTCAAAGTATACTTTGCTAGAAAAGTATACTTTGCAATGTTGGTGAAATAGGCTACTGGTCTATGGTATTCTCCATGAGAATCTACACCATGATTGTAGGTGAGCGAGTTGGAGCAGCGGTTGTCCACGGCTCACAACCAGATAGAGCAGCTGTCACACAGTCTGTCAGGCAAGGCGGCTCAGCTCGACATGGAAGCCCAGACCAATGCTGTGAGTGTTGTGTTTCTACCTTGTTGGGCAGATAAAAATATTCAACACCTCTTAACCTGGCCTGAAATTACCTTAGCTGTTGCCAGGCCGTTAAACACCATTACATCAAAGTAAATCTTGTAGGCAGTACGCCTTGACTTAACTCTTTGACTATCGGAAACAAAAAATTGTCGTCTGCTGTTATTTTACATTTTGTCTTCTTTTTCAATAAAAACATGATCTGATAGCAGTGTTTTTGCTGAGAAAAATAAATGGCAGACAAAATTGAGTTGGTGTTGTCATTGACTTGGTAACTAGTCGCCCATTTCACCAAACGTTGTATGAAATAAGAAATTAAGGTGTACAATAGCATCTAACAGCTAGTTAACACCTTTGTACATGGTCTGCTAAACACGCTTGACGTCAGGGACCGAATTCATTTATACGCATTATAGGAATGAATGGCCTTTTTGTGGAATTTATCGGGGTATAAACTTGGAAAAGTCGCGGGAATACTGGACGAAGGCCGGAAGGCCTCGTCCAGTATTCCCGCGACTTTTCCAAGTTTATATCCCCGATAAATTCAACAAAAAGGCCATTCATTACTTATAATTCCAGCATTTGAAATAAATTCATCAAGAAAATGTGTTTATTTTCCGTTTTCTTAAGAATTATTTTAACTGCACCTCACGGTTACGGAAAGTAGTTCGGCGTGGGAGTTTACTGGGATATAAATTTTGGACAGAGACTTGCTAAGGGCCAATCAAATGTTAGGGAATTGTGTAAATATTTTTGTGCTGGAATTATTGATTCGTTTACCTACAATGCGGATCGGTGTTGTCCCACCACAGCAGACATGGCGTCAATCTCCCTATACATGCTGACAAATATTTCATGGAATTGCTCACATTTAGCAATGTGTACATGTAGGTAGACAATGATAGGAACCAAGTTAATGTGAGAAACAAATTCATAAAAATCTTCATACAAACTTTATAAACGTTGGGAAAGGTAAATTTACTGATGGGTTTCATCACTAACAAATCACGATATCCCTGGGGGCCGTTTCACTAAACTTCCTACGACTAAAATGTTCATAAGTGCAAAAGTATGATAGTCTGTAAATTTCACACTAACAGCGTTTTCTTGTAAACAATCATCGGATTTACATTTATTGAGCATAGGCTGCATTGCAGCTTATGCTCAATAAATGTAAATCCATCAATTGAAATTTGCAGACGATTCTAAATTTGCGCTAACGAACATTTTAGTCGTAAGAAGTTTAGTGAAACGGCCCCCTGGTTTGGCCCTTCGGTTATATTTTTGGCTTCTTTGTTACTTGAGAGTTGAATCCGGATATACCCATTATAAAGTAGTAGTATTAGCACTAATCATATTACTTTTAGGAAGTAGGGCTCAGTGACTCTGGTGTGGTGAGGACCTGGCACCAGGCCAGGTTATTCTAATTTCAGGGCTGGTTTTGGGATTTTCCCTCCATCACAACAGGTGACATATGGGATTTGACCACGTTAACCTGGCCTAGTTTTTGTGTACTTTGTTCATTTATTCATCAGCTACAGATAAAACAGATATCATAAGACTAATTTATATGTATAATAACTAATTGGGCATATTCAACAAGTAATTTTCATATTTTTAAGAACAAAAACACCACCCGCTTTCCATAAATGGACTAGTCTGGAAATAGTCTTGTGACCATTGGATTGGTTGCAAAATTAATGTATCAAAATCCATTCCAGTTACTTGGGGGTGAAAGGATTAAGGACAGTGTAAATATTCCTGATTACAGCGACTACAGGGGGAGATAGCGGAGGCCCAGCAACTGGCTCTGTGCCTGGATGACCGGTTATTGACCAGCAGTGAGGCCACACAGGGGCTGCAGCAACTCGCAGCCAGGTGGGTACTCATGTGGGGGTGGGGGTGTATGGGTTTTACACTGCCTATCTGTTTGTTTATTCATGGTTTGTGGTCTAGCGGGTACAGCATTGTACTTCAATACTGGAGGTTGTGAGTTTAATCCCCACCCTAGGCGTGAAAAATACTTTCATAGAATTTCCATCCCACTGGTCTTTCAGATGAGACTGTACAACCGATATCCCATCTCTATATATGACACGCCATTTGATTTTGTACCTTCGGACAAAATTTATAATATCTTTCATAAATAAAGTCAAAAGTTGACAAAATTTTCAGAGTACATGTGGAATATAATTTCGCATGCACTCTGAAAATTTTGTCAACTTTTGACTTTATTTATGAAAGATATTGTAAATTTTGTATTAAAATGTATTTATTAAAATTACGCACATGTCCGAAGGTACAACATCATTTGGCGTGTCTCATATGACCTTAGCTGTTGCGGGACTTTCACTTTTTTGTTTGTTTATCCATTCACACATCAGTTGATCATAATTCCTTTTTGGCCTGTAACTCGTGCAACCCTTTGCCTCGATTAATGACACCCAGTGGTGCTTTTTTTACCAATGGTGTGTGTATCACACAAACAATGGGTTTCATAATTGCACACACCAAATAACACACTACAGAAGATTCTTGCAAATAACATATACGGCTTTGACTGGAAAAATGAGGCTTTTGAGATTTGTGGCCAGTGTAGTTCCTGATCAAATAGCACACTCCTGTAGCTTGATAATGATCTGTATTGCTTGATAGAAGCATGACGGGTGTTTCATTGATGGAATGGCGACCAGTGCAGAAGAAAAATGTCCCAATGTTAAATTCTCATAGTCATCTTTTCACTCTGCGAAGATGTCTATGGGGATTTAACATTAGGATATTTTTTTTTGCAATAAAATCAATAATAGACCAAGTAAAAGAAATAAACAAAATAGATGAGACAAAAAGAAGGCTCGTTCTTGAATTCTGATAAAATAGAATAGTATCAAAACAAATATTGTTTTTGCATTGTATATATAGCCGTAAAATGTCCCGAAACAGACAGTAACTGTGACATACCTTCCAGTATTGGCATGAAGTTCCATGAGAATCTGGACATCGTGCACACAGCCATGGCGAGCTTCAAGGCATACGGCCAGAGGATCAGCTTTGCCAGTGGCAGGCTCGAGATGCTGCAGGGTGAGTTACGAACCAGGGGCACGTTTCACTAAACTTTGTACAACAAAAACATTACTTGATGCATTAATGTGATTTATTAATGCTACCAGCTTACACCCACATGTAGTTGTCATTAAATTTGAAAAAAATCACTAAATATTTCCATAAATCGGCCACGAATGCGAACATAGTTATCATTTTAATTGTTCACTTACAAACTTTTAAGTCATACAAAGTTTAGTGAAACGGGCATCAGTATTTCCACTTTTACTGCTGAATTATAATTAGCCTATATACCATCTATAAACAAGCACCTGACACTGTTCCTGTAGCCTATTTCATCAACATTGCAAAGTATACTTTAGTAGCAAAGTATACTTTAAGGGAGAAATTATCAATTTTATGATAAATTTATTAATTTTTATTATACTGAATTTATTACATTATCACAGCCAATTTGGCTGTGATAATGTAATAAATTCAGTATAATAATTCTGCATACTTTTAATCATGAAATATATGCTTTTGTTAGTTCTATATGAAATAATGCATTTCAGGAAAAATAAATGATTACTCCCTCAAAGTATACTTTGCTAGTAAAGTATACTTTGCAATGTTGATGAAATAGGCTACTCGTCCTGATTGATCAAGTGTTGATAGGTTGATGAAATAGGCTACTGGTCCTGATTGATCAAGTGTTGATAGGTTGATGAAATAGGCTACTGGTCCTGATTGATCAAGTGTTGATAGGTTGATGAAATAGGCTACTGGTCTTATGGCAACTGTGTATGTACATCAGTTATATTCCGACATTGCTATTTTTAGTTCAAAAATATTTCTTGCAATACAAATTGTACTGGATCAGAAATACAGTTTACAAGTGTATATGTGTCTGTGACTGGAGAAATGGGGCTTATGGGTTTTGTGACCAATGTAGATCAAAATCAGCCTGTGCATCCGCACAGTCTGATCAGGATCTGCACTTTTCAAGATTTCATCAATGAAACAGCCGTCATGCTTCTAATAGACAAAACAGATCATTATTAGGCTACAAGAGGGCGTTATTTGATCAAGATCTACACTGCAGTCACGGATACATATGAATCTCCTATATTGTATCTATAATTCCAGCACAAAATATTTACACAATTCCCTAACATTTGATTGGTCCGTAGCAAGTCTCTGTCCAAAATTTATATCCCAGTAAACTCCCACGCCGAACTACTTTCCGTAACCGTGAGGCGCAGTTAAAATAATTCTTAAGAAAACGGAAAATAAACACATTTTCTTGATGAATTTATTTCAAATGCTGAAATTATAAGGAATGAATGGCCTTTTTGTGGAATTTATCGCGGATATAAACTTGGAAAAGTCGCTGGAATACTGGACGAGGCCTTAAAAAATTACAATTTTGGAAAAAAATTTAAAAAAAAAAAAAAAAAAGGTTTTTGATTTTTTTTCGAAAATTGTAATTTTTTATCGCTTCGTCCAGTATTCCCGCGACTTTTCCAAGTTTATACCCCGATAAATTCCACAAAAAGGCCATTCATTCCTATAATGCCCCCTGCCCAGGCATGTTTACGAGACGTGAGGCGGTACTTCGACTACAGATAGAGAACGGCGGTGTACCTGTGAGAGATACAACAGAGTCCAAACCTGAACCCGAGCAGAAACCGTAAGTGCAAATTCCTGGGTTTATTTGATCATCCAAAGCATATACAATGGGACCTCTCTAAACCGGACACTAAGAAAACACCTGTGATCTTATTTTTGTCGTGCCTGCTTTAGCAGAAGTCGCGACTATATTCACCGCTTTTTCTGTCGTTGTCGTCCGCGTCGTCGTAGTAGTCCTCAATGTAAAAATGTTTGTACAAGCTTCGTCATCATGGTATGACTTTAATATTACTTGACGGATTGCTTCAATATTTGGACACTTGATACATGTCAGCATTTGGAACACACTCATGCCGCCATTAACATGACCTTGACCTTTTTTACCTTCACATTTTTGCAGAATACTTAGACATTTGTTTGCGTCAAAAAGATTGTACACACTTCTTCATCATGGTAAAACTTTAAAATTGCTTGACGGATTGCTTCAATATTTGGAAACTTGATATATGTGAGCATTTGGAACACACTCATGCCACCATTAACATGATTTTGACCTTTTTCATCTTAACATGTTTGCAGAAACATTGATTCAATGTTTGGACACTTGGTACATGTAAACATTTGGAAGACACTCATGCCGCCATTAACATAATCTTGACCTTTTTGACAACATGGTTGTGGAAACACTTTTTTGTCGAGCCCGCTTGCGGAAAGCGAGACATAGTGATCACAATGACGTCCGGGTGTCCGTGCGTCCGCCCGGTGGCCTAAGACAATAGAAGACAATGGAACTTATTCCGTACCCCGTAAGCCTATTGTGTCTTACGGGGTATTTCCTTTGATCTTTTATATAGCAAGTACCCCCTAAGGTCCGAAATGTAAGTTCGGACGGGCACACATTAGGGTACTTATGGGGTAGGGGGCGTGGCCTAAGACAATAGAAGACAATGGAACTTATTCCGTACCCCGTAAGCCTATTGTGTCTTACGGGGTATTTCCTTTGATCTTTTATATAGCAAGTACCCCCTAAGGTCCGAAATGTAAGTTCGTCCGTCCGCCTGTCCGTCCGTCAGAAATCTGCGTTAAAGTTTTTAAATACCTTATATCTATGCAGTCCTAAGCCACATTGACTTGAAACTTCATATGCTTATTAGTCATCATCCATATATTCATGCTGTATCCCACTCATTCGGCCCCTGTGCCCAAGGTCAAGGTCAAATGACTTAGAAGTTTGCGTTCCGAAGTATGCGTTAAAGTTTTTAAATACCTTATATCTCTGCAGTCCTATGTCACATTGACTTGAAACTTCATATGCTTATTAGTCATCATCCATATATTCATTCTGTGTCCCACTCATGCGGCCCCTGTGCCCCTATGTCAAGGTCAAATGACTTAGAAGTTTGCGTTAAAGTTTCTGTCAAAATTTGGGTTAAAGTTATAACATACCTACTATCTCTGTAACCGTAAGTCAGATTTGCTTGAAACTTTGTATGCTTATTGGGCATCATCCATATAATCATTCTGTGTCCCACTCATGCGGCCCCTGTGCCCCAAGGTCAAGGCCAAATGACTTACAAGTTTGTGTTATTATTAAATCTGCATTAAAGTTTTTACATATCTTATATCTCCACAATTGTGACTCCAATTTACTTCAAACTTCCAATACTTTTCATCATCCATATTTTCATTCCATACCGTGCCCATGTGGTCCACATGCTGAAGGTCAAGGTCAAATGACTTTGAAATTTGTGTTAAAGTTTTTACATACCTTATATATCCACAACACTTACTCTGATTTACTTCAAATACTTCTTTATTATCATCCATATTTTCATTTTATAGCCCACCCATGCGGCCCATATGCCCAAGATCAAGGTCAAATGACTTTAAAATGTGCGTTAAACCTTTTACATACCATCTCCACAACCCTTAATTCACGCTTCAAATAAATACACTCTAAGACCATCAAATGCCTCGGTGGGCTCGACATGCGGGCTGCGGCCATCTGGTTTATGTCAACAAGTTTCTTCAACCGTGACCTTTTTCGTGTTTTAAGCATGCACTTCTCTGACGTTTTTTATGATGCTTACTTTAGCACATGCCCATGATCATGTTATGGTCAAATGCCTCGGCAGGCGCGACACTACTTCCATGGCAGAATTCTTGGTTATGAGTTTTTTGGTCATGTATCTCAGGTGATAATGTCTGTTCATGATTGCACAGCACACACCTATGGCTCAGAATGATCAAATGCCTGATTTACAGTGAAACCTCTCTAAGTCGGACACCCTGGGGACCTCCCAGGGTGTCTGATTTAGAGAGGTTTCACTGTAACTGTAATTTATCGAAGTCAAATTTAGACCTACGCTGTTTGCTAAAGGCAATAACAACCAGATGAGGACACTGGCATCTGGTGATGAATGTTTTTATGCCACCGGGTTTCGAAGAAACGGGTGGCATATAGTGTTTGGACCATCCGTCTGTCCGTCTGTCTATCCGTCTGTCCGTCACACTTTTCGGTTAACCACTTTGTCACAGTTTCTCAAATATGCTGCAGGTGGCATCCGCGTTCGACAGACGCATTTCTTGTTTATTGTTAGTTCAGTGCTGAATGTATGGCACTCTACCCATACAGGTGCTTTCCTGTCTGTATATGACCTTGGTGTTGAGCAGATAACCCCAGTCAATCAATCTATATTGTTATGCCACCGCAACGATAGTTGTCGGCGGAATAATTGTAGTGTTTACCCTGTCCATTCCGTCCGTCTGTTCGTCCGTCCGTCTGTCAGTAGACAATTATCATTATCTGGCGAACTACTTCTACAGTTTTTGGCTGATTCTCTTCATACTCGGTATACATCCCAACATTTTCGCTGTCCCATCGATCCATCCGCATTTATGCCCCTTTTTCCACTCTGAAAATAATGTTTTCTTTGTCCAGCGAACCACTTCTACAGTTTTTGGCCGATTCTCTTCATACTTGGCATACATTCCAACCATTAAGTGCAGTAGTGCGTAACGTAAACATTTTCGCTGTCCCACCGATCCATCCGCAGTTATGCCCCTTTTGTAAAATCACACGTTTGTCACTCTAAATGACTGCAGTTGAAACCCCTATAATCAATCACTCACTCGATGCTTGCTGTTGTATTCATGAATACTCAACAGCGGTGGCATTTTGTTTTACAAATAATTTTCTAGTTTGTTAGAAACACTATTGGCACAGTGCAGACCCTGATCAGAGACTATGTGCATGCTCAAGCTGATCTGAGTCTACACTGGTCACAAAAGACATATACCTGTTTCTTCAGTCTGACACATATGTGGCTTATGCGATTTGCAATCAGTATAGCTGCTGATCAAATATCACAATCTTGTAGACTGGTAATATAGGAATGAATGGCCTTTTTGTGGAATTTATCGGGGTATAAACTTGGAAAAGTCGCGGGAATACTGGACGAAGGCCGGAAGGCCTCGTCCAGTATTCCCGCGACTTTTCCAAGTTTATATCCCCGATTAATTCAACAAAAAGGCCATTCATTCCTTATAATTCCAGCAGTTGAAATAAATTCATCAAGAAAATGTGTTTATTTTCCGTTTTCTTAAGAATTATTTTAGCTGTGCCTCACGGTTACGGAAAGTAGTTCGGCGTGGGAGTTTACTGGGAGACTTGCTACGGGCCAATCAAATGTTAGGGAATTGTGTAAATATTTTTGTGCTGGAATTATCGATCTATATTGTTAGAAACATGGCAAGTGTTTTATTGATGGAAATAAAAAAAACAGTGTTGATCTGGATCTACACGTATAACCCATAAGCCCCATATCTCCAGTCACATATCAGTTGTACGTTACAGTGATGAAGAGAGTTCACACGTGATGATGGAGCTAGCGGCTGTAACGCGGGAGAGGGACAATTTGGCAGCACAGATCAAACAGGACGCAACCAGCTGGGATGACAAGATAAAAGCGACCAGGCATCAATGTAAGGAAGACTGACAGACAGGGATATAGGGAGTAATGTGTTACTTTGCCAGATTTCAATCTTTCCTTACTGGTATATGTATCGCGAAAATGCCAAATTATACCAAGCCCCTCCACTGCTGATCCTAATTTCTGATAGCATGTACTTGAATATAGGACATGTCTTTTGGGGAATCTGATCAAATAAAGAGGTGCGATTGATTTATATACAGGCCACACTCACTTACTCGAATTGGAAGGGAGATAAAAAAAAATACTTTGAGTTAACCGTAGTTTGACGTATCCGTAGTACGCAACCTGTCGGACAACAAACTATTTTATTGACAGTTAGAACCAAATGATTACTTGCTGATGTAGCCTTGAGTAGTAAATATGATTTATTTTAGCAATTAAATGTACATGGATACATGTTAAATGCTGTTTCTAAGACAAATCATATTTAAACACTTTCGGTTTGTTTACAAATACACATATGCATGTCTGTGTGTAATTAATAGATAACCCGGATGTGGCACACGTGACATATGCATGTAGCGATATGTACATATTCAGTTCACCAATGAAATAAATATTAACAAGAACATAATATTTTATGACTTATTTTAATAAATTACACGGACGGAACAACAAAACAACAAGAAATACTGATTTGTAACACTATTATAAATGATTATTTCTGACCAGACTTGATTGTAACAAACTAATAATTGTTTAGAACATAAAACTTGCCCTTTCAATGTTTCGTCCCTATACTGATGCTGTCACATTCGGGAGATATATACACACGATCGAGTGTGAAATATTTCACTCATTTCTAATCGCGCAACTTGTGTTCACTTTAATTAACGTTCGAGTAAAAGCATTTAATACCAGTCCAATTAAAATAGTTTCCATTTATTGCTCACCACTTAATGATCACCGACGGTCATTTTGGGAGTCCTGTTTAATCAGTGTCAACGCAAACACCTTTAACTACAGTCTGAATACCCGACTTTGATCAGGTAAACTGCAGGTGACAAACTTCTACTTACCTCCGCAAATTGACATTTCGACTTAACGAGTGTGAAATACAGTAGATTTACGTTTTCGGGACCTAAATATACCTTCGAATAAACGGAAAATTTGAGTTATCGAAATTTGACTTAACCGAACTTAGTTACATGTATATGGAAAATAATAGGATTTTAAAAGGGACCGTGCTAGTAATTCGACGTAACCGGTGATTTCGACGTAAGCGACTTTGAGTAAACGAGCGTAGCCTGTATGTCAATTACAAAATGTATTGGATAACTCGACATCATCTGAGACTGTAACGTAACTTTTCTAAAATATTGATGTTCATCTGGAAATATAAGTTTCACTACTATTGTATTGATAACTTGTCAGGTTGATGCGTGAACACAGTTGCCTGATATTGTTATCAATGCTAAATTCTGTATCGAGACTTGCCTAACATTCAACGCTGCCGCTATGTATTCCGACACCATATACCGATATAATTTCCAGATGAGGAAGAAATAGCTGTTTTGAGACAGAAATCTACCGACCTTGAATTCATTGTACAGGAAAAACTTCAGGTAAAATTTAGTTTAAATACATCAATGATTCAATCAATGACGAATATTGTCCTGGTACTGCACAGCGTGTCATGAGGATTTCCTTAACACTTACACCACCATATTATTTTTTTGTCGTTTTTGCTGTTTATTTTCTATTTTCCATTTTTATCACTAAAAACATGCTTTGACATCACTTAAGAATCATTTCCGACATGCTTTGACAGCACTTTAGAATCATTTCCATTGGAAATGATTCTAAAGTGCTGTTGAAGCATGTTTTTATTGAGAAATAAGGCAAGATATAAATCAACAGCAGACGACAATTGTAGTGTGTAGCGGTCTAAGGGTTAATTTTTGTTTCTATATACATGTTTAAGAATAAGATAATGGGAAGGTATGCATATATCTTAGCACTGAATCCATCCTTAGGGATTCATATGTTAGCAGTGAATTCCCACTTGTGGGCCGTTTCAATAAACTTTGTACGACTAAAATGTTCGTAAGTGCAAAATTATGATAGTCTGTGAATTTCACATTAGCAATGTGTTCTTGTAAACAATTATTGGATTTACATTTATTGAGCATAGGCTGCATATGCATATATATCCTAAATATGCACTTACGAACATTTTAATCGTACAAAGTTTAGTGAAACTGTCCCCTGGGGCCAGGTAATCCTGTGTAACCCCCCACACACCCCACCCCCATGGAAGTGCAATCCCATTTATATATGACAATGTCATTTAACGGACATAAAACCAGTTGTTCAATCAAAGCCATACAGAGATACAATAAGCAGTAGATCTCCACTGGCCATATGTTACAGACATGTGGTGAGCTGAGTGAGAGACTGGAGGCGTGCCAGACAGACTTGGATGAGGCCAACGTCACCATCGACGAGCTGAAAACTACACTCGCCAAGCAGGATCTTGGTGTACAGTCGGGTATGTTGCAACTATAATCACAAATGACATACTGCATATACAGCCATAGACGATTGAATTACCCACTCGCATACCCCCATTAGACAGATCCATCTTGTCCGACTATACTACTTGTGTTATAAATAGGGGGTGGATGTGGAGATGGGGGTGTTCAATCGCCTGTGGTACAACAGGTGAACCCATATCATGATGTGACTGGAGAAATTGGGCTTCTGTGTTTTGCGACCAGTGTAGATCCAGATCAGCCTGGGCATCCGCCCAGTCTGATCAGGATCTGCACTGTTCGCCATTCCATCAATGAAACACCCGTCATACTTTTAATTCCTGTTCCAGACCTGTGCTATTTGATCGGGAGTTACGTTACAGTGATTACTAATCCTATAAGCCCCACTTCTTCAGTCAGAGCCACATATTAAGGGCTCACCTGTTGTACATGTAGTATGCAATATCTTCTGAAATATACTTGGGCCGCCAGCTTAGAATAAAAAACTATATGTGGGTAGAGTAGGTTCTGTCAATCATGTGTATTTTTACAATCGAAGATTTATCATACTTGTAATCACACCCTTCTACATCCGAGTTCACAATTTTTATCAATACATCAATGAATCCCTGTATGCACACTACTATACTTGTATAATTCCAGCACAAAAATATTTACACAATTCAAACATTTGATTGGCCCGTAGCAAGTCTCGATCCAAAATTTATATCCCAGTGAACTCCCACGCCAAACTACTTTCTACAGGTGCGCTGTCAGTGCTGCCAATGTAAACAAATGGCTGACATCTGTCAAAATAAACACATTTTCTTGATGAATTTATTTCAAATGCTGGAATTATAAGGAATGAATGGCGTTTTTGTGGAATTTATCGGGGATATAAACTTGGAAAAGTCGCGGGAATACTGGACGAAGGCCGGAAGGCCTCGTCCAGTATTCCCGCGACTTTTCCAAGTTTATACCCCGATAAATTCCACAAAAAGGCCATTCATTCCTATAATATGGCAAACTGTGGATAAAATATTGTTTAAACTAGTCGGATGTGTTAGCCAGTCATAAACTGGGTTCAGTTGATAGAATGGTTACATAGATTGTGATGACAATGTGCAGCTTTATCTGGGTCTATGCTAGTCACAAGCATCACAATATCCCTTTCCTCAGCTGTGGGTGGAGGGGGGTTGGGGGGCATTTGCACACTTGACTGATCCTTATGAAGTTGTTTGCAGATGGCCCCACATCTCGTATTGCCCTTGATTATGTATTGGCCATGAAAGTGTATTGCCCATGATTGTATATTGACTTTAATTGTGTGTTGCACCTGATTGTGTATTGCTCCTGATTGTGTATTATCCCTGATTGTGGATTGTCCCTGATTGTTTATTGCTCATGCTTGTGTATTGACTTTAATTGTGTGTTGTCCATGATTGTGCATTGCCCTTTGATTGTGTATTGCCCGTGATGGTGTATTGTCCCTGATTGTGTATTGCCCCTTGATTGTGTATTGCCCATGATTATGTATTGTCCCTGATTGTTTTTATTGTTCATGATTGTGTATTTACTTTAATTGTGTGTTGCCCCTGATTGTGTAGTTGTCCCTGATTGTGTATTGCCCATGATTGTGTATTGTCCCTGATTGTGTATTGCCCCTTGATTGTGTATTGCCCATGATTATGTATTGTCCCTGATTGTTTATTGTTCATGATTGTGTATTTACTTTAATTGTGTGTTGCCCCTGATTGTGTAGTTGTCCCTGATTGTGTATTGCCCATGATTGTGTATTGTCCCTGATTGTTTATTGCTCTTGAGTGTGTATTGTCCATGATTGTGTGTGGCCCCTGATTATGTATTGTCATTGATTGTTTATTGCCCCTGATTGTGTATTGCTATGATTGTGTATTGCCCATGATTGTGTATTGCCCATGATTGTGTATTGCTATGATTGTGTATTGCCCATGATTGTGTATTGCCCATGATTGTGTATTGCCCCTGATTGTGTATTACCCTGATTTATTACGCTGATTGTGTATTGCCCCTGGTTGTGTATTGCCACTGATTGTGTATTTCAGTGGTTGAAGAGAAGAGGAAGGAGGTGGAAGATCAGTGTGCGGAAACGTTTGCCGACATGGAGAGGAACCTTAATGAGGCCAAGAGGGAACATGCTAAAGCCGGTAAATATTGCATGTACATGTATTAACCAAAGCAACTATTTTCATGATGTTGAGATGTATGTTATTTTCCTTTGTTGCTCCAACATGTCAGTGCCATTTAGCAGCCAAGCTGATTGATACATAGTATTTCCATCCCACTGGTCTGTCGGATGAGACGTTAAACTGTGGTCCCGTCTCTTAGCTGTTGCTGGACGTTAAACGCATTCACTTTTCAAACACAATATTCAAGTATGTTGTACATCATTGGTGCTGGAATTGGCGGAATTTGTTGGCTTGAAGTCGCATCGCTTGGCTTCATTCCAATGTAACGGATGCCCCAGAAATAGTATTAAGGGAAACTGATTAAGACTCGTCTCTTGCTAGAATTGGCAGAATTTGTTGATGTCGTGTTAAACTTTAAAAAGCAATATGACTTAAAACCAACAAATTCCCCGAATTCTAACACCTGAAGTACTTTGTAATTTTCTAAGTTTGTTAACATATTTATAAGACTGGGGCTCATTTCACTAAAATACATGTGATAGACATGTTTGTATCACATTTTTTATGTATTTGCTTTTCACATTAGCGTGGTTCACTAATGCTACAATGTCAGCTCTGATATTGAATGTGAACATATCCACTAATGATATGACAACATTGGTTGTCAGTGCTAAAACAAGTGTAAAATTTTACTTAAGCCGAAATTGACTCCACAACCTGGCTAGATAGCTTGAAAATAATGTAACTATGAAAACAAAATTCAGATTTTCAAAATCGGTCCACAAATTCCACAATTATTTCATGTTAAAATTCCCATAGGCATAGGAATTATATTTTTTTCGCAATAAAATCCAATATTTTGTGGAATTTTATCAAATAATCTTTTTTGTCAGGGTGACATTTTTGTTAATATGAATGTTATTGCGAAATAAAATCGCCTAGCCGAAATCGCAAATAGGCAGTAGTGACTGCGATCACTTCGGACCAGACGTGTTTCGCCCCAGTGATTTTTACCAATTCTTGACAGACAATCAAACCAGCTGATGGAATAATGATTTATTAATGCAGTGTTTGGTATATACCAGTATCGTTACGCGTCAAGAAAATTGGAATTGGGTGAAATAAAAATGCTTGAAATTCTGAACACAACAAAAAAAATTGGTGAAATATGCAGATGTTTTCCCATGTGCTAAGCGACCAGTTCTGTTGTTCCCATGTGCTAAGCGACCACGAGTTAATTCCCTTAGTAATCACTAAGGAAACAAACGAGTGTTTCAGAACAACGTTTCAGGTTAATAAAGATAAACAATATGACCATTCACACATTGACAGTGACAGGGGATTTGTTTCCTTTATATTTCACACGCTTGAGGCTAATTTCACCTGGAGAAAGTAACATCCTGTCAATTAATGGTCGTTTAGTACAAACGACCATTGCTGTTGGTTACAAAATGTGTGGCCGGTGGTCGTGTTAAGGGAAAGTCGTTTAGTACACTGTCATTATATGGGCCAAATGGTCGGGGGGACTTGAAAGTGGTCGCATAAGACAAAAGTCGCTTAATGCACGTGGTCGCTTGTGCAAGTTTGACTGTACTTACATGTAAATGTATTTTAGATTTAAAATGTTTGTCGGCAGCAAAACGTGGAACAGACAGTAGTTAAACATGTCTCTGGTCTATTGCAGTTATGGGATGGGCCATGACATTGGAGTTCTATACCGGAGGTTGTGAGTTCAGTCCTAACCCTAGGTGTGAAAAATACTTACAGAGTATTTCCATCCCACTGGTCTGTCAGATGAGACTTTAAACTGTGGTCCCATCTCTATATAACCTTAGCTGTGGCTGGAACTCGCACACTTTCACATTTTCTATTGCAGTTGTGTGCCTGCGACAGGTGGAGAGGAAGGCGGGGCGGGACAGGGAGCGGGCGGCCGACCACCTGACCACCGTGGAGGAGCACTACCGCCGCCAGCTGGACCACGCACACTCCCAACTACAGGCCATACAGAAGGAACGCAACCTCATGATGGTCCGTATTACATATGGCGGCATTGTCTGCACAGGCTCTCACCAGGGGCCCGTTTCACTAAACTTCGCACGACTAAAATGTTCGTAAGTGCAAAATTATGGGTCTGTAAATTTCACATTAACACAGTTTTCTTGTAAACAATTATTGGCTTTACATTTATTGAGCATAGGCTGCATATGAGCATAGGCTGCATATGCAGCCTATACTCAATAAATGTAAATCCAGTAATTGAAATTTCCAGACGATTCTATATTTGCACTTACGAACATTTTAGTTGTACAAAGTTTAGTGAAACGGGCCCCAGAGCGGGAACCTATATGACATAGTCATAATAGATAGACTATTGCTAGTATTTTTCTGTCTGGAGATTTTCAACTAGATGCGAAATTAGTCTTTGGCATCTTTTGACTGAAGCATATTGGATATGTCCAAGTTTTCTGCTATTTGGAGTGTGAAGTTATGTTATAAACAAAATCTGAAACTCATTTCCATTTCATATGAGATTTATGAAACTCGTCGGTAATTGTATGCACCTCGCCCTAGGCACTGTATACAACTTTAGCTGTTCAACAATTCTGCAAAAACCAGGAACCCACTTTTCCGACGTTTCGGCACAAGGCCTTTATCAAGGAATTAGTTTCTACTGAATGCTAAGTGGCATTCATTTTAGATTTCATAATGTTTATGTTTTCAAATGTTGTGAAATGTTTTCAAATATTGTAAATTCTAAAATGGATGCCACTTAGCGTTCAGTAGAAACTAATTCCTTGATAAAGGCCTTGTGCCGAAACGTCGGAAAAGTGGGTTCCTGGTTTTTGCAGAATTGTTGAACATATTAATTGTATTATTGCGGAAAGATTATAACTTTAGCGTAACTCATTCCATGAATCTCGTATCAAATGGAAACTTGTTTTGAGATCTCCTATTTATGCCCCAGTCACATTTATCTTCGTGAAGTAGACATAGTGTCCTTTTAATTATGGCTGCGACTGGAGCAAAGGGGTTTAATATGCGTTTTGTGACCAGCGTAGCTCCTGCTCAAATAGCACATTCCTGTAGCTGGATAATAATCTATATTGCTTGTGGTAAGCATGATAGGTGTTTCATTGATGGAATGGCAAAGCGAATGTGCAGATCCTGATCAGACTGTGTAGATGCACAGGCTGATCTGGATCTACACTGGCTGCAAAACCCATAAGCCCCATTTCTCCAGTCACAGCCACAATGAATATACTTGGCTCAATATCAGGAAACTGTCTGAGTAGGCACTCAACATCAAGCCCCGTTCAGGCTTGGCAATCAAATTGGTTTATTCAAAACTTGAGATTCAAGTACATGTTAGGAAGTTGTAAAAACAAAACAAAAACAAAAAGTTGGTGCATCAAAATAGAGGGTCTGAAATTCCTCATCGCAAAGCCGTTTTTCACCAATATTGATTTTAAACAGTCATATTTTCCATAAATTACTATGAAAAATTGACATAAAGTTTGTACGTTTGTGAATTTTTACGAGTTTCACTGGTGCTTTCTTTTAATAGTTAATACATCTGTTGATTATCAAATGTGCACACATTCACGAAAGATTCTTTTCACAGTCTGCCTGTGCAAATGATTTTATGCCTATGGTCTCTGTATAGCCAGGAGCCATATAATGATTGGACTGTGTGTCTGTCTGTCCATACGTCTAGTTTTTCCGCTGGCGATCGCCACTTTCGCAATTGGCGATAAAAATAAACAATTGGCGATAAAAAATTACAATTTTCAAAAAAAAAATAAAAAATAAATAAAGTGGCGATTTTTTTATTTTCCCCAGCGGAATCCCTGTTCATCCGTTCGTGATTCGTGGGTCTGGTTAAGAAATTTTCCAGCGTGTCTCCAATCTGCAACCGGACAACTTTTGTTGTAAATTACCATTCTACACTTGTCTACACTTGTCTACACTTGTCTACACTTGTCTACACTTGTCTACAACACTTGTCTACAACACTTGTCTACAACACTTGTCTACAACACTTGTCTACAACACTTGTCTACAACACTTGTCTACAACACTTGTCTACACTTGTCTACACTTGTCTACACTTGTCTACAACACTTGTCTACACTTGTCTACACTTGTCTACACTTGTATACACTTGTATACAACACTTGTCTACAACACTTGTCTACAACACTTGTCTACAACACTTGTCTACACTTGTCTACACTTGTCTACACTTATCTACACTTGTCTACAACACTTGTCTACACTTGTCTACACTTGTCTACACTTGTCTATAGTGAAACGGGTCCCAGTAGTCCACTGGGCCTGGGGGCCGTTTCACTAAACTTTGTACGACTAAAATGTTTGTAAGTGCAAAATTATGATAGTCTGTAAATTTCACAATAACTCTGTTTTCTTGTAAACAATTCATGGATTTACATTTATTGAGCATAGGCTGCATATGCAGCCTATGCTCAATAAATGTAAATCCATGAATTAATATTTTCAGACGATCCTAACTTTGCGCTTACTAACATTTTAGTCGTACAAAGTTTAGTGAAACGGATCCCAGGTGTATTATTTCTGAAGTCGACTTTTCCATTATATACAGGCCACACTACGGCAAGAGGGTTTGATCGGCAAACTGAAGTCTGAACGAGGGGAACCAGTCAGGTTAAGTTCCGATGATGAAGAGAGCCGGGTACCGGTGGATACAGAGCCAGTATTGCAGGCAGCAGCCACAGATACTCATCCCAAGACAGGTAGGTGGACTGGTCACAAGTTGAAGCAATATGTCACTGGAGCAATGGGGGTTATGGTGTTTGTGACCAGTATAGACCCAGATCAGTCTGCGTGTCCACACAGTCTGATCTGTATCTGCACTGTTCGCTATTTAGTCATTCAGTGAATCATCTGCCATGATTCAATGTCGATCCTTATCAGGCTGCAGGAGTGCACAAGCTACACTTGCCGTTATTGCCAATAGCCTCATTATACCCCCCCCCCCCCCCCCCACCCCCCCCTTCGTTGTGGGGGGGGTATACTGGAGTCAGCTTGTCCGTCCGTCCGTCCGTCCGTCCGTGTTTCCGTGTTTCCGTGTTTCTGTGTTTCCGTCCGTCACAAAACTTAACAATTGTGAATTTCCTTTTAACTTCTCTTTCCCTTTGCGGAAATCTTTCATATTTTACCCGCCCCTTCTCTGACACTCATACATCATTCTGCAACAAACCAATGACCCCCATTTATGCCAGGGGTCAAGGTCACGGACTTAGAAACTTAGAAAAAAACAAAAACTTAACAATTGTAAATTTCCTTTTAACTTCTCTTTCCCTTTGCGGAAATCTTTCATATTTTACCCACCCCTTCTTTGACACTCATACATCATTCTGCAACAAACCTACGACCCCCATTTATGCCAGGGCTCAAGGTCACGGACTTATAAACTTAGAAAAAAACTAAAACTTAACAAATGTAAATTTCCTTATAACTTCTCTTTCTCTTTGCGGAATGCAGTGATATTTTACCCGGCCCTTCTCTGACACTCATACATCATTCTGCAACAAACCTACAACCCCCATTTATGCCAGGGGTCAAGGTCACGGACATACAATGTCTAGTTTGCTTTTTTCAACTGGAACCACCATCGCACTCTCCATATGTGCTGACATAGTCTTTGGCAGTTGAAATGTTGTATAATGTATGTTCCCCACTGTGATACTAAGCCTTTAACAGTGTAATCCCACACCGGACAGCGTGTGCTAAAATGTACATTAACTACAGATTGTCTAGATTGTCTACAATTTGATCAATGTCATAAGTAGTAGATCTAAGATCCTTTTTCTCAACATGTATCACGTGAAATACATTGCTTCTGTTACCAAGCTTGACAATAAACACATTTATGAAATATATTTATAGTTGATAAGTATAGGTTTTGCAGTTGAAGAAACCCTTGTATCCGAGATTTTGTACAGCTGCCAACGAGCCACCATTCCCTGTACTGTAAGTATTCCCCTGTATTTTCAGATTCGGCAGTGTTGGAAGAACCGCTGGCGAATGTATTGGAAGATCTCCAGTCACTGACTACTGCCGTGTTGCAGGACGATCCATCCGACTCTGGCTCGGACGTCGACTCCTGATACAATCAAGTCAGGCTCGGGCGTTGTCTCCAGATACAATCAAGTCAAGC
The DNA here is from genome assembly GCA_029237695.1 of Conchocele bisecta. Lineage (NCBI taxonomy): Eukaryota > Metazoa > Mollusca > Bivalvia > Lucinida > Thyasiridae > Conchocele > Conchocele bisecta. The sequence continues at coordinate 179,682,521 of CM055265.1, forward strand.
TCGGACGTCGACTCGTGATACAATCGAGTCAGTCTCTGGCTTGGGCGTCGACTCCTGATACTCACCGACTCTGATATCGGAATTGGGATTCGATGTAGTTGCGAACAGTAACTCTTGCAATCTACTCCCGTACTGTCTGTTTCCTACGGACAGTACGGGAGTAGATTTCAAGAGTTACTGCTCGCGACTAGAACCAATGCAGACCTGTGATACTAATACTGATCTGATCAGTGCATACTACGCACAAAGTGATTCCAACAGATACTGGGGTCTGTTTCACTAAACTTTGTATAATGAAGAAGTTTGTAAATGCAAATTGGAATGTAGAATAACATTACACTGAGAGGTAAAGCTGGTACATGTTTAGTGGATGTGTTCACATGTAATGATGTGTACATGTTGGCGGAAAATGGTAGCATTAGTTATGGTAACCACGTTAATGTGAGAAGCAGCTTAACCCTTAGACCGCTATCTTATTTTTTTTGTCGTCTGCTGTTTATTTTCTATTTTCCATTTTTATCATCAAAAACATACTTTGACAGCACTTTAGAATAATTTACAACATGCATTGACAGCACTTCAGAATCAATCATTTCCATTGGAAATGATTCTGAAGTGCTGTCAAACCATGTTTTTATTGAGAAATAAGCAGGATATAAAAGCAACAGCAGACGACAATTGTTGTGGGTAGCGGTCTAAGGGTTAATAAAATAAATCTTGGTTCAAACTGTTTTATATTACAAAGTTTAGTGAAACACGCCCCTGATTTATAGCTGGGAAGGATGTCAGATGTGTACTGTGTACATTGACATTGATCATCACTACAATACTCTTGAACCAATGGTGATGGATATTGGCCATAGCATATCCTGCAGTCGAACATACGAGGCAGTAATCATATGTACCGTGAAGCCTCCCAGATGACGAAGTTTATTTTCATTTATCTCTTAATGGTACTATTTGTTATCGCAAATTATAGTGAGTCACAGAGATGTGTCTGGTAGCACTTGATACCCGATTTACAGTGGAACCTCTCTAAACCAGACACCCTGTGGACAACCCAGGATGTCTGGTTTAGAGAGGGTTCACTGCTGTATGACTCCAGATATGCCATAAATACCATACTGCTTGCCAAACCCGGTCAACCATACATGTTAGCTAACAACTGTAGCCGATTTCACCAACATTGCAAAGTCTACGTTGAGGGAGTAATCATTTATTTTTCCCGAAATGCATTATTTCATATAGAACTAACGACTGCATATATTTGATGATTAAAAGTCTGCAGAATTATTATACTGAATTTATTACATTATCACAGCCATTTGGCTGTGATAATGTAATAAATTCAGTATAATAAAATTTAATAAATGTATCCTAAAATTGAAAATTTCTCCCTCAAAGTATACTTTGCTAGAAAAGTATACTTTTCAATGTTTGTGAAATAGGCTACAGGTCAGATGGTTCACAACGTTCAGTCTCCTCAGGATCTGCAGCATTTTGTCACTATTTGTCAGATATGAAAATAATATCCCTGTTCTGAATAAAAGAACTGTCAATATTACTCAACTCTCTGTATAAGATGATATCACATAGTTCTGACTAATTCCCTGGATTTTATCAGGTAACCTGCATGTATTGACCGAATACGTACTGACTGATAACTTATTGTTGTATCAGGCATTGACCTGATATCAACATCCGGGTTACAACAAAGTGAAAACTGATGGTCCATTGGTCGGTTGACGTCACGTGACGTTACCGAATGACGTCAGTGTAATGACGCAACGTAAACAAGTCCGCGTTCTGTCCATAGAATACGACATCATCTAATGTCATTTTCGAGCATAACACGTTACCTGATAAATAGAATACCAGGCTAGTGTCTTCTGATATCAAGTTTATCAGGCTCGGCTCTGAAACGGTAGGAATTCCTCGGCAAGCCTCGGAATTCCTACACGTTTCCTAGCCTTGCCTGATAAACTTGATATCAAAAGACACAAGCCTGGTATTCTCTATTTAACGCATCTAGGAAATAGTCATGATTTTTGTCGAAGATTATGTCCTGAAATTCAACGTAATTTATATTCGTCAGTCGATGCACTGCACCCCAAATTTACGTTCTTTGTATGTATCACATACGATATATTACATGTTCAATAATAAAACAATTATTTATTGGTCAATCTGGGAACATTTTGTCCCTCGGTGCACCTCAGCGCAAGAATTTCGACTGTTCTCTGAATGACCATCAAATAACTGTATAATGTCTGACAGATACTTGGGTGAAGCTCAGTTTCCCCCAATTAAACTGTCAGACCGATTGCAGGTGCATGGTTTGAGAACATGCTCAGATAGTGTTTTTTTTAACATGAATACAGAATATCCTTAGAATATTCCAACAACCCGCTGATCCCATGGTCAAGGTCACGCTGATCATGGTCATCAGTAACTTAGGTCTCTTTACAAAACTTAACATCAGATAAATATTGTTATAACTTCTACCTTCTCTAAAATCATTCAACTATGCTTAATATTTCACACCTGCATTCAAGTAAGGCTCTACTACCATTGCTGTGCCATCCACGACCGTCCAACCCCCGCTGATCCCATGGTCAAGGTCAAATACTTAGTCTCTTTACAAAACTTAACATCAGATAAATATTGTTATAACTTCTATTTCCTTCGTCTAAAATGCTTAATATTTCACACATTCATTCCTGTAAGGCTCTACTACCATGCTGTGCCAAATCCACGACCGTCCAACCCCCGCTGATCCCAAGGTCAAGGTCAAATACTTACAAAACTTAACATCAGAGAAATATGTTATACCGGTAACTTCTATTTCCTTCATTGCAGATTCTTAATATTTCGTGCATACATTCCTCTAAGGCTCTACTATCATGCTGTGACATATCCCCGCTGATCTCAAGGTCAAGATCAAGGTCACATATTTAGTCTCTTTACAACACTTAACATCAGAGAAATCGGTTATAACTTCTACTTCCTTGCTCGGATCTGCTTCACATTTCACACTCGCATTGCTCCAATGGACCTCTACCACCTTGTGACAAATTCACGTTCATGCCGCCCCCGCTAAGCCCAGAGTGAAGGCCACAAGCCCACACACTTGGAAAATTTTACATATTTAGGGGTACCTGGGCCCACGCGGGGGGTATTCCGTAAGCCTCGCTTACTGACCAATCTAGTTTAGTTATGAATTTCAGTCAGTCCAGTCCATTTAAACATACTTGTAAATGTATGTATTTTTTGTTTACATTGTGTATATGTGACTGGAGACATGGAGCTTATGGGCTTTGCGACCAGTGTGGATCCAGATCCGCCTGTATATCTGCACAATCTGACCAGGATCTGCACTGTTCGCCATTCCATCCAATGAAACCCCTGCCATGCTTCTAACAATGTAATTTCAATCGTCATCAGGCTACAGGAGTGTGCTATTCGATCAGGAGCTACACTGGCACAAAAGCCATAAGCCCCATTTCTCCAATCACTTATGCAATATTTATATTTGGCACATAGTGCATACGCCAGTCCAGGCTGTCAGACGCTCATTGGGAGTGCCAATCATATTTAGATACTGATATATATTTGTTTATTAAAATGAATACATAAATGTAAGTGTTGTTATTTCACTTTATCGCCATGTGTTTGCCAGAATATGTAGAGAAATGTTGGAAAATGTTGCTTTGACTGGAGAAATTGTGACCAGTGTAGATCCAGATCAGCCTGTGCATCCGCACAGTCCGATCAGGATCTGCACTGTTTGCCATTCCATCAATGAAACACCGTGATGCTTCTAACAAACAATATCATTAGCAGGCGACATGAGTGTGCTATTTGATCAGAAGCCACACTTATCATAAATTCCATAAGCCCCATTTCTCCAGTCACAGCCACAAATAAGAAATGAGTTCAGAATTTGTGGCTGTAATGATGATGATGACCACAATGCTATTTCATGTGCATGTCCCCACAATACACAGTGCATGTCCCCACCATTCTGTTAATGAGAAAATGGATATATTGAACTCTGAAAATATCCACAAACATTGCAAATCATATTGTCAGAGATGGAAAAGTAAAATTATCAAGCAATATTAAAGATTTTGTCAACCATTGCCCAAGTCATGCACTTGAGATCTAGGAATCTGGGGTGGGGTTTCACTAAACTTTGTACGACTAAAAGGTTCGTAATTGCAGATTTAGAATCATCTGGAAATGTCAATTGATGGATTTACATTTATTGAGCATAGGCTGCATATGCAGCCTATGCTCAATGAATGTAAATCCAATAATTGTTTACAAGAAAACATTGCTAATGTGAAATTTACATACTATCATAATGTTGCACTTACGAACATTTTAGTCGTACGATGTTTAGTGAAACGGCCTCCAGGGGCCCCTGGAGATGTTTATTAATGTACACTGCAAAATGTGCCATATATGTTTGTAACCATTTTGTTGTTGTACACTTGCGCGAAGTTCTAATTGGTCACCCTATACCTATCAGTTAATATTAGACCAATAATCATTATATAAGGTGATTTATATGTAGTATTAATTCATTAGAAAGACCATGTAGAACATATTTTATTAAAGTTACACCAGGATACACATGTATGTCTATTTTCATTCACAGGAAATCAATTTCATATCTGTAGCCGATTTCATCAAAATTACAAAGTATCCTTATCTATCAAAGTATACTTTGAGGGAGTAATCATTTATTTTTCCCGAAATGTATTATTTCATATAGAACTACCGACTACATATATTTGATGATTAAAAGTATGCAGAATTATTATACTGAATTTATTACATTATAACAGCCAAACTGGCTGTGATAATGTTATAAATTCAGTATAATAAAAATTAATAAATTTATCCTCAAATTGAAAATTTCTCTCTCCTCGAAGTATACTTTGCTAGATAAGTATACTTTGCAATGTTGGTGAAATAGGCTACTGATATGACATACAGTGCAACCTCTACAACAGTCACCCATGGAAAGACAGAACTGGTACGTAGAGAGGTGACTATTGACATTGTAAGAGATTCAATTGTGAAATATCAGCTGTTACAGAGAGGGGGTTGTTGCAGAGAGGTGGCTGTTCTGGGAGGTTCGACTGTACAATATCTATGAATGTTAAATTATTTTTACATTAGCACCGTTCCTGTCGGCTTCAAAGTTTTTCATGTTATCCATAATATATATGAAGTCCCCACTGGCATTGCTGACCACCGAGCTTTCCCGATGGATGTAAGCGGCAGCTCGGTTATTCACCCTATTAATGCCCTGTATAATGTCTGGCTCGTCATTATTAACTTCATCAACATCGTCAACATTCTTCACATTATTTTTCTGAACCTCTGGCATGGCATATTCCAGTTTTTGCCAAAACCATGGATCACCATATTGCACATATGTCCTTGTTTTCATGTAGGCTTTCAGCGTACTGTCCAACTTGTCGTTGTGAATGTCGCCCAGTAGAATCATGATGATTCGGCTCTTTTTCTCCTCTATCAGTTGGTGGTGGGCAGTTTGAAACTCGTAATGACACCACTCACTGTTGAGGAAATTGTCTGACAGCACTATAATCACACGGCGACTGGACTCCACAGAATTGATGATTGTCTCGGCTATACATGCACCTATCGGGAAGTCTCTATAATGAACACACAATTTGTATCCATCATGGCGGCCATTCTCCGGGTCCTCCAGGCGCGGTACCAACTCGCGAACTACAAACTCTTCATCGAGACTGCTGTAGGAAACAAACGCATCATATACGCGATCTGCATTATCCTTGGCATTGTCAAATTTCCACCCAAACTTTACGTACACCCAGACCTTGATAAACTCCATGTGCCAAAATATAACCAAAGACGTTACAACACATATCACAAACAAACTCAGGACTGTTGCCATTACAGCAATAGCTGCCTTGTCTAGAACCAGCTTTTCATCTCTTATATGCGACACATTGTGTATTATTGTGAGATTATCACAGAAGTCCGGGAGGTATAGTTCCATCAACTGGTACGTGTTGATTTCGTCTCTGCTGGTATTCCAAGAGGAACAAGCGACCTCCGTTAGATCCTCTATCTTGTGGGAGTTGGCCAACGTGAAGTTCCTCATCTCCTCCAGGTAGTCACAGTCACATGACCAGGGGTTATTGGCCAGGTACGACGCCGCAATATTGCTTAGTGTTTGGAACTCATAACCTGAAATAGTTTGCAATTTGTTATCTGCAATGTTCAAAACCAACAGCTGCTCCAATTGTTTAAAGCTGTTTTCTTTGATGTACTGTATTCGATTTCCGTTTAGAAGTAACGTTTGTACTGACTGCAAACCGACCATCATTTCCGCTGTGACTTGGGTTATGTCGTTGTAGCCCAAGTCTAGGAACGTAAGTGTTGGCAGTGCGGCAAATGCATTTTCTTCAATAAGAGATATAGAACTGGCATTAAGATACAACTCCACCAAGAATTGTCCCAACTCGGTAAATTGGTTGGCCTTCAGTGTGTGGAGATGGTTTCCCGACATATCAAACGTCGTTACCGTATATGACGTGTTACCGGGTACCGATGTCCGTCCGCTGTTTCTACAGTCGACGATACTCACGTCCTCCCAGTTGTTGCTTCGGTGACACGTGCAGTTCTCTGGGCAATTGTACCGACACCCACACTCTATTTCATAGCAACAATGGCATCCATACATGCAGTGAGATGTGTAGTCGCAGAGAAAACTTGTCACTGGTGTGTATTTCATAAGGTTAGAGCCGATTTTATACACGGAATAGCAAAATAGATTTGAGATATCCCGTACAACGTATCGTCTATCTGATATGTCTTTCTGTAACAGTGTTATGCGTTTCAGCCACGTAAGTCGACAGTCACATTCAAAACGATTCCCGACCAACCAAAAGTTCACCTGCACCAACTTGTTTCGAGATACTTCCAATGCAAGGTTAGACAAGTGTTTAATGTTATTATTACGCAACTCCACCAGTCTTAACTTGTCCAGATGTTGGAATGTATAGCCTTCAATGAACCAGATTTTATTTCCCATTAAGAATATCTCTTCTAGGGATGTTGGTAAAACTGCAGCACCAATGCTTTCTATATTATTAAAGCCAAGGTCTAATGTCCTCAGTAGGGGATAATCACTGTAACCCAGAAACCGAATGTCTGATATATTGTTGTGATGCAGAATGATAGATTGTAATAGAGAATATTTCGGAAATGCGTCGTATTCTACACATTGAATGGCGTTATATGCAATGTTTATGAGCTGCAAGTTTTTATTTGTGTGAAATGCGCTAGACGGTATTGTCGTAAGATAATTGCGCATCAAGTTGACGCCAATAAGATTGGTCAGACCCCAGAACGTGTAGTTGTTAATCGACGATATGCTATTCGTTCGTACGTCCAAAATTGCTAAAGAAATTGGGAACAGTGGTAATACTTTTATGTAGTTGTTCGTCATATTGAGAATTTGTAGTGTATCCACGCCACTGAAGACGTTCATGCTGATGTTCTTAATTTTGTTACTCCGTAAATCCAGTTGTCTCAGTGACTTCATTCCAAGAAAGACACCATCATGCAGCTGTGAAATAGAATTCCGCGCTAAATGGAGAATCTGCAGCATGTGTTGATTTTTAAACACCCCAGAAATTATGTCTGCTATGTTGTTCATAGTAAGTTCAAGTTGCCCGAGATTCTTCATTCGTTCCATGGTAGATGCATCAATTGCATCCAAATTGTTTTCATTCAATTGCAACACTTGTAAATTTACTATCTTCTTTAGCTGCGGCCATATGTTACTGTCCAGTCCCATTTTGTTCAGTTGAATTGCCGTGAGACTCTGTAGATTACTTAGCGTGCCGTCGTGTATTTTTCCCACGTAGTTACCGGATAGCATGAGCGTGTGAATCTTGGAGTTATTTCCAAGAAATTGATTTGGAAATGATATCACTTTGTTATATTCAAAGTCTAGTCTCTGTAGATCTTGGAGCTCTGAAAACGTTGACTGTTCTATTAATATAATCTTATTGTTTGATGCAGAAAACCGTCCTAAATTTGGCGCGATGTCGTGCAAGTTCGCAGGTAGGTCGATGATTTGATTTCTAGTCAGATCTATGGCCACGAGATTCTCGTTCACAGCCGGGCAATCGATGTGTACAGCTGTGAACGTTTCCAGACTGTTGTCAGTGTAATTAACAGCCCAGATGTGTGGACATGCGCACAGGTCCGGTGCAGACGACAATCCACTTGAAATAACGGAAATGTATTCCAGTTTTGACATTTCAGGTATATGCAGAGATTCATTATGGAAAATTAATCTGTTAGCTTTTTCTATTTTCAAAAAGTTTAAATTGTCCATTCCCTTGAATGCGAATTTTGGAATGTAACTCATATGACAACCAACAATTTTCAAGAAGTAAAATGCATGGAGACTTGAAAACATGCCACCTTTGAGATGACTGCTGCGGATGTCCAACTCGTCACAGTAAATGCGCATTGTACTGGGAAATGTCGTCTGGTTAAACATGGAAAAGTTCTTGTCTTCTGTGAGAATGTCCAGGTAACAAGATACGTCGACCCGTCTCGGGTTTTCTCGCAGCCAGCAGTCGCATTCCCTCGGCGGGCACGGATATGTCGATAGCACGATTTTGTCGTCTGCCGTCGCCAGTCCCACCTCTCGTTTCAAGTGTTTGCTACTGCGTGTGTTGTTGGTACTTGAGGCGGCCATCTGGGAGGGGACGTGTGACAGCAACAGAAATGTGGCAGTAGTCAGGATATTCATGCTGAAAATAACAGATCTGGGTAGATCAACACCATGGTACGGAGCCCCGCAGGGGACGTAGACTTTTTCTTTTATTAATTCGTTCCCACGAAATAATAATTCGTTCCCTCAATTTAACAATTCGTTCCCACGAATTAACCGTTGAATTCGTTCCCTCAATTTAACAATTCGTTCCAACCACGAATTAACAATTCGTCGAATTGTTAATTCGAGGGAACGAATTGTTATATCGTGGGAACGAACTGTTAATTCGAGGGAACGATTTGTTAAATTGAGGGAACGAATTGTTACTTCGTGGGAACGAATGAATAAAAATAAATCCATGTCGCTGCGGGGCTCCGTAGCATAGGACTAGTATCGAGGACACATTTATTCTATTTAATTGGTTACTGCACAACTCATTATTTATGTTAATAAGTGTGTAAATTATTTTTTTAAAAATACAGACTTAGGGCTTTATACAATGCACACGGTTTTCATAACCTATACATGTATGTCTGATATTTCCGCCGTGCATTACCTTGCCGGAAATTTCCTAATTGTAAATGCCATTTTCAGCATGCCTAAGGCTATCCACAAATACTCATGCATCAAGATATACAACATCAATAATTATGAACGAATCGCGTATAATTCCCGACAGAAATGAAAAACAAAGGTATAGTTTGAAATGTTGTACATATTTTTCTTCTGTTTTAACGTTAGAATGCATTCCGTTTAACAATTCCACATGCATATGCATGGTCGTTTGATATTCCTTTTACGTTGTTAAACGTCATATTTGACAATTGAATATAAATAATGGTATACACGTGTAAAATCATATATCTAATCGTAGATACATATACTTTAATACTATAACATATATTGTAAACTAATAACACCTTCGTGTACCTCTGTATGTCCGATCCAAACGGATTTGTCGACGACAGTTAAATTATGAGACATCGTAAATGATTCATGACGTTGCACCTCATAACCACACTTCATCAGAAATGTAAAGTATTTGTGAGGCCCTAAAAGGCAACTTAGTAGTGCAGGCCCTACGCAGAGGAGGCGTGGCACCCCCTTAAGCCTTTCAACACCACAGGCCAGTATAGTGGTATTGCAAAAAAGTGTAGATCCAGATGAGCCGGCTAGTGACGAGCCGTCTCATCCGGATCTGCACTTTTTGCAAGTAATTTTAATAATTTTGAGAACAAAAACATCCCATGTTTGTGAAACAAAACGTGTTTTAGTTGTGCAAAATTAACATATCAAAATCCATTCCAGGTACTTAGCGGTGAAAGGGTTAGTCTGCCGAGGTCTGTCCGTGGATGTGCAAAACAGATGTTCAGCCCTTTGCGCCGTCAATAACGCACCCCTTCCCCACCCCCTAAATTAATTCCTGCGTACGGGCCTGTAGTCTTTCTAACAATATATTAGACACGCCATGTGATTTTGTACCTAAGAACATGGGCCATTTTTCATGAAATATATTATCTTTAAATGACGTCAAAATATGACGAAATTTTCATGGCAAATGCGGAATGAAAATTTCGTCAAATTTAGACGTCATTTACAAAACTATCGTAACATTTGTAAATATATGTCATGAAACAACTCACATGGCGTGTTTCAATTGTAAAGATGGTACATTGTTGGTACGGTAAGTGGGAAGGGTCCGCGGTATAGCTGCTCCTGAGTATAGCACAGGTGCCCGTTTCACTAAACTTCGTACGACTAAAATGTTCGTAAGTGCAAACTTATGATAGTCTGTAAATTTCACATTAACAACGTTTTCTTGTAAAAATTATTGGATTTACATTTATTGAGCATAGGCTGCATATGCAGCTTATGCTCAATAAATGTAACACCATCAAATGGCCTTCGTCCAGTATTCCCGCGACTTTTCCAAGTTTATACCCCGATAAATTCCACAAAAAGGCCATTCATTCTTATAATAATTTCAGCACAAAATTATTTACACAATTCCCTAACATTTCATTGGCCCGTAGCAAGTCTCTGTCCAAAATTTATATCCCAGTAAACGCTCACGCCGAACTACTTTCCGCGTAACCATGAGGCGCAGTTAAAATAATTCTTAAGAAAACGGAAAATAAACACATTTTCTTGATGAATTTATTTCAAATGCTGGAATTATAAGGAATGAATGGCCTTTTTGTTGAATTTATCGGGGATATAAACTTGGAAAAGTCGCGGGAATACTGGACGAGGCCTTCCGGCCTTCGTCCAGTATTCCCGCGACTTTTCCAAGTTTATACCCCGATAAATTCCACAAAAAGGCCATTCATTCCTATATTTAAATTTCGAGACGATCCTAAATTTTCACTTATACAAACATTTTAGTCGTACGACGTTTTGTGAAACTCCCCAGAATATTGTAACCCCTGATGGTTGTGAATAGCATCCTCATTTATAACCTGCAGATCACCTAGAGCACCAAGAATATTTCATAATACATGCAAATACAAATAAAACAAGTTTACACATCATGAAAATGACCTCAGCTGTTGACAGGCCGTTAAACACAATTAAATAAATAACATGAAAACCAAGTTAACGTTCTTTTTACTTACCTTTGTGTTCAGTCTACTCCGAGCATCACGACGTTGTTGTCCGATTGTAGTATATATGCTGTTGTCCCGAAAGTGTATCACATGTAACGAGTCATGCATATAGTTTTATTGTTCTGCAGTTATTTTCAGTTGGATTCAATGTGATTATATTTAACTTATTCATTGCGAGAAAAGAACTTATGCCAATGTATTTCCCATAAGTATGTCTAGACTGTGTCCTAAGAATACAGTAGACACATGGCTATGTAATTCATTTTGCGTGTGCAATGCATGAACATACAGAAACGCTGTATATTGAGGTATTTACTTGCAGTGTTTAATCTGTGGTATGATTTCACCGTAAACAAAGGCAGGCATTTGACACAAGGGATCTTGTGACGTTTCTCCGTTCAGCATGTAGCCCCAGTTCAGCCTGCGTATCGGATCCACACTGTCTGATTGGGGAATACGCTGTTCGCCATTGAATGACGAACAGCGTAGACCCTGTTCAGACTGAAGTACTGCAGGGATTGAATGGCGAACAGCGTAGACCCTGTTCAGACTGAAGTACTGCAGGGATTGAATGGCGAACAGCGTATAACCTGTTCAGAATGGCGAACAGCGTATACCCTGTTCAGAATGGCGAACAGCGTAGACCCTGTTCAGACTGAAGTACTGCAGGGATTGAGTGGCGAACAGCGTAGACCCTGTTCAGACTGAAGTACTGCAGGGATTAAGTGGCGAACAGCGTAGACCCTGTTCAGAATGGCGAACTGTGTATATCCTGTTCAGACTGAAGAACTGCAGGGATTGAATGGCGAACAGCGTATACCCTGTTCAGAATGGCGAACAGCGTAGACCCTGTTCAGACTGAAGTACTGCAGCGATTGAAAGGCGAACAGCGTAGGCATTAATCAGACTGAAGCACTTCAGACATTGACTGGTCAACAGAGTATGTCTTGGTCAGACTGTAGTATTCAGAGATTGAATGCAGACAAGCGTAGAATTTGATCAGACTTAAACTTCATAGATTGGTGAACAGCGTATGCCCTGGTCAGACTGAAGTACGTCAGATATTGAATGGTAGACATCGTAGGCATTGGTCAGACAATAGTAGTTCAGTTGTAGTTCATTCATTTAATGCGGAACAGCTTGGACCCTGATCAGACTGAAGTACTTCAAAGATTGAATGGCGAACAGTGTAGGCATCGATGACATACAGTGCCAGCAATTATATTATAATTCTACTGACCAAATATACAAACTGAACAACCTTTATAATCGTGGCATTTCCCGTAAGGCGCATTTTCTCCGTCGTGGGACCAAATATTGTATTACGTAATGAGCGATCGTTGCAAACAACTCGGCGATAAAACGGACTTCAACCCGGATAAGATAAATAGCACGCACATTGGAAATTGTATGTACTCCAGAATGGAAAATTCATACAGTTTCCCGACGCACATTTATTGACTGATACTGGGTAAAAAAACGCACCTCTTAAGCTTTCACACAATTGTGATATTGTATTCAAGGCACGTCGTTATTCGGCGAGATCCGGTGGGCATAGGGCCTTGTGACAATTAGTCTGGACAGAAACCAGACACTTTGTGGTATGGACGACAAAACGCTCTTTAAATCATACCCATTTTTTCACTCTGAAATTAAATATCTACAAGGTTGGACACTCGCCAACTTTTTAAGCAACGGAAGTGGTATTAGTGTACCTTGGGCCCGGCTCGCTAATTTAGGTTACCCTATGTGATATAATAGATATTGTAATGGGATTGTTTTCCATCATCTGTGGTAAGAGCACGAATACCCACCTTCTGTCCATCGTGAGCTACAAAGATACCGTGGCATTTATTTTTGTGCAATCGACCATTGCAAATTAATACATTTAATTCTATTTATATTATCCAAATAGTGACTATAATGGAAAAAGTGAAAGTGAATAGGCTTAACGTCCCTGCAACAGCTAAAGTCACATAGAGAACGGAACCTCGGTTTCAAGTATTATGATACTTGACTAGAATATAAATACATTTCTCTAGATGACATAGTATTATCATTGCACAACTAAAACACGTTTTGTTTCACAAATTGTTCTTGTGATAGTACATGTATATAGTAGAATAAAACACAAACTCCTTGCCATTTGATAAAATAAAATGATTTGTTTGGTTTATGTAGGTAGTTTGCAGTAAATACAGCGACAAGACAGATGCTCAATATGTGGTTTTTCGCTCCATTCATAGTAAATGACATACAAATCAATGGCACCACTTTATTTGATCACATTCCCAAAAACGTGCCTTATATTCAAATACATGCTTTCAGAAACTATGGTAAGCAGGGGAGATAATTTGGCTTGGCATAATTTGGATTGTTCATGCACAGTACAATAACATATGCCAATCAATCATATCTGAGAGGCGTATTGACTTTTATTTCAATAAGTGGCCTGCTTTTGTTACTTAACCCTTTCAAATATACAGACCAAACAGCCAACACTTACAAACACTGTATATCCAATGCAGTGCATGCCATTATCAGGGGCGTCGGAACAGGTCCGGCAGGTCCGGCGGCTGCCGGATCAATAATGTTAACATATTTGTAATTCATGTATAAACAAGAGTGCCGCAAGTCACAAAATACGCCCGTCGAATATGGGCCAGACAGCGAAGATGCAGAAATGTGAAGCTGTCACCAAGGCAAGAAACATTAGTGAGAATTTGAAAGTCTATAGCATTATTATTTCTTCATCTCGTTGAGCTAAACATGTATACTAATTTAGGCAGAGATAGAAAAGTAGAGTGTATAGTAGAAATGATAGGGAATTGGATACAATAATGTAGAACAAATGGCTAAGTTAAAAAGGTGATATTTTTGTTAAAAAATATGTTTTCGGCATAAAACACCAAGGTGCACATCTTCAATATGATGTATAGTTTCAGAACGGTCCACTGAACGGTTTCGGAGGAGTTGTGTACACAAACTCTATACCCTATACAGAATTGTATAGAAAAATGTAGAAACAATGGCTCAGTTAAAAAGGTGATATTTTTGTTAAAAAATATTTTTTCGGCATAAAAACATCTAGGTGCACATCTTCAATATGTGTAGAAGACGTGTGTATAGTTTCAGAACGATCGACTGAACGGTTTCGGAGGAGTTGTGTACACAAACTCTGTACTGTATATAGAACTGTATAGAAAAATGTAGACACAATGGCTAAGTTAAAAAGGTGATATTTTTGTTAAACATATTTTTTCGGCATAAAAACACCAAGGTGCACATCTTCAATATGTGTAGAAGACGTGTGCATAGTTTGAGATCGATCGACTGAACGGTTTCGGAGGAGTTGTGTACACGGACTATGCACTTTTTCTTCCGCCGCCCGCCCGCCATGCGGTAAAACATAATACGTACCGTGTTTTAAAAACGGTCGTATACAAACGGAATGTAAATATTTTTCTGCAATTTTTCTCAGTTCTCATCAAAAGTGTATGTTGTTACCACTCAGTTGAACCGTCTCGTTGTTTGTGGATACCGGTGGCACCCAGTAGATTCGCCGGACCAATCTTATAATGCTTCCGGTGCCCCGGAGCGTGGAATTTGATCAGGAGCTATACTGGTCACACATGTCATAAGCCCAATTTCTCTACTAACAGCCACATTACTCATTAGGAGGTGAACGGGTTAATTTAATACATTGTAGATAAGGTGCATGTGATACTACGGAGCACCGCATGGGACATGACTTTTTTATCAATTCATTCCCACGAAATAACAATTCGTTCCCTTAATTTAACAATTCGTTCTCTCGAATTAATAATTCGTTCCCACAATATAACAATTCCTTCCCTCGAATTAACAATTCGTTCCCATGAAATGACAATTTGTTCCCTCAATTTAACAATTCGGTCCTTCGACAAACAATTCGTTCCCACGATATAACAATTCGTTCTCACGAATTAACATTTCGTTCCCGTGGGAACGAATTGTTATTTCGTGAGAACGAATTGTTAAATTAAGGGAACGAATTGTTATTTCGTTGAAATAATATAATAAGAAAAAAAATTCTACGTCCTCTGCGGGGCTCCGTATTATACATCATATACAACAAACGAGTTTTATCCCGTCAACTATGTCGCTACTAGACGTGAAAAGCAGGTACGTGTATTTTTTCTCGTTCACGTCTAGTAGATACGTCATTATGTATGACGTTACGTCATTATGTGAATGACGTAACACGATAATCTTGTCGCTTCAGAAGACAAACTTATGAGGCCACAAATGCATTTTTAGAGACATTTGAACAACTTTGATGTGGTTAACGGGATAAATAGAATATTATTATAGTGTCATGAACGTGAATAAATATCTGACTCGGCTCGAAATCAGGATGTGCTCGGCAAGCCTCGTCCATCCTGATTCAGATATTTATTCACGTTCATGACACTATACTAATATTCTCTATATATCTGTGTCGCCATTACATCGTATTAGCATGCTAATATAACCTACACAACACGATAAACAAATGGGTAAGGCTTTGGTGTTCTTTAACCCTTTCCACACCAAGTAACTTAATAGGATGTTCCATGCCAATGTTTCACGCTATTTCATTAATTTTGTTCATTCAAATTATCCCATTCTTCTAAAAGGGTAATCTGTACGACGTTTAAAATTATTAACAAACAGTGGAGATCCTGATGAGACGGCTCGTTACGAGCCGGCTCATCTGGATCTGCACTGTTTGCAAACATTGTCTCTATAGAGGTCTGTGGTGTTGAAAGGGTTAATTATCACATCGTCGTTGTTTGCGGGTAATAATTTAGTCTATTGTATTGTCAATATATCAGCGCACGTGCAATACACATTCGGTGAAATATTCATGTTTTTCTTTATGTTCAATATCAGCAAAAGAAGGAGGTGCGATAAAGAATTAAATCACAGCCACGTCCAAATGTTGTCCTGTGTCAGTGAACACATTTGCGTTTTATGCCGAGAAAAAAATTCTTTATATCTGCAGTGACCTGCGTAACACAAGATCACTATGCACATCCGTACCGTCACAGGCGGTCGGATTGGTGATATGATGGTATAACATATTGTTTCAAACATGTAGAAAAATAATATGCAGGTATAGTTTAGTCTAACTCTGAGTACATAATTACATTACAATACATATCACATAAGCGTTATGATGGAGTTGTACTTTGAAATTATATCAGGCACTCGTAATTTTTAGAACTGGTGGAATAGTGACACAATTATACATTTATTTAATTCCTATAAAGAACAGTTTTTGCCCACTGAGTGGGCATGTACCTTTAACAAGACTCGTTTGATGCGCCATATTTCATCAACATTCGTTACATAATAATGACAAAATAAAAGATACTTTGAATCGGATGGATTCTGGAAGTTTCAATACTTGTTGTTGTTGTTGTAACCACGTGATCATACACATTGACACTGGCCACACAATCTAACCCAAGGTCCATTTTCTCCGCCGATGTCCCACGTTGGAGATAAATATTCCATATTTCATCTCAAAAATGACAAAAATCTTGTCATAACAAAGAAAGTATATGAACATAACATACAATTATCTAATAATACTGCTACAGATGGCTGAAAGAGAAGACAGTGGCTCCTTACAGAATGGGAATTGCTACTGAAAGCCAAGCAACACACCACACAATTGTGCTGAGCTGACTTGACCGAGGCAGCAACTCACAAACTATGAGGAGTCACTGTGGTTAGTGTAAATGGATGGATATTGTGGGTAGCACTATTCCAGAATCTCTGGCACTCGGAATTCACTGGCCGTTGGTTGAATACCGTTTTCACGGTCCCAGAGGTTGGTGATCTTGTACACCTTGCCGTGTCTCTCCTCCACGCATTCATCACGGCAAAGGTGTACCGCGCCTACCCGAATCCCAGGCCCATCTATTACTGCCGCCTTCTCCCTCGCCATCTGTGCCGTCCGTTTCGCGTTAACTTTATTCCTCTCGGATGGTTCCCCCAAACGAAGAGGTGGTGTACCCCTCGGATCCATGTAATTGGTGTTGGGCTTAAATGACACCATAGTAGTCGCCGTCTTCTTATGACGTTTCAAATGGGGCTTGCCCTTGTGGTGTGTTTCGAATCCACGACCACATGCAGAACATGTTAGAACTTTAATCCTAGGTTCGTGTACAGTAAGGTAATGAAGTTAAACTTCATTGTCTTTCTTTTCCCTTCAAAATAAATGACAATGGCAGCCTGACGTAAGAGCATATAGTTGTCAGACAGGCTTGTCTTGCCGGACCATCCTGACTGATAATTAGGCAGCTATTTCCGTCTGTCACTGTATGCCAGCCAATTTCCATAGCCACAAGTCAGATTGAAGACCAATGACTTTAAATGGAACAATGACGATCGGGTTTGCTATATCTGGTTGTCCTCCCTGGACCTATTGAATATGTGGTATTTGACATGGAGCAATTATATGGCAGGTCTGACTGTGTAGACCCTGATCAGATTGCGCGGATATGCAGTCTGATATTGGGCATCACGGACGGCAAACGCAGTAAGTTTCTTTTTGTCATCAGGTGCGGATCCAGGCGTGAGCGTGTCCGGCGCACGCCCGCCTTTACCGAGTTTAGATTTGAACCCAGTTTTGTCACGCCCGCTTGAGGACAGCGCGATATTGGTTTGGATTTAGTTAACGTTTTTAAGAACACTATATCTCTAAAACCGCTTCGCCAATTCACTCGAAACTTCACATGTATGTATATCATCATCCATATTTTCATTATATGCCCAACCCGTGCGGCCCCTGTGCCCAATATCAAGGTATATTTACCTTAAATTATTTTGGATTTAGGTTAAAGTTTTTAAGAACACTATATTTCTGAAACCGCTCCGCCAATTCACTCGAAACTTCACATGTGTATTTATCATGATCCATATTTTCATATAGTCGATAGTATGTGTACGGGTTAAAGCTTGTTTGAAGTTTTTTTAGTACTATCAAATGCCTCGGTGGGCGCGACATTCGTTACTTGAAAATATCTGATTATTGTTCTTATTTCTCACCCAAAGTGTATATATGTTGTTACCACTAATGGTTTGAATTGCATGAACAGAATGACGGGCATATGACTGGTCAAACTGCGTATATGTTGGTCTGAGTCTACATAGTTCACAGTAATACTTCACATTTTGTCTGACGGACGCTGGGACTGACAATTTGTCGCGACATTGACCTTGGGTCATACACTACAGAGCCCCGCAGGGGACGTAGAATTCTTTTTTTTATGAATTCGTTCCCACGAAATAACAATTCGTTCCCTCAATTTAACAGTTCGTTCCCTCGAATTAACAATTCGTTCCCACGAATTAACAATTCGTTCCCTCAGTTTAACAATTCGTTCCCATGGGAACGAATTGTTAATTCGTGGGAACGAATTTTTATTTCGAGGGAACGAATTGTTAATTCGAGGGAACGAACTGTTAAATTGAGGGAATGAATTGTCATTTCGTGGGAAAGAATTGTTAATTCGAGGGAACGAATGGTTATTTCAAGGGAACGAATAGTTAAATTGAGGGAACGAATTGTTATATCGTGGGAACAAATGGTTAATTCGAGGGAACGAATTGTTAATTCGAGGGAACGAATTGTTATATCGCGGGAACGAATTGTTATTTCGTGGGAACGAATTAATAAAAAGAAATCCATGTCCCCTGCGGGTCTCCGTAATAAACGCCCCGGTATACGCCTACTATAAGAACGTTTGATGCGAAATTGTAAGTTAGGATTTTGTTTGATAAAAGCTCTTTCGGTGGTTTGATGTTAGTTACAAAGGGAAAGTGACAGGTAGGTACCACCTTTCATGCAATAAATATCTTTGTTGAGACCCTCATTGAACATGCCAATATCAAGGTGCATGGTCACGTGGTTACAACAACAACACTGGCTGAAAGTGTTGAAAGCGCGCCCACTCCAACGTAAGTATTATTTGATAGTTTCCTTAATATGCATATTTGATGAAATATGGCGTAGCAAACGCGTCTTCATGAGCTGCATTTGGTGGTCCCGGGAGTTCGGCACATACTTATGTCGTTTTTTAGACACGGAAATCGATTCTTCGCAAAATCGACAGAGGTTTCGGCCAAAGTACCGATACCATCAAATGCAGCTTAACAAGAGGCTGTTGATGCGCCATATTTCATCATAATCCGTTGCATAATAAGGACACAATAAAAGAATACGTGCTTTGAATCAGAGGGCTTCTGGAACTTTCAGTACTTGTTGTTGTTCTTTTAACCACGTGATCATACACATTGAATATGCTTATCCGGACAGCAAGTGGTTCCGATTTATGCAGGCCATTCACAACTTTCATCATTTTGTCTAGTTTCTTAGATCATTCCAGAAAGCCGCCGGACATCCTCTCCCAAAAGCGATTGCTCACTTTCTCACCCCTCATATGGAACAATTTACATGTTTGTATGGATTTGAACTCGTACAAGTCTCTCGTCATATAAACAAATACATGTACAGGGTGGCCCAAAAGAAATGTGGACACTTTTTGTAACCTATATATCTTTTGACATAGTGTAACTAATCTTAATAAATTTTGCCATACATATTGTGTAATATATGTGCTATTTGAAGGATACATATTGTGTATTGCTCGTGCATCCATGTTGACGTCATTATGATTATGACGTCACTAGGTCATACTCCGGAATTGACATTGCTGTAAACGTTGTGAAGAAGTTGAAAAGTAGTGCCATATCCATTAGTTTAATTGAAACAGTGAAATAAATGATATGCTGAACAGAATAAATGCATAATAATGCCATTAACAGCAAATAGTACACAGATAAATATTACCAGCAAACATCCTTCAAGCGCAAGACTGGGTAACGGAATGCTCAAAGAGACATGGATGCCAACAATTCGTATTTGTCTGTATATAATGCCTACTATAAGCAGTGAATGTATTCTTGACCTGTATTGTACTACTCAATGATATATTTAATGTAGTAAATGGAATTTTGCAGTAGCAAAGTGGTTTAGAACCATTTTACAGCAGTTTTATAGCGCGTACCATACACATGTTTCTTTCGATTTCTACCCAGTGACGTCAAATTCGCCATGGCAACGGTATGCGTGTGGTGGCGATAAAATCAAGTTAAAAGTTATATGCTAAATGTAATAACCAATATGTATATCAAAAGTTGTAAATATTGATTATATATGGAGGTATAAGAGTTATAAAAAGTGTCCAAGTTTGATTGGGCCACCCTGTATATACAAATTAGTAGATAGTATTCCAAGAGTGAACACATTTACATTAGATAATGGCTGATTTTCTGTAATCGAATGTATCTTCACACAAATTTACGACCGTCCTGTATGATATGTAGCTAATAGCGAAGCAAACTTGAGTATGCTTGGTCTCAACCTGCATAATGGTGCACTATACTATGATCTAATGTGTGTGAGAGAGGTACATATGGTAATAAAATGATAGACGTCTTCGATGTCTCGTGAATCGCACAGAGTGCATACTCTGTGATTACGCTTTACGATTCCTACCAAATCTCCCTGTCTCTATCCGCAGCCCATGTGAACCAAAACGTATTCTAGTTAGGTTCCTTAGCTCATCATTATACACAATACTTAAATAGTTCTCAAATTCAAATCTTACTTTTATATGTTTGTAGAACGTTATTACGTTATTGGCATCAACATCTTCTCTCCACTTTTGTATGAAACAGTCTAGTATACGTTGTTTGAATACACATACAAACGCACTATGGTCAATTGTTCGCTGATTTAACCAAGCATCTCCAAAACCTAATCTATATAATAAGTCTTTTAACACTGATACCCAATTTGTTTTACCATCATCAGTTTTCCTCATATCAGCATTATGCAAGTTGTTTCATAAGATACAGTTATCAGTACTGATCAGCTTGCCCCAATATTTTCCAATTCGTATGTACCTATGTATATACAATGGATAATGTGCCAGTTCCCCATAAATGCCTGCGTTGCTAGTTGATGATTTAACACCCAAGACAGACTTGCAGAAATTGAGGTGAATGCGTTCAAGCTCTTCTGATTTACTATAACCCCAACCTTCACAAGCATAATTTAGTGTTGATGAGACAAATGCGTCAAATAGCTGGCCCAAGCATTTCTGACCTTTTCCACTCAGTGCTTGGTTGTTCAATACAAATGACCCAGTGTAGTTAAATACCACTCCTAAGTAACTGAAATCATTCACAAATGCAATGCCCCGACCATTATATGTCCATACCTCATTGACCGTAGTAGGGCCTCTTTTTATGAATACCATTATCTTTGTTTTGTCATAATTTACTTCTATGCCCCACTTGTCACAATATTCATTTAACACATGTAAGCTCTGCTGTAAATCATCAGACGATATTATCAATTACGACCATGTCATCTGCGAACAGTAGTAATGTCAATGACAATTCGTTAACCTCTAAACCGCTGCCCATTCGATCCTGTAAAAATAGTTCCAGATCTTCCAAGAAGATAGAAAACATCAGAGGAGACAGGACCTCGCCTTGTCTTAGTACAATTAAGTATTACAAAAATCCGAGTATGTGCCGAAATGACGTTTACATGATTTAACAGTCAAATACATTGAACGAACAACGCGTAGAATTTTGCCACCTATTGCGCAGTTGTTCATCTTATCCACATAACATTACTGTTTAGAATCAATCGCTTTTTTTAGATCTACAAATGAGCAATACAGTCTGGTTTTCGTTCGTTAAATATTTTCTCGATCAAGTCATGTAGCACGAACATTGCATCCACCGTAGAGCGACCCTTGCAAAAACGAAATTGCGCATCCGTTATTACATTCTTCGACGCAGCCCATTCTGTCAATCGTTTATTTACAATGGTCGAGAAAAAACGTTGCCATACAACTTACGAGCGTGATTCCCTCCTTTTTGTGCAATGGAATTATAATCCCCACTATCCACATATCTGGGAAATGACCCGTAATGTACACCATATTAAATATATCGATAATGTGACTGGCAGTTATATCTCCTGTTTCTAAGAATGTAGTAGAAATTCATGAGAATTTGCTTTTTTTTGTGTGAAAGTGAATGAATCGCCTTTTGAACTTCGTCGATTGAAATCGGCATATCAAGCTCATCATGCGCCCTTTCAGATGAGTCAAAATCATGTTCCGTGCAGAAACGGTCTGCTTCCTGTTTATTTACCGCGTTTACTCGATAAGCATATTGGCATGTTTAATGTTCAAACCATTGGATTCTCACTTAGATTTTCGCATCAAACTTTCCCAATCTAAGACTATACGGGGGCGTTATGCGTGGCAAGGGATCTTGGCACCTGATTAAGATCTTGTCAATTCAGAGATTACTGGATTTGCCATTTTCCCCAACCACGTGCATACTGGTTCTTCTCTGCCACTGACGTAGCGACGTCTAAACTCACACATAAGTAAAACAAACTGGACCCATAGGCAAATAGTATAAGACATAAAATCTCCAAAGATCGGAAAAAAAATAAGCCAAAGCTGACATTTTTCAGTATAGGTCCAGCATATAATTAGGAGAAACATATCAAAAGCTTCGATATGTTTATATTTGAAATAATATGGCGGCCAAGATGGCGCCAAAACGTGAAAACGTTGTCCAATATGCATAGCTGAAGGCCGTAGCCCGCATGTTGAGCCCGCCTAGGCTGTTGCTAGTCCGAGGATGTATTGATAGTCCCAATTTTAGTGATCACATCAGGGTGTATATATGGGTTAGGTAAATTTGGTATTTAAAACATTTAATTCAAAATTCGTAAAACCGTTAACGCAATGTAATTTGACATTGACCTTGTGTAGGAAGGCCAAATGGATGGTCAACAGAATGAAAGTATGGATGGTAACAAAAGCAAAAAAGTATAACGTTTCACGTTAACACAACTTAGCGTTGCAGATCTACCTACGTTCAAGATGAAGGTATTTGAAAAAACTAGAATTTGTGAAAACGTTATACAGTTATAACGCAATCTGATTATGAATAGAGAGATGTAAGTGATGTAAATTTCGGAGGAACTCTCCCACGGATGGCTGTACATATGTCATCATAATCACTATGTCTAGCTTTCCACGATGGGCTCGACAAACAATTACTTTAGCATCTGTCTTTCTTCTGGAATTAATTCACATTAACTATAAATTAGATAAAATAAAGCATATTGCAATACGGTATGTAAGATCCATGTAATTCAAAGTGACCTCCAATATGGCTTACAAAGCCTAATATAATAGTGTATAATGTATAATGTATACTGTTTCAGAAGGATCTTCCTCTTTACGTAATTACATTTATGTACGAGTACATTGTAGACATAACGTATATATATCATGTGAAATCATTAATTATTTGTGAGGAACGATTTGTCCCTCACGTACATTTTGGCTTTCTTGTACGTGAGTGTTGAGTCCGGTTATTCGAATTGTACATGCAGTAAGTACTCTGATTACGTTTCGGGTCTGAGACTAAGTGACTCTTGTGCATTGAGGACCTGGCACCAGTTCCGAATATTCAAAATTGAGGGCTGAATATATATGTTCTTGATGCAAATACTCAGTTCTGATGTTGGTATCGCTCTTTACCGATGCAATACAGAATTTACCCACAGTTGATTGGTGCATGAAATCACCATAGCTGTTGACAGCCCATTAAACACAATTAATTTATCTACCTATATAACATTCTAGCGGTCAAAAACACGAGTTTAATGTTACATAATGTGTATACTTTATTTTATTTTCCCTTCGGTGTCTCATCTGTCTGGCTGTTTTATACACTCTATTCATGGTTATTGTCCGTAAGTAGGCAATATCTTCTGTCATAGAGGAGTGGGGGCTATTCATTTATATAAGTTGCTAGTCGAAAATATTTCATTTTGAAAGTATTTTGAGTTTTTTTTTTCTTATTGTGGCCACAGCTAGGGCGCGAACTTCGCGATTTTCCTATTGTCGGACGTTCCTATTTTCGACAAATAATTATTTTTTTTCGGCTTTGTCTCGTTCGATATTTGAATAGGTTTTCCGTACCACGTTCACTAATGGGCTAAGGGAAACCTAAACCCAGTTCGGGTCATGAAATTTGGTGGTGGTCACAATACGGGAACTTGTGATTCTCATGAGCTAATTTGTTTCCCTTGTTGCTAGAGACATAACGGTTGCTCTAATGAGAAACCGGGCTTGTCTCAGGCCTTGGGGGCCTCTATGGAGGGGCCTGACCATTAGGTACTATCAGGGTAAGTATCAGGGTAAGTATCAATAAGTGAGATTCAGAAACTACAGTGGTTTCTGAGTCTGAGCCAAGTCCGAGCACGAATAGTGGCAGGGTGTCTCTTATGACTGAGACATCCAACGTCGCTAGTTCTGCTCTGGGTGGTCCGCTACCACCGGACGCCAGTCTGTGTTCGGCAAGATTCAGAAACTAAAGACTGTTTCTGGGTCTGAGCCAAGTCCGAGTCCGAATAGTGGCAGGGTGTCTCTTATGACTGAGGCATCCAACGTCGCTAATTCTGCTCTGGGTGGTCCGCTACCCACTGAGTAAGGACACCGGACACCGGACACCGGACACCGGACACCGGACACCGGACACCAGTTCTGCTCTGGGTTATACGCTAACCACTGAGCAAGAACACCGGACACCAGTTCTGCTCTAGTTTATACACTAACCGCCGAGCACGAACACCGGACACCGGTTCTGCTCTGGGTTATACGCTAACCACTGAGCAAGAACGCCGGACACTAGTTCTGCTCTGGGTTATTAGCTAACCACTGAGCAAGAACACCGGACACGGGACAGGTAGATTCAAGGGGATAGGCGATGTGGGTATAGTACACGCAAATCTAATTGGGCGCGCCTCGGTGGAATGCAAGCGTATTCCTCCGGTCAACAGAAGTGTAAAATATAGCCACTGATAACGGCGACGCTGGTCTTGACCACGCCGTTTTCAGCGGAATATCTGTTCAAGGTTATGGATATACAACAGGGTAACGGTATAGCACATTGGCCTACCGACACATTGGATTAGTCCTGATGTGAGTCTGATGACGTCAGACAGGAGGGCGCACAGACTCGTCGATCAGGACGGGTAGATCCGGGTCTAGTAGCAAGAGAGCTAGGTATAGGTCATCTTCCAGTAGCTCGTCTACCAGGCCGCGGGATTGTATATCCATGAAACACAGACGACATTCTAGCTCGTGTCTAAGGTACGATCATAGACGTCGTCATAGGCATAGCAGACAGATCATTGGAGTCGCTGTTTCAGTATTCAGTCAGAGCGAGCAGGCATATCATGGCTACGTCTCTGACTATGTCGGCAGACATGGTTCTGTTGAGGAGCGACGCCACGTTAGCTACGGCGTCCATTCTTACGATACAGGGAAGGGATCTCCTTCGGGAAGCATCCCTTCAGGCCACGAATCTGTTTGGAAACAGATGTTCTCAGGTGACTGCTGCTGACGCTGCAGTAAGACAGAGTCAGCAGTTAGCGACACTATCAGTGGCCTCTTTAGCCAAGCGGTTCGCTTATAGAAGCGCAACTCGGGCTGGAAAGGGGACATAAGCAAGCTTCAACATCCCCTTCTCCTAACCCAGCGAGTGAGGTAACGGGTAGCTTTAAGCAACCCATAACACATATACAGCCCCAATAGGGTGGGGCTCCCAGAGGGGCGCTACACGCATCAGAGATTGGCAATCTCCGAGCTTCTACAGTGTGCTGTTTGTTGGTACTTTCAACAAACAGATCATTTCTAGATAGATACGGCTCGATCGATACGTCGGACTATTAGAGTCAACGATTGGGCAGTCTCCATCGAACCACAGGAAGGTTATTTTCATATACCGATATGCCATGCGTCCAGAAACTTTCTAAGCTTTCAGTCGCAAGGCATGGTATAACAGTTTTGTGTCCTACCCTTCAGAATAGCCACGGCGTTCACAAAACTAATAGAGGTAATCTCGGCAGAGTCCAGACCGTGTGTTATTGCATACTCAATAGTTTGGACGACTGGCTCCTGCACGATCAGTCCAGAGACACACTGCTACTCAAGCTGCGTGTGTTCTGGGATCTTATCACGGGGTTGGGTCTCATGCCGAACATAGAGATGTCGGAACTAGTACCGAAACAGGACATCTGATACGTAGGGATGAGTTTCCTTACCAGACTGGGGATAGTCAGGGTACACTTGGACAGTGCCGATATGTACAGAGTAGACATGATGTTGCGAGTGATCTTCAAAGCTGTGTATCCACTTCAACTACCAGCCAGGGGGCTATTTTAGCTGCTAGGGGTATTGAATTCAGAGGCAGATATGCGGTGTAGGTCGTCTACCAATGTACTGTGGACTACCTGTCGAGGGGGGTTCGAAAGTCCTTACCGAGGTGTCACTGTTGAGGACAGTGACCAACGCGGTTATCAACAGGTAGAGCCACACCTGGTTGGGTCTGTTTACGACCATGATGGACAATCAGAGCCCAATGCATGTGTCTCCAGTTCTGGACTCGGGGGCATAGGCGGTGGGCGCATGTCCGTCTCATGGAAATGAGTATACGGGTAAGCATTTCCACAATCAGTAAATTCGGGTCACACTAGTGGCACCATGCTGGCCAATGACAAGTTGGTTCTCCAGCATACTGGAACGTCCAGTGTTTCCCAAGCTTCTGTCACAGCATGCAGGGGGAACACTTCATGCGAATACGCTCGTTCTGATTCTTCACGTCTGGAAGCTATCAGGAAGGGAATCAGAAAAGACAAATTTTCGCGGCTAGCTGCAGCAATCATTGCACAGGCAAAGTAATTTTGCCACTGCATGCTAAGACGCGAATGGGAGGTCTGTGTTAATTGCTGTAAGCTAAGGCAAATTAATCCAGTCAGTCCAGCTGTAGGCGAAATGGGCGATTCGCTTAGTAATTGTTCGATGAAAAGAAATCGTCAGCGTCGATTAGGAAGGGATACATGTAGGCATTGGCCAACTGTTTCAAGTTCACTTCAGTGCCGATATGTATCATAGGTTCAGACCTCAGTTATAGGCGATGATTTCATTCTTCACTAGAGAAAGACCAGTAGCTAGAATAGTTAACCTAAAGGGAATCTAACAGTGGTTATATGGGATTTAACGAAATATCAGTATGAGCCCATGTGACAGCTTCCCTATTTTGATTGATCAGTCAAGAATGGGTTACTCCTCGTTTTCGCTTCGGCGAAAAGGCGGCGGGAATTACGCGGCCTGTACATGGGTGACCAGAATCTGGCTTGGATAATGATTCCGTTACTATGGTTGCGAAGCTGGGTTCCTTGCTAAGGCTCGGGTCCCAGGTAGGCATACCCGACCGTTCGTGATCGCAGGCATATCCAAATCGAGTCGGTTATCTGTGACATTATATACTTTACGTATTCTATAATGTACAATTGTCGTATCTTAAATTGGTAAAAGCACATGCTTCCGGTTAATAACAACAACAATGTCAATATATTAAATTCATTCGCACTGATCCAGAATATGAGTTTATCTCTCGCCCAGCACGAACCTACCAAATTTAACCGAGACGGAAAACACGCTATGCCCTGGCACATAGATCAAGGTTACGATCAGATGATAATGTGGGCTTCGTGGCGCAATCGGTTAAGACATTCGGCTATATGATGGTGAATTTCATAAGACAAAATGCACCAGGCTTGTCAGAGGAAAAGGGCACTTCACCGGTACGGATGAATGTTAAAATCCTCTGATGGCATCAGGTGGGGAAGACTGCACACTGGGAGACATCTAGTGATAGAGGACTCAGGACTGGTCTCAGCAGCTAGTGTAGCTGTGGAGAACAGTGCCCCTTCTTATCCGGAGGCAGTAGCTTCGGCATACCAGTATCTGTCTCAGGATAGTGGTCCTGTTTAACCTGCGCAGGTGCCGATGGCTAAGTCTCTGTGTGAAGCAGACTAGGTTACTGCTTTCAAGGGTAGCCTAGACTGCCTCAGCCCCACACTGTAGGAGCTATGTTAGAGGAATGGATCTGGCACAGGGCTTGACCCCAAAACTAAGTTGGATTTCTTAAAGCCAATACTTTTCTGGCACATCAGGGGCTCAAGTATTAGGTTGTGCTTACATAAACTTGGCTCCTAGAGTATTCGGCCTTGGAAAAGGAGGCTCAGAGATGTGAGTATCCAAGGCTTAGTTCCATAAGGCACGGACTTGTTTTGCCAGTGCGAGGTGAATTAGGCACTACATCTCAATGACTAACCAATGAGAGGTAGGCACTGGATTTTTTATTCCATGCGTGGGTAATCAGGTTCTATCCAAATCGTCAGTTTACAGATGGATATCTCTCGCAACACGCAGAGCATATCGATCCAATTCGGTTAAGGGCTCATAAGGTTATAATCGATGCCCATGAGGTCGGAGCAGTATTTACCTCCTCTGAGTTCCTCTATGGAGTGATCCTGGGGATAAGATAATGGAAGCGGCATCCGGGAAGTCTCATTCCGCTTTCATCAGTTTTACATACGTACACTGACGGCGCAGAGCGCAGATATTTACACATTGGATCCCCTAGTCGCGGCTAGCAGGGTTGTCGCGGGTGAAAAGCATGTGTAAAAGGCTCAATTGTTTAGCCTGTTGTTATTCTGGGCCAGTGAATGTAGTGCAGGATAACAAATTGTTGGTATATTCACATTGGCAGTGCAAAACGTTCTAGTTATCAGCTAGTTCAAGTTTTGTGCCTGGAAAGTTTTCGTAGATTGTTTTCTTGATTACACCTGACTGGTTATGCCAGTCTGGATACATATTTTACGATAATGTGTGCAGTTGTGTGGGGTTACCAATGATTGTGAGGTCCGGAGAGGGTAACGGTGAGTTCCCTGTGCTCCGGGTGCTAACGGTACTAGGTATCATGACACTCGAAAACAGATAATCATTCATCCAGGGTCATGAATACCATGTTTTTTAATTATTGATAGTATGTGGTTGTCAATATGCATAGGGTATTTTATGTTAGCATTACTATTTGTAAGTAATGTGGGTTAGAACTTTAAGAGGCTTGTGGACATGGCCAAGGGTCAGTGTAGATGCTGTGAGTCTTAGATGTGAGGCACAACAGTGTGTATGACATGACGCTAACATGATATGAGTTAGTCACATTCAGTGCGTGTAAAACTGCGACTGGGGACAGTACTCAAGCAGACCAGAAGACTTAGCTTTATAGAGTGCGCAAAACAAAAAAGGGAGATAACTCGGAAATTAGGCTCGAGGTCAAGGCGGGACAAGGCGAGGCATTTGATTCCGCGGAATTCTTGTTTACATATCTCCCTTTGTTGTTTCGTGCTCTGATTTTGTATCCAGAGCATAACTCGAACACCCTTTGGAATATTTTTATGCCCCACCACGATAGTGGAGGGGGCATTTAGTGTTACCCTTGTCCGTCCGTCCGCACACACGAATTGATACTTGTTGTAAGCGTACGGGGATCTTATTGGGTAGGGTTAGGATAGTGTTGGGTACTCTTGTTGGGTATTTTTATAGAGTAAAAACCCAACAAGTATTCATTCGTAGGAACGTGCGTCCCGTCCTCCCGTCGTCCCGTCCGTCCGTCCGTCCGTCACAAAACTTTAACACTCGGGTAAATGTCTCATAATTTCTTCATCCTTCGACCGATCTCCTTCATATTTCATATACACATTGTCCACGTTCGTCCTGCCCCCGCCAAGCCCAGGGTTAAGATCACATACTTAGTGCTTCAAAAACTTTAACGCTCGGGTAAATATCTTATAATTTCTGTTTTCTTTCACGGATCAGCTTCATATTTCATATATGCATTGCTCTAATGGCCCTCTACCGCCCTGTGCCAAATCCACGTTCGTCCTGCCCCCGCCAAGCCCAGGGTCAAGGTCACATACTTGGTGCTTCAAAAACTTTAACGCTCAGGTAAAAGAAAATGTTTACTTGGAATTTGGCCTCATTTATTATCAAAGCGATATGTGGGACATCCGTGTTCTATGAACACATTTTCTAGTTTATTAAACTTCACACATGCATAGAAGACGACCCAAAGGTGTGTCGCACGTAAGAATAACAACTCTTGCGTCGTTAATTTTTTAGTTATCTCCCTTTGTTGTTTCGTGCACTGATTTCGTGTCCGGAGCATAACTCGAACACCCTTTGGAATATTTTCATGAAACTTCACACATGCATAGACCACGACCCTAAAGGTGTGTCACGCAAGAATGACAACTCTTGCATCACTAATCTTTTAGTTATCTCCCTTTGTTTTTCCGTCACTGATTTTGTCTCCGGAGCATAACTCGAACACCCTTTTTTCAAACTACTTGTGTATCTGGGGAGGGGTATACACATGCGCTTGTCGACAAGCGTCCATTTCTAGTTTTTCTGGTTTCTGTATCACCTTACCTTCCCGCCTTGGAGACAAATTCTAGCAACATATAACAGGGAAGTATGATACAGAAATCAGATTTTTTCAATGTAAGATTAGTTTCTGTGAGTACTTACGTGTTATATGTATTTAGCACCCGCCTCCTACCCCGCAAGGTGAGAGATTTGTTCTATCGCAAAGAGGAAGTCTCCCGTGCGCGCATGCGCGGTCGATATGGGATGGGACAGGTGTAAGTGCGGACTAGGTGCGGGTCAATAAATTGTATTCGGAAATTCGGAATGGGTAGCCCCAATAGAAGCTATATATCCACATATAACAGGTAAATACTCACAGAAACTAATTTTACATTGAAAAATAATCAATAAAATATGCATCAAATGTACTGTATATTTCAAATGTCTCCTAGTGTCCCATATAACAAATTCTAATATAGTAATTTGGGTAAATGTTATATGTTTTATATGCAAATTATGTAATTTTGTGAAATTTCTCGCCATTTTGGTGGCTATCTTGAATATCATTTTACATAACATATATATAAAATAGTACTAAATATATTGTATAGTTGGAATATCTCCTAATAACATCAATGTTACACTTGAATATAGTTATTCCAAATGTTTCACATTTTTGCTCAGTTTAGAGAGTTAAGAGATGTTGGCCGCTATCTTTGACGCCATTTTGTTTGTATTGCAGTTCACAATTCGGATTATTATGATTCGTTAGTTACATTCAGTATGTTTCAGCACATGTTCTTCCTTATTGGTTTATAGTAGATTTTGCACTAGTTATGATTTTCGTCATTTTGGCGGATATTTTGGACGCATCTTCATTCCTGGATTAGCTCCAGTGGGATTCATGGGGAGCTTTGTTATTTTGGTCATTTCCTGAAAATGTCAGCTTTTGCATCTTTTTTCCGATCTCAACCCTAATACTCTTCGCCTACAATTTGGAATATCGCAGACATCAGGGGGCCGGTTCACTAAACTTCGTACGACTAAAATATTCGTAAGTGAAAACATATGATAGTCTGTAAATTTTACATTAGCAATGTTTTCTTGTAAACAATTATTGGATTTACATTTATTGAGCATAGGCTGCATATGCAGCCTATGCTAAATAAATGTAAATCCATCAATTGAACTGTTCAGACGATCGTAAATTTGCACCTACGAACATTTTAGTCGTACCAGGGGGCCGTTTCACTAAATTTCGTACGACTAAAATGTTCGTAACTGTAAATTTAGAATCGTCTGGAAATTTTAAATGATGGATTTACATTTAATGAACATAGGCTATGCTCAATAAATATAAATCCAATTATTGTTTACAAGAAACTATTGTGAATGTGAAATTTACAGACTATCATAATTTTGCACTTACGAACATTTTAATTGTACGAAGTTTAGTGAAACGGCCCCTCTGTGCTACGGAACTTGGCCTATACTGTTCGCCATTAAGTTGGGAAAACAGTCCTGAGGCGACTAACGAAACGTGTAAATCCGCATCATGCCATACGAAAAGTGTACATCCATATCGTGCCATACGAGTGTGTTAACTGTTCACGAACCTCTCCGATGAAAAACACAAGTATTCTCTTTTTGTCATGACAGTTTACAAATTGTACATCCAGGTCTGCTAAAATTGACATTATTCGCAAAAGATCACCCATATTTTAATAAAATACTGGTTATTTCTGACTCTTAATCTACCAGTGTTTTTGTTTTGGTCAACAGTGACATGTGCTGGAAAGTGTATGTTGATTGACCACAAGACGAGTGTTTCCAGAACATTGTGTGTCTCTTTCTCAAGTACAATACTTTCGGGAAATGCCGCGAGGCACCACCGGAAACAAAGAACACGTGATTGCAACTGTTCAGCGTCAGAAGCCTGTGATGTCAAAATGGTCATTTTCTAAAGGCCGAAACCAAACAACGCCAGCAGACAAAGCAATAATTCGCAAACCAGATTCTGTCAAATCTGATTAGCATATAGTGATATAATGCCACCATTTCGCCTCATTTGGAATCAAAACGAATATATTCCCAGGAGGTGGAAATATTGATGTTCCTCTGCAAATGTTCATAGTATGTGTTTTCGCAGTAAACTATTCTACTGTCTGTTTCACGAAACCTGCCAAAATTTTACGGCTATATATACAATGCAAAAACAATAATTGTTTTCGATAACATTAAATGTTATCAACATTTAAGAATGGGCCTTCTTTTTATTTCGTATCTTGTGTTAAATATTGATTTTATTACGAAAAATGATGTATCTATGGGAATTTAACATGGGGCAAAAAGAAGTGGAGAACGTGGAGGAGAAGTAAAAAACGAAACCTTTTGGAATTTTACTCTGTAACCTGGCTAGATAGTCTGAAACTAACCAAGACAACACAAGTGAGATTTTGAAAATCGGTCCACTATTTCTGAAAGTAGAAACTTAATGAAATAAAAACAAGGCTCATTTTTTAAATTTTGCTATAATTTAAAATTATCGAAAAATAAAATTGGGCCGCGTCATACGAAAACTGGGCTTAATGACAACGTCATGAAAAGCGGTAAACGACTTCGGAAAAACGATGTTTGCAGCATCGCTGTAAAAGTTCACATTTTGCCCTCCCATTTACGTTTACTGATGTCAGTTAACATTAAGTGCGAACAGAAAACGGAAAATGATAACTTACTGAAACTTTCACTAATGGTGAATGCATAATTTAACTGGCTACATATCAGCGAAGTCCTCGCTTACACTGCACCTTGAATCCTAAATAACCTTAAATATCAACAACCTAGTGTAAGCCAACGATATTATCATATATTATCTTGGTAAATTGAGACACTTTTGAACAATTCAATCTAGTACTTAGCGATTGATATGCCATTTAATGCCACTATATTGTACGGGACCTGCAGTCTGGTTTTTGTCACTATGATTATCCAGATATCGGGTTTGGTAGCTCCGCACCAACAAGGATGTACAAGGATGTACACTATGTAAATATTGGCTGAGAATAGAATACGAGAGCGAATGTCAATTCAACAAGTTTAAGAAAGTCTTAACTCACATGTAACAAGAATTAAAGTATTTTGTACGGACTGAATATTGGATTATGCAGTGCCGAATATGTCATTTCCACATTGTGGCAGAAATGAACACATGTCAAACAGAGAACAATAATGGGAATCTCAACCTCCAAGTAACCTCTGCAACTAATCAACATGTGTCGGTAAGCTTGGTTAAATATTCAACATGTTCTCATGTTATAGTACATTACAGTTTGCAGTGTTTAAAGATGGGTGGGGTAACCATGGGCGGATTAAGGGGGGGGGGGGCGGACCCGGCGCGCGCCCCCCCCCCCCCCACCTAAAATTCGTCGAGTAAAGATTTTTTACAAGTTACAAGGCACGTTGTTTGCTCCAAAATGCGCCAGAACGCAGGAAATGCGATGTAGATTTCAAAAAAAATCCTGACCCCCCTAGCGCTATCCCGAACTCCGATAATATAGTCAAATATTGCAAAATAGTGACAAAGGGCACATGGCCACAATCCCTGATCCTTATACATGTAATATAATATAATGACATATACGCTCGTATATCCAGGGTTTGTATTGAATTTGGCAAAAAAAATGCATCAAAATCTCTCTAATA
Source organism: Conchocele bisecta (assembly GCA_029237695.1). Lineage (NCBI taxonomy): Eukaryota > Metazoa > Mollusca > Bivalvia > Lucinida > Thyasiridae > Conchocele > Conchocele bisecta. Next base: position 179,717,050 of record CM055265.1, read on the forward strand.
GATTCAGAATCAGTGATTTCAATGCAGCTCCTTCATTGTTTGTGTATAAGCAATACATAATGTACAAAACACACAGTGAGGTCGGTGGATTTTTCGAAAAGTCTTGAAATTAATTGGAAATTTGATGGTCATAAACTTGCTTTTCGCACGATTTGTAGTATCAAATCATCAGCTTATCACCTGACTGCATAATAATGTATGTCTGAATCAGGCGATGGTAATGCGATCCGTAAGAAAGACACCTGACAACAATTATAACGTATCACGCTACCAAATCTGCCCGACATCGTGTTTTGTCACAAAGTTAATGTTATAAGCCGCCTACTGCAGATGTACACGTGCACTGTGTACAAACAAATACTCCATTTGCAGCAATTCCTTATTTGAAAAGTATTCATAAGGAATTACGTTACTTGGGCCGCAATCCAAAACGTGACGTTACATTAATAGCAACTGCAATAAACATTATTTTCATACTTTGTCTTTGCCTAATGGGAAACACTTGGAAAGGCTACGAGATATCCAAATTTGGTTGACATGCGATAAAAGATGAAAAATCTATAGGACTTGTCCGGGTATTTTATCAACACCCCTTGTATACGCCGTTGATAAAAACGTCGTAATTTCAACGTCATTGATCTAAAACGTAATATAAGTTTTACCACGCATCATAAAGATACTTCTAAAATGAAAAATAATTGGGATACATTGATAGTTTTGGCAGCATATGGCTTTTAAAAGATGTACAATTCAGAATACGCGAAAAAGTAAACACTGAAAATTGTGTCATTAAGCCCGGTTTTTCGCATGGCGCCGCTCAAATGTTTTTGCATTGTTTATATAGCCGTAACTAAAGTTTGGACAGGTTTCGTGAAACAGATAGTTTACTGCGAAAACACATTTATGTAACAGGACGTCCGCGTAGTCAGCGTTTGTGGGATGTTTCGTCACTTAATTGACAAAAACGCGGTCGGTGTAGCGCCATGGAATGTGCCAACATCCACACAGTCGAATCAGGGCCTGAGTTTTGTTTATATATTAAAATAGTGAAAACAATGCTGACTAACTAACATATCACGATGCTGCACGAGCTTTCATGTGTTTCAAGCTCAATTCATATAAGCCCATTGCAAGACCGGTTTGACATACAGTGATTAACCTAGTATAGTTGTCGTCGAGATGGAATGTTTCTATTTTTAAAACTACCATTAATGATGTGTGTCGGTTTTGTAATGTTTCGTTACTGAATTTTGCTGAAATAGCACATCTAAACTAAAGAATAAAGCGCACAGTCTGAATTATTTAATCATATAATTTACATTATAATCCAAGGTGCATGATCACGTGGTTACAACAACAACAACGCCGCCCACTCCAAAGTAAGATTTATTTGATATTTTTCTTAATATGCAACGGATTTTGATAAAATATGGCGCAGCAAACGCGTCTTCATAAGCTGCATATGTGGTCTAGGGAGTTTGACACATATTTATGTCGTTTTTGCGAAGAATCGATGTCCGTGTCGGAATAAGGACACTATACAAGAATATGTACTTTGAATCGGTACTTGTTGTTGTTGTTAGTACCACGTGATCATACACCTTGATATCTAAACAAAAGAATAAAGCGCACAGTCTGAATTATTTAATCACATAATTTACATTATAGTCAACGTTTTGTCATATTCTCCCATTAAACAATAGTTAACAGAACAATAAAGTTAATATGCAACGGATTTTGATGAAATATGGTGCAGCAAGCGCGTATTCATGAGCTGCATTTGGTGGTCTATGGAGTTTGGCACAGACTTATGTCGCTTTTGCGAAGAATCGATTTCCGTGTCGGAGACACGGACATCGATTCTTCGCAAAAACGACAGAAGTTTGGACTAAAATACAGAGACCACCAAATGCAGCTTAATAAGACGCGTTTGATGCGCCATATTTCATCAAAATCCGTTACGTAATAAGGACACTATACAAGAATACGTACTTTGAACCGGTACTTGTTGTTGTTGTTAGTACTACGTGATCATACACCTTGACATCTAAACAAAAGAATAAAGCACACAGTCTGAATTATCTAATCATATAATTTACATTATAGTCAATGTTTTGTCATATTCTCCCATTAAACAATAGTTAACAGAACTATAAAGTTGATTTATTGAATATCATCCGAATTTTAGGGAAACTATGGCGGGTGTGTGTCTTATTTTTTTTATTTCTTTTATTAATTTGTTGTAAATAGTGTTGCAAACAATATTAATGATTTATCTTTAAATATATACAAATACAACAATGAAAAGTCATGCAGAGCATGATGTTATTAGCCGATCAAATCAGGGTTCAATATATGTCCGCATTTTAGTAGTCACTGAGTCTCGGGCGCGGGGGGAATGAATGAGCGAGTGAGTATTGGTGTTTAACGGCCTATCAACAGCTAAGGTCATTTAAGGCCGGGCCAACGGGTTGTACTATCCTGCATTAAACGGGTCCACGATGAGGAAAATTCCCAAAATCAGAACTCAATATTTCCATGCCACACCAGTCACTTTAGTAGCTCGGCCCCAAAGTAATATGATTTGCCATAAGCTTATTACTTCTTAATGGAGCATAACAGGTTAACGTTGTCACTTGTTTATCCCTTGTTTATCGATTTAAATGGTTTAAATCGACTCGAAGCTTTTTATCGAAGCGTTTAAATAGTCAATTACGTTTTTTTTAATGTGCGCACTGGTCATTTAAAAAGGGGCCCATCCGTGATTTTTTGCGCGATGTCGGGCGCAAGACAATCAATAAGTTGCGGCATTGACAATAATTAAGGGGGATTGCCGCAATCGCGCGTGCTGGATGCATCCCTGCCATCCATGCATGATACGTAAACAAATCAAAGTTCGCTATGAAGGGAAATTCTTCGTTTTGATTGGTGGAAAAAATTGTGAATATTAACTAGCGTCAAATGACGCGCATACGCGATCCAATGGGATAAACCCGAGATGCTGGGGTTGCTAGTCGGAGGAGATTTTGAGCAGAGGTCGATTATAAATTAGCCGAATAAACACATTTTACGCGATTATACGTGGCTGAAACTTGTTCTGTTTAATAAATAAAAGCTTTAAATTAGCCCAATAATCGGCGTATGTTGGCGTATATGGCCATTAGAGCCAACTATGGACTTCAACAACAACAACTTCCGGGTTCAATCTCTTCCGGCGTTCAGCTCATTACGTATTCAAAATTGTGTTATTTGGCTATATTTAAAGTTTTAAACGGAGATAATTGCCAAAAATGCAAACTTTATCGGTTGATGCAATTTGGAAGTACAGCAAAATTCGCGTTCGTAGATTACCGAATAGCGTAGAAAAGGGTTGCTACAAACTTTTTCAGAATTCGATGGATGACCAATATATTAGCCGATCTATAAATAGATCGGCTAATAATAATCTGGTATTATTGTTTAGGGGCGAGTGAGGATGATGTTCAGTAAATTAATTTGATATTGCCTGATGTCAGACCTCTGAACAAGTTTTTGACTGACCCGAGGCGATCCCTAAAAGCCGGTACTTCTCTGAGCAATGCCGGTGTAACGTGAGCCCCTTAAGTCCGTGAAAACCTTCAGCCTAGCCAAGCGGCTTAAGGGGCTCACGCTGGGGGGTGTGAGCCCCATTAAGTCCGTGAAAACCTTCAGCCCTAGTCATAGCGGCTGGTGGGGGGGGGGGGGGGGGGGGGGGGGGGGGGAGAGAACTCTAAGCCCGTGGAAACCAATTTGTTGGTATATACACAATATGAATGGTAACGATGATATTACGCAATATGCACACCGCGTATCGTAGTTCTTCTACCAAATGGCGTATATTTATATGAATGTGCCGATATGTAACCGACCGTGAGAAGTTGAAGCCTGTTTGTAAACTAATCTATAATCGGTGGCTTTGCAAACCCCTTTGTGTATACACCCAATGTGCCTATTAATAATGATATTATGCAATACGTTCCAATATAAGGCAAAAAACGTGAAATATATGGGACTGATTTCAATTTTCACGGCGGGGACAAAAGCACCCGGCCATGAGAAGTTTCAGCCTGTCCGTAAACTTCATATATAGACACACACGGTAGTTTTTCACAACCCTTTGTTGGTATATACCCAATGTGCCTATTAATAATGATATTATGCAATACGTTCCAATATAAGGCAAAAGAAAACGTGAAATATATGGGACTGATTCAATTTTCACGGCGGGGACAAAAGCACCCGGCCATGAGAAGTTTCAGCCTGTGCGTAAGCTTGATATATAGAGAACACATCGGTAGTTTTCACAACCCTTTGTTGGTATATACCCAATGTGCCTATTAATAATGTATTATGCAATACGTTCCATATAAGGCAAAAAAAAACGTGAAATATGATGGGACTGATTTCAATTTTCACGGCGGGGACAAAAGCACCCGGCCATGATAAGTTTCAGCCTGTCCGTAAAACTTAATATATAGAGAACACATCGGTAGTTTTTCACACCCCTGTGTTGGTATATACCCTACCAATGTGCCTATTAATAATGATATTATGCAATACGTTCCAATATAAGGCAAAAAAAAACGTGAAATATATGGGACTGATTTCAATTTTCACGGCGGGGACAAAAGCACCCGGCCATGAGAAGTTTCAGCCTGTCCGTAAACTTGATATATAGAGAACACATCGGTAGTTTTTCACACCCCTGTGTTGATATATACCCAATGTGCCTATTAATAATGATATTATGCAATACGTTCCAATATAAGGCAAATAAAAGACGTGAAATATATGGGACTGATTTCAATTTTCACGGCGGGGACAAAAGCACCCGGCCATGAGAAGTTTCAGCCTGTCCGTAAACTTGATATATAGAGAAACACATCGGTATTTTTTATTTTTTCACACCCCTGTGTTGGTATATACCCAATGTGCCTATTAATAATGATATTATGCAATATGTACCAATATAAGGCAAAAATAACGTGAAATATATGGGACTCATTATGTGTACAGTCCCATAGAAAACGAACAGCCAAATGCCAAGCTGATTCTGACAGGCTAATGTTCCTGTTAATGATTTTGTATTGCACTATGGGGTCAGCTAATGAGATAACAAAACATGCCGAACTACTTTCACTGCACATTAGTCCGTCTGTGGCTGCAACTGGAGTCTCCAGTAACCGCCAGACTCGACCATAGTGCATGAGAATATGTACAGGTGAGTTTTATTACCACCAGCGACTATTATGACCGTAATCTTTGCAGCTTAGGTCCAGATCAGAATGAGCAGTCACATCAGGATCTAGACTGTTACCGACTGGATTCATCATTGTCTAAATGGATTAGCAAGCAACCCTGATCTTGTTCCATGCTCTCTTGGTAGCCTACAACATGTGTGTGCTGATTTCCACAATAATGCTGGGAGAATTGCTTGTTCTAACAGCTATAAGCTGATGATACAAGAACACACTAGTCTTCTAACCAGTGTAGATATATCTGGGGTTCAAACTGACCAGCACACTAGCAAGTTACAAATTAAAATGTGCTGTTGATACATAATTACATGTAGCATATGTTATGTTACATACACCTTGCAGAAATATACAACGATACAAGAGGACCAAACCATGTAGGTCGGCATTCCGGGAAGGATGAACACACACCGATCGTTAAATTACCCATCACATGCTCCCTCCTACCACCCATTCCCATGTTGGAATAAATTGGGGATAGTGTGTATAAACAGGTCATCAAACTTTGGTCAAGAGTACAACTACAGACGCAGTCAGTTTATTTGATACTGAATGAATGACAGTTAAAACGTGATTAGAAAAGTTTTATAAACTATCAACAGAGCTCAAGCTAAGGTGCGTAATTTTATCAATTCTGGATAACAACAAATTTCTGCACCAAAAAATGGCAAGTTGGGAGTCTCAATGATCTCAATGAGACGATTCTAAAGGACTCCTAACTTACTATCTTTCATTGAGAAATAAGAATTTCGCCACCAAATTATGCACCTGACACGGAGCTCGATTTGTATCAATCTCAAGTCCGCGCAGTCTGATCAGGGCTAAAGTTTTTTTGAAGGAGTAACATTAATGATACCAGGAAAACGCTTTGACTCCCAATCATTCTCATTGTCAATTAGTGCAAATATTCTAATCAATAACAATTGCAAAGTATACATATTTTGCCTTATATTTGTATATGCGTATACTATGTACACAGTGATCCGTTATGAGACCAACCATGTAAGTAATTTGATACATTTCCACAGTTGTCATAGTTCATGAAAAATATTTACATAATTTATGATTTTCTTCCGTACATGACAACGAATATTTATGACACTTTCAAAGCATATTGCAAGATGTCATCATTTACTAAAAAACACAATACTGTTATAAATATTATTCTTTGAATATCGCGGATGCCATGAGCCGCGTCGCGAGAAAACCTGTCTTCGGGAATCTGACGACGTCACAAGATATGACGTCGTGAACTTAGCTGACGTAATTTCCGCCGAGATTTCCAATTATCGACGTTTGTCAGACCGCCATGTTAGGTTTGTTCCGTGGTGTTCAAAGTTATCAAACGAACAGAACAACAACGTACCTCGATTTTTATTCCAAACAGGCATATCTTATATATGTTTTTATTAACAATAATGGCGTAAAGCCGTATGGATAATTTTCTTTTATTATTTTGCTATTGGTATCATATAAAAATGTTTGTCTGTTGACGTGTGTTTTTTATGTTCCTTTAATTTCACATAATAGTTTCTTTGACACAGTTTACAGATAACTGTCCACGTATGGAGACAATTCTAATGAAATACCAAGATGTGTTTTCATGGAAAATAATAAAAATATGCTATATATGTGGTCTGTTTATTGTTTCCTGCAGCATGATAAAGGTACCATAAAATCTTAATTCCTTTTAGATACTCGCTACTTCTGATTTCCATTGGGTTTTTGACAATTTTAATTGGGTATTTACGTAAATACGCACCTTATCTGGAGCTCTGGAAATGGCTATACATTTTGAACAGCCTGTGGAAACTATATAACGGATGTGTTTGTCGAATATTATATACTGGAAAAAATGAAAAAATGAATAATAATATTTTATTATGATATATAATTCATATTAATTGTTCTTGTCTACGTGTTTATAGTAGGTCTTAAAGTGGGGACATATATTTTGAACCACCCTGTATATGCATGCTTGTTTATTTTATAACAATTACGTGTAACAAAGAGCATTAAAGATTAATAACAAACATAATTGAAAGTTGATTTAACCCTTTCAACGCTACACACATATAATGTATAATTCAATATGTATATAGCAGTGTTTGCAAATATATTATACATGAAGTATACACGCCCCATCCCGCTTCAGGATTCCAGATGTTTTTGGCAATTGAGAAGATATCTAAAATAGCAAGCACAATGCCAAATAAGGGTATTTTTTATCAGATCAAGGTCCAAATAGTATAGAGAGCCCATTCAGAAGATATTACCACATGCGCATTATATACTGAAAATTAGTCGTTCGAATTTCGACAGCCCCCCCCCCCCCCCACCCCCCTCCCCCCTCCCTCCCCCCTCGGCGACGAAATCCTGGATGCGCCACTCTGATATTACGATGATTCTACGATGTAAATAGTA
>CM055265.1:179725246-179802677 GCA_029237695.1 Conchocele bisecta
TATCATGATCCATGTGACATTGCCATGCCGGTTTGAAAAGGAAACTGTTGTAACATTGCGTGACGAGCACTATGGACCCAGATCAGACTGCACGGATGAACAGCTGGTCGGAGTCCATTCCCATTGTACACCTGATATACAATCAACATGTATATTTTGGCCACCAACTGTATATTTTGCCAATTTCGCGATATGACTGTCTTACCTGGTGAACAAAGACAGAGTGACAAGCGGTGTGGACCCAGATCAGACTGCACGGATGTACGCGCTGGTCGGAGTCCATTCCGATTGTACACATGATATATAATCAGCAGTGTATATTTGGCCAATTTCGCGATACAGACTGTATTACCTAGTGAAAAAATACAGAGTGACAAGCAGTGTGTACCCAGATCAGACTGCACGGATGTACAGGTTGGTCGGAGTCTATTCTGATTGTATTGTTATATTTTGAACATTGGACCGTACGGACGACACACTCCATACGCTGTATCTATGCATAATCGATGCGCCATCAGTAGTGATGTCCGTAATTGTGCGGCAATTTCTGATGATTCCATTTGATCAAGGCCAAAGTAATTTCACAAACTCATTCACTGCTTATAACTCTTTATTACAAGACAACTTATCCACATGTTGGTAGCATGACTTAAAATATTCGTATAATATCACTTAAACTGTTTGCCGAACGTTATAATGGTTAAGTACGATCTAATTCATTTATTTTCCTCTATTCCAAATTATAGTGTTTCCCATGGAATATATGTAATTGAATATAAATACATAGCTCAATGTATATTCTAAACATAAGTCTTTCAACATGGTTAGCATATGATGAAGACTGAGACTAAAACTTTGAATTCCTCTCTTTTTTCAGAATGAGAAGCAGATCCCTTTTATAGTAAACAGCATAATGCTCAGTTGCAACACAACCAGAAACTCAATGTTGGTTTGAGCCGAGCGGCTCATTGCGAGCATGCAACAGGTTTTGAGCCAACATCCAGCCTCCAAGCAACTGTTAGTCATCGGCTCAAAGCAACCACTGACCTAGTTTCTCTGAGCAACATGTATAAATTAGAACAGAGTTACCCAGTTTCACGACAGCTAACACATGTAAGCCATACGGGAAAAGGTGCATAAAGTCCAATTGACCAGAAAGCCAAATCATAACACAGCCCACCCATCGAACCGTACCGTCCCGGTACTATGAATAGCCACATTTGATACATATGTCAAAGTCACCCATGCAGCCAGTCTATGAGGGAAGCTAGGAAAGAATGTCACTGTGAGCAGCAGACACCCAAACAAACCATTACTATTAGACCAGTCAGGGGTCAAATTCATCAATGAAACAGGCCATAGGGTAACCCAGTTCTCAGGTTAATCACAAGTTGGGGGTTGCCAGCAGGGGCAATCTAATTATAGAAACAACTCAATGAATATGGAACCTGTAAAAAAAACACCAAAAACAACAACAGCAACTGGACTACACTCCTACTAGTACGTAAGATTATGTGGTTATATAGTGATTATACAGGGATTATACGGATTACATTACATGTATAATACTACTTGATAAACATATTTGGACATCAATTACTTGATTATCAAGATGTTCTCCATAGCACATGAATACCAAAGGTAAGAGATAAGCGATTGCATCTAAGTATTATTACCATTTTACAATTGGTGTATGCGCAAGAGAGAAATGTTCAGCTTGTAACAGCTGAAACAGGTCTCAAAGTAAATGCATGAATGAACATGTGATCAATTTCAAAAAACATGTACCAGCAAATTCCTGTGTCATGAGAAAATCAAGTATGTTACATACAAAAGCCACTGTTGCAATTGTCATTCACGTTGCCAGGCTACGCCAACACCATAAGTCTAATAGACAAATAATGTATGCGAGAACCACTGGCACTCCACCAGCTGACAACATGAATGCAAATTAGACATACTAACAGAAACTTCTGCATGCCTTTAATGTCCCTCGCATGGTTATAATCCGTTCAACTTAATTACTGATGCACCGTAATAGTTACCATCGGTGAAATCACTTGAAATTCTGGATTTTGTTATACTGTGTACATATAATACACACAAACAAACACATCAGCCACTCTCCATTTATTTATCGTTTATGTGTCCTTCTTCTGTCCATCTCAAATATTATGAAACAATGACCTACTTTTAATAATTTTGTTTGTGCAAGTGTTTGGCTTTGCCTTTGATACTTAATTGAGAAGATAACCATGTCATTGCTAGTCGAATTCCTGGATCCGGTGATGGTGATTTTGCCAGGGCCAGTGCTACTACATGAATGAAATGCCAGGTTACATCATTCTTTCGCTATATGCAAGACATGCTTGCTTGATAAGTCCTTTCATTGGTGCTGGTGTTTCGTCAGGGCAAGTGCTACTACATGAATGAAAGCCCAAGGTTACATTCATTTTTCGCTCATATGCCAAGACAATCGCTTCATCAATAACATACATGATGAGATACATTTTTAATCCACTATTTTGATGAAGAATGTATTAATTAGACACATATTCCCACTCTCACATATAATCCGTCTAAATCCAGAACATATGAATATAATCCAGTATAACAACGAATATTTACACACATGAACACCTTCTTTTTTTTGAAAATGATCGAAAATTGAAATACCCTTTACTTCTGTCCTCGAACTATATCCAAGATAGCTGTATTCATCTCAACTACCTTGCACAGAAAACCCATGTCCTGTAATGTTCTTTTCTGTGCCATGTCATCAACTTCCTTTCGTAAAGTTAACAGACTTTGATCGAGTTGGCGACCAATTCTCCAAAGTACGTTTGTTTGAAGTACGACGCTCCGTCGATCGTATCGTCGTTAGGTACCGGACTCGTCGATCGTCTTCGTGCATTTGCCTCAGCCGGTCAATAGCTGAAGACATTGTTGATGCTGACTCGCAACCTGGACCTAGTGTCACGTCGCACTCCACAATGTCCTGGAGCGAATCACTGGTACCTGCATAAAACTCATCCAATACTGGAGTTCCCACCCCGCAGAACACGTCCATACTGTCCGTTCCTAAGTCCAAATGGGTAAAATAAATGTTTAACGACTCAAATTTCCTTCCACAGGAAGCACAGTTAATATGTCCTATTTCACAAGAGTCGTGACACTTCTTTAAATGTCTTCTTAGTGATTGTAAATGTTTAAATGTTTTCAAGCACTTTTTGCAGTTAAATGTTTGAGACATCACTGGCTGGGGTTGGACGGAACTTCTTATAAACTTGATAAAAACAGCTCCAGCCTTAGTCACCGAAGGGTTGCTGGCCCGTCTGTCCATATTTGGTCACAGCATCAAGCTGAGCTGCAAAATCTGGTCCTAGGAACCATGAAGCCATGGAAAGTTACATGCAGATCACATTACGGAGCTCCAGGGTTGACCTATATATGTGACCCACTTACAGCCACTGTCACTGTAGTAGATAATATAGACTAGCTAGCCATGCCGTAACCAAGACGGTTAGGTCGCTTTCTACGTCGCTCCCCTCGCCTAGCATTTTCTTCATTATTACCATCCTTATTTAGTTGCCTTTTTCCAGTGGGTTTCCCATGGGTCTTACTTGCAGGTATATTGATATCCGAAAATGGCACCACCTTTAAATTCTGTTGTATTGCTATGACCCACTGTGGAACTGACTGTCCATGGAATAATTTTAGCCGATCATGATGTAATATCTTGGTTTTCGCTTTATGCGCACCTTTCACTTCAAATAACAAGTCACTTATCTTGCGAATCACCACCATAGGTCCTTTCCAAACGTAGCGTTTGAGCTTCGGACTGCGGCCAACCTGCCTTGTTGTATATATGCAGTATACAATGTCGCCCACCTTATAATTGTGTGTCGAAATACGAGTGTCATAGTTCCGTTTTTGTCTCTCTGCATTAGATTTTAACTTTGAACGCACCAGATGATAAATTTTCGACATTTTGGCCTCTAAGTTATCAATATATGCAGTGTAGGTGACACTGTCAGCACTTCTGTGTGGCGCGTTTCCTACTAGAAAATGAACAGGTAAATTCACTCTCGCCCCCCAAACATCAGCTTATTCGGGGTCTCCCAGTTGAAGGGTGCACACATGATCGATATGCCGACGTCATCAACGGCAGGTAAACATCCCAATTTGTTTGTTCAGAGTTCACATAAGTAGTTATCATGTTTAACAAGCTCTGATTAAACCGCTCTACCATGCCATTGGAGGACGGCCGGAATGCGCTTGTTCGAGTCTGATTTATTTCGAGCAATACACACATCTGCCTAAACAGTTCAGACTGGTAATTTCTTCCCTGGTCAGACAAAATGTCAATTGGAATTCCCATTCTGGAAAAGAATTCCATCACAAGTTTATTAGCCACGGTGTGTGCTGTCTGGTCAGGTAGGGCGTATGCCTCAACATACTTGGTGAAGTTACACATTGCCACCAATATAAATCTATTTCCGGACTCACTAGTAGGTAAAGGCCCTAGTATGTCAGTTGAAACTCGATCCATGGGGTATCCAACGGTATACTTCTGTAATGGTGCTTTCGCAACCTTCGTCGGCTTCTTTCTTTCCCCACAAAAATCACATTGTTTAATCCATTGTCGCACACTTTCACACATTTTGTACCAATAGAAGCTAAGTCTCAGTTTATCTATTGTTTTACTCACACCAAGATGGGCTGACGGCATTGCATTATGTGTTAGTTTCATTACATCTTTGTGCAGTATTGCCGGCAGAATAAGCTGGTCGTAATCTTCAATTGAATTTGTATTCACCCAACATTTAAACAATACACCATTCCTTACATGTAACTGCGACCAGTACAACCACAAGTTCCTGGTCACTGGGCTTTCACCCGCTACTACATCTCTAAGTGGTCTGTCACTACTTTGCAGCTTCCACTTCAGCACAGGACCGATATCTGGATCAGCAGACTGCAACTTAGCCATTTCGCTTGCTGAGTATGAGCCATCCAATTTGAAAAGTGTACATTCTCTGCACTTCCAACTCGGTCATTTTCATTGGTTACTTTTCGGCTGTTTGGAAATAGTCCACCAGCATGTGTCGACAATCCAAGGTCCTTCTCGAGAGTTTCATCTCCCAGATCCACATGGTTGCTAGCTGGCTCAGTCGACTCTTGGCTGACTCTCAGATGCTCGACTTTACCGGATCCTATGTGTTCGTGGAATAGCCAAACAAACTGCACTAATAGTCTAATAACAGCCACTATGTAATCGGGTCCAGCCATAAGAATACTGCTTATTACACTTAAATACATCCCTATTTAATGGTAGAAAGCTCTTGAACATGTTTGAACACTAATCCGTCTTGTTATTAGTGGTACCACATCGTCCATGTCCTGCAATATCGACCACTCCTTGTGCTTCTTGGTGCAACTTTTGCAACCGCCACATGGTAACGACTGCAGGACCGATGTTCCGTCATAACTGGACAATCTGCTGGATTACAAGGCATCCTCGACAAAGCATCAGCATTAACATGCTTTGTGCCCTTTCTATGTTCGATCACAAAATCAAATTGTGAAAGTACTTCAATCCATCTTGCCATCTGATTCTCTGGGTTCTTAAAAGACATAATCCACCTCAATGAACTATGGTCAGTCCTGACAATAAGCTTTCTCCCTAATAAATATTGTCTGAACTCCTGTAGGTAGACAACGACAGCTAGCATTTCACGCCGTGTGCAACAGTAAGCCCTTTGCGGTTTCGTTAGTGACTTACTTGCATAACAAATCGGACGCTCTTCCATTTGTTGTGACTTCTCACACCATTGCATCTGCGATAAAACTGATCCAATTGCATAATCAGAAGCATCACAGTCCAAAATGAACGTCCCGGCATCATCACGAGGAAATGCAAGCACCTCTTTCCCCGTCAATGCGGACTTCAGGTCGTCAAAACATCTTTGACATTCTCCGTTCCATTCAAATGGTTGTCCGGCCTCTAACAACCTGTGCATAGATTTTGCACGTGCAGCAAAACCCTTGATGAAGCGTCTGTAATAAGAACAAAATCCCACAAATGACCGCACATCTGTGACATTCTGTGGAATCGGCCACTCCTTGATTGCTTTAACCTTGCTCAAAAGTGGTTTCACACCATTTTCAGTAACCAGATGTCCAAGGAAAGCCACTTCCTGTTGAAACAACACGCATTTAGGAGCCTTCAGCTTTATTCCTGCTCTATGCAACCTGGTTAACACGACGTCCAAACTGGCTAAATGGTCACAGAACGTTTTGGCATATACAATTATGTCATCCAGATATATGAGTAATATGTGCCATTGTAGGCCACGCATAATGAGTTCCATGCACCTCTGGAAGGTTGAACTACTATTACAGAGTCCGAAAGGCATCACGTTATACTCGAACAATCCTTGTTTACACACAAATGCTGTTTTTGGTCGATCCTCCTCTTCCACCTCTATCTGATAATATGCGGATAAAATATCGAGGCAAGAAAAATAGGCTGCACCGTCTAAGTAATCTAGGCAGTCATTTAAATTTGGTAACGGATACGCATCCTTTTTAGTAACTGAATTAAGAAGTCGATAATCCACACAGACCTCGCTGTTCCATCTCGTTTCCGAACATACACTAGTGGAGCAGCCCACGATGATGAACTCTCGCGAATCACTTTTGTTTTTAACTGATTTTGAATTATCTTGGATTCCTCATCTGCAAAGGCGAATGGTGGTCGTCGTGGACGTTGCTTGATAGGCGGATTGTCCCCAGTGTCAATTTTATGCTTAACCACTGATGTTCGCCCGAGGTCACTCGATGAGCTTGCAAAAACATCACTATGTTTTATTAATAATTACTTCAACTGATTTCTTTCAGTCAGAGTTAATTTCTCACTTGAACATTCAAAAAGCTCAACTAGATGTCCTGGTAATGATCCACTGCTAGTGTCACCCTGCAAACTATTTAGCTTAGATTCAGGTCTACAAATTGTTACCTCGTCGACTTCTCCAAGGTGTGCCAATGTTTCCCCTTCACAGATTAGAATATCGGAAGACGATGGATTCAAAACACGAATTGGGATTCCCATGTTCTTCAAATTTGGGTCAACAAGGGCATACCCAATCATTAAACAATGGTTACTATCCTTCACTGGAGACACTAAGCCATATTTTGTCTGTATTTTTCTTCATCTGTTTCTCCTTCAATTATCATCTCACTGAATGCTGGTATTGTGACAGCGCCATCACACTTAATTCTAATTGCCCGCAAACTCACTTTTTCGATGAGAGTGGCGTACTTCTTTTTATTCAACTTCAGACCTGATTCTGCACTTAACACGTAATTATGAGCCTGAAGGAAGTCATGTCCCAATAACCCATCCTCTCGTATGGGGGCTACGAAACACTGCCACTGAAATTTATCTTTCTTAATTTTAAAATTCAAAGTTACAGTACCCAACACGGGAAGTAGCTCATCATTGGCGACTTCGAGTTTCAATGACGGACTTACTTCCTTTAGCTCAGGA
Source organism: Conchocele bisecta (assembly GCA_029237695.1). NCBI lineage: Eukaryota > Metazoa > Mollusca > Bivalvia > Lucinida > Thyasiridae > Conchocele > Conchocele bisecta. The sequence goes on from CM055265.1 coordinate 179,732,799, forward strand.
CGCATATCCTGGGGCAATTTGTTATAAATGTTAGACGACACAACAGTAACTGCAGCCCCTGTATCCAAAACCAATTTGGCATCGACAGAATGAATATCAACAGAAAGCAGTATCGATAATCCACTGTTAACCTCACGACATGACATCCATACCACACTGAATTTCACGTTTAAATTCGTCCAAGTTGTCTTCTGTGACATACTTGGCCTCTGGCTTCGCGTTTTTCACTGCCTTTATCCGTGTTGGTGCAGATGCAGGTTTGAATGGCTCATCTTTGAAACTTTTATACATTTCCAAAATGTCACATGCTTCGTCGATGGATTGTGGGTTTTTCATACCCACAGCGAGAACCATTTGCTGATCGCCAATTCCTTTTAGAAAGTACCGGAGACTGATGGTATCCAATGTAGCGACATCTGCGGTTGGATAACTGCTCCTTACTAGGCTTTTAATGTCCGAAACATATTCAATCAGCTTCTCCTTCTGGCCCAGCTTCCTACTTTCTAGTCTAGCCCAAGATATGATGCTGCCGAACGCCTTTCTTTAAATCTAGAAGCCAGCGCATGCTGCAGGTCATAGAATGATGATCTCACACGAGCATCCGAGTTGGTTGAAAACATAATCTGCAGCTTCACCTCTTAAACAGTTGGTCAGACGAAAAATTTTCTCTTCACTATTCCACTTGCAAACTTTCGCCATGTTTGTAAAAGGACGAATGAATGTTTCATATGATCCCTTTCCGTCATATAGCATCTGCCTCGGTAGTGGCACTTCATATCTCGTGAAGTGCGGCGGCGCAGACCTTTGCATACTGCCGATGCTTGGCACTTGTGCCTGCGGCGAAGCCTCGTAAGACGGTGAACGTTGTTGACGACGCGACTCATCTGCCCAAGGGTCAGGTGGATGCATATGTTGTTCCCTTGCTCGAGCCCGTTCTTCTTGCAATGTGATTTGTGTCTGATGTATCTCCCACGCATTGCCTGGAGGGCACTCTCCCTTTCCCTCCCTGCCCATGTTTTCAGCATGTTCCTGCATTTGGCGTCGCATTGATTGCATCTCAATATCCACTTCATCCCGTGTTTCTTGTAAAATGTTGTTGAGACGCCTATTTTCACGTTCTAAATCCGAGAAAGCACTTTTTCGCATTAGAGTTTTCTTCCGATGAGATGCTCAGATTTTCGCGTAAGTCTTCTATTTCCGCACTACATGTATATCTTCTTCTTCATTATCCTCACTTTGACCACTGTTATCTTTCGGGGTGTTATTTTTCGGTCCCATTTCTGTTTCAACTGTTATTCTAGCTTATATACGTCGGGTAATTCGTCGTCTGAGGTAAGCGCGTTTTTCAATTTCGCGTTTTCACTTTCCAATTCAACAATATGTTTTGCTCCTCTTCAACTAACTTATTATACCGTTTTACCGTAGCATCGTAATTATCCACCTCTCGTTGTAAATGCTCTATTAGGTTTCCAATTTATAATGTTATCACTAAAAGAGTTTTCTGAGCATCAAGTATTTCAGCTTTATTCATGATTTAACTCAAGAGCAGAAACATAGTCACCGTTAGCCAGTCTAGGAATTTCAAGAAAACAATTGCCACACAATTTGACCGACAATTATAATCAATTCCACTACTCGGACTTTAGCGCACAGGACAAAACCACTGTAACAGCGTGTGCAAGTCCATAAATCCCACCGCTGCCACCAGTGTTATATTTTGAACATTGGACCGTACGGACGACACACTCCATACGCTGTATCTATGCATAATCGATGCGCCATCAGTAGTGATGTCCGTAATTGTGCGGCAATTTCTGATGATTCCATTTGATCAAGGCCAAAGTAATTTCACAAACTCATTCACTGCATTAACTCTTTATTACAAGACAACTTATCCACATGTTGGTAGCATGACTTAAAATATTCGTATAATATCACTTAAACTGTTTGCCGAACGTTATAATGGTTAAGTACGATCTAATTCATTTCTTTTCCTCTATTCCAAATATTAGTGTTTCCCATGGAATATATGTAATTGAATATAAATACATAGCTCAATGTATATTCTAAACATAAGTCTTTCAACATGGTTAGCATATGATGAAGACTGAGACTAAAACTTTGAATTCCTCTCTTTTTTCAGAATGAGAAGCAGACCCCTTTAATAGTAAACAGCATAATGCTCAGTTGCAACACAACCAGAGACTCAATGTTGGTTTGAGCCGAGCGGCTCATTGCGAGCATGCAACAGGTTTTGAGCCAACATCCAGCCTCCAAGCAACTGTTAGTCATCGGCTCAAAGCAACCACTGACCTAGTTTCTCTGAGCAACATGTAGAAATTAGAACAGAGTTACCCAGTTTCACGACAGCTAACACATGTAAGCCATACGGGAAAAGGTGCATAAAGTCCAATTGACCAGAAAGCCAAATCATAACAGTATACATGATATATATTCACGATACAGACGGTATTACCTGGTGAACAAAAGACAGAGTGACAAGCACTGTGGACCCAGATCAGACTGCAAGGATGTAGTACATGCTGGTCAGAGTCCATTCCGATTGTACACATGATATATAATCAGCAGTGTATATTTGGTAAATTTCGCTATATAGACTGTATCACCTGATGAACAAAGACAGATCAACAAGCGGTGTGGACCCAGATCAGACTGCACGGATGTACATGCTGGTCAGAGTCCATTCCGATTGTATACATTGTATATATTCCGCAGTATATATTTGTCTAATTACGCGATAAAGACGGTATTACCTGGTAAACAAAAGACGTAGTGACTAGCAGTGTGAATCCAGACCAGACTGCACGGATGTACATGCTGGTCCAAATTCATTCTGATTGTATACATGATCTATAATCAGCAGTATATATTTGGTCAGATTTCGCGACACAGACGGTATTACCTGGTGAACAAAAGACAGACTGACAAGCAGTGTGGACCCAGATCAGACTGCACGAATGTACAGGTTGGTCGGAGTCGATCTGATTGTATACATGATATATAATCAGCAATGTATATTTGTGGCCAATTTCACGGTACAGACGGTATTACCTGGTGAACAAAAGTGTACACGCTGGTCGGAGTCCATTCCGATTGTACACATGATATATAATCAGCAGTGTATATTTGGCCAATTTCGCGATACAGACTGTATTACCTAGTGAAAAAATACAGAGTGACAAGCAGTGTGGACCCAGATCAGAATGCACGGATGTACAGGCTGGTCGGAGTCTTTTCTGATTGTATACGTTATATATAATCTGCAGTATATATTTGTCTAATTACGCGATATAAACGGCATTACCTGGTGAACAAACTACAGAGTGACAAGCAGTGTGGACCTAGATCAGACTGCACTGACGTACAGGCTGGTCGGAGTCTTTTCTGATTGTATACGTTATATATAATCTGCAGTATATATTTGTCTAATTACGCGATACAGACGTTATAGCCCAGGAGCAATAGGGTTTAAGGTCAACAAAATTGATAACAAGCTGAAAATTTCAGGATATGTTCAGAATCATGTCTACATTATCAGAAAAAAAGTCCCCGTAAATCAACCTTGTGCCAACTTGGCAATTCAAGATTGCGTCCAAGATGGCCGCCATTTTTGGTTTTTGCTTATATCGTCGTATTCAGCTATGATAAATATACATAAAAAACATCAGAACATACATAAGTATATAAATATACCAAAAACGCAGTATATATAGATAATATTCATAATCACCATTCAAAATAGCCGCCAAAATATATCCCCAAATGGCACCAAAGTGTCTAGCATTAAAATGTTGACGGTCAAAATTATTTTTTGACACGCCTAAATGACTTTCCAGACGTTGAGTATGATTTTTCAATGTATACTAGAAACGGATTCGTTGTGACATGCTAAATATGATAAATCTAAATCTAATATGGCTTCAAAACCCTTCCGTGAAAACGCAATATTAACTAGCCACGCCCTCGTTGTATTGAAATCCGTATAAAATGTTCAGAGCAAAGTCGCGGGCCATGTCGAAAGTCAGTCAGAATGAACTACATGCATTTGGATTGATACAAGGGAATGTAGAAATTAAATGTCTAAGACCAGAATGGTGTTATAAATCCTAAACATCATGTGAAAAGTCGTGAATTTGTGTAGAGACGTGATCTTTTGAACATATGATGTCACGGATAACGTCTAACATTGATGTTTTGGTTGTTGCTCTTAACGACGTCGCGTAAAACGTCCCGCCTAACATAGTTTTAGACCATGTCATTGATTAAATTCAGTCACCTGACTCATTAATATTAATGAGGTCTCATGAATATTGATAAGATGGCCCGTTGGGGAATTTGATTTTCTTTCAGCAATTTCTCTCAAATTCAGGTTAGTTAGCCATATTAGATAATAATTAAACATTTAATTAAGAATTTAATTCTTAAGTCTAGAGATCAGAAAGGTAAAATGTCTTCTACAATAAATAGGAGAACTACCGCTATAGCTCATGCCATAATTTCTTCATGTCGTCCAATGTCATTCATTTCACCACTGTTGCTTGCAATTGCTGTGTATATACATAGAAAATATGGTTCCCGTGAACTGGTAGATCTTCTGAGCAGATTCAATTTCTCAGATGATTACAGAGAAGTGCAAAGGTTGGAGGCTGCACTTGTATCACACAATAGACCAATCGATATCTTCAGTGGTTTCACCCAATTTGTGTATGATAATGCAGACTTCAATATAGGTACGGTGACTGGTCACACTACTTTCCACAGTATGGGAGGTATAGCTTGTGTTACACCACAGGGTACTGTTGATGAAGTGCATGTAAAGCGCACAGTCAGTGTACCACCGGTGGAAATGGTCGGTGCCTTTTGAAACGTTTCCATAAAGACATATAGCAAACCTGCTGTTCCTGGTCTAAAATCTGTTATTATCGGACCAATGAATGCACATGAAAAGGAACCTACATATGTCATCTCTGCGAAGGCTTTAGACACACTCTGGGTTGCAGGTTATGTGCTTGAACTTTCCCCCTGTCCATCATGGAGTGGCTTCATGAAAGTATCACATCAAAATTAAAACTTTGACAAAACTAGAATTGAAGTACTTCCCTTCATCAACTTGGACCCAGGAAATCTGTCACAATCTATGCAGCATTATCGTTTGCCCAATACCAGTGGTATTGGCAGATGTCCAGTTACGTTTTACCAACCGTTGTACATAAAGGCGGTATAAATGGTGACTGCAACAAATTATCTAAACAAAGTCATTGTTCGGCTTGGTGGCTTCCATCTACTCATGTCTTACTTAGGCAGCATTGGGTACATCATGACTGATAGCGGACTGTGGGAAACGGTGTATGCTGGGTATATTGTTGAAGCCATTCGTTAAACAACGACAAACTGTCCCAGACAATGCAATATTTGTGGTGGACGGAGGGAACCTACTACACACAGTTGTATGGCCAAAGGCATCTACATATTATGACGTGTTCCAGTCATATATCGTATACACACTAAAACATTTTGGTGTTGGGACAGTTGTTGTATTGATGGCAATAATTGCACCTCAATCAAAGCCATGGAGCAGAACAGAAGGGCTAGCAAGGTAACATCACGTTCCATCATATTTGATGTAAATATGAAAATCACGACTGCACAATCAGCATTCTTGTCAAACAGCAGCAATAAACGTCGATTTATTGACTTGCTGAGTCAAGAGATGCAAGATTTTCTGATAGTTTCAACAGCCTTAACACTGGCTGATGATGCCGAGAAGCCAGTGGTGGTTGTTGGAACTGACACTGACTTACTGGTGATGCTTGTTGCACTAGCGGTTACAACGGTGGCAATATATATGCTTTGCCGTAGTAACCCAGTGACCCTTTACAACATCCAGGATCTTCAACATGCTATAGGAGACACCAAAAACACTTGTTGTGTATGCATGCTGTAAGTGGTTGTGATACAGTATCTGCACATTATACAGGGAAAACGCAAGGCTTTCAATACTGTACACCATCATCAGGACAAGCATATGCTAGAAACGTTCGGAAATAGTGAAAGCACACATAGCGATATAGAACATGCTGGTGAACAGTTCTTACTCAAATTGTATGGAGCTTTTCAAGTGAAGACACTTGATAAATACAGACACATTGCATACAAAAAGGCAATTGGTAGGCCCTCCCTTAGCTCATCATTTCAGCTTGCGTGTCTCCCACCGACAAGTGCTGCGGCCAAATACCATTCATATCGTACATATTTGGCTGTTCAACAATGGATGGGTAACTCAATGCCTCCAATAGAATGGGGATGGAGATTGCAAGATGATGTTATGTTACCCATGGAGACTGACCTCCCAGTTGCACCAGATAAGCTAATGAATATGGTTTCATGTGGCTGTAAGACTGGATGTGGAAAGTCATGTGGGTGCAGGAAGCTTGGGATATTTTGCACTGAGATGTGCAGCCAATGTATGGGACAAACATGTAATAATACTACGCTCGTACCAGTTGACCAAATGTAGTTCTTACCACAGTAAGCGCAATAGCACGGGGTTTTATTCCTTAAATATAAATGACATAACTGTGTGATCATTGTCAAACATTAAAATGTGTATCACCAATGATGCATATAAATACAAGAAAGTGATTTGAAAGATAAACGTGTCTTATTTAAGTTGTGGCGAGTCTAATACACTTATCTAGTCTGAGTGAATGACATAACATTCATAAAAAAGTACATATATGTGTACCATGGTATCAAATGCCATAATTCTTAATCCACAAGTCACATTTTATGTATGATCATACAATGTTATTGCTATATTGATGATGCTGTAGTGGTAATGTGGTATGTATTTACATGTATGTTTACTTACAGGACTGTCACTATTCATAATTATTAGTATTGTCTGGTGAACAAAAGACAGAGGGACAAGCAGTGCGGACCCATATCAGACTGCATGGATGTACAGGCTGGTCCTAGTTCATTCTGCTTGTATACATTACCTATAATTAGCAGCATAGATTTTGCAAATTCGTGATACTGGTGTAATTACATGGTGATCAAAAGACAGAGTGGCAAGCAGTGTGGACCCAGATCAGACTGCACGAATGTACATGCTGGTCGGAGTCCATTCCGATTGTACACATGATATATAGTCAGCAATGTATATTTGGCCAATTTTACGATAAAGACGGCATTACCTGATAAACAAAAGATAGAATGACGAGCAGTGTGGACCCAGATATCCTGTCAATACGACCTAATCACTGCGTATGAATATGTGCGGTGGCCATGTGTAGGTGTTGATGGGATAAATAGAATAGTAGGTTTGTGCCGTGAATTGGAAAAAATATCTGGCGCGGCACGGAAACGGGATGTGCGCGGCAGAGCCTCGCCCTTCCCGTTTCCTAAGCATTGCCAGATATTTTTTTCCATTCACGGCAGTAACCTTCTATTCTCTATTTCCGCTCCATGCATTGTTTATGACCTATATCAACCAATCGTACCGTTTTATTTGATAGAATTCCTAAATATGTGCGATATATTCAAGTATACTCGTCCGAAACTGTGACAAACATGGAAGTTAGTTTGGTTTTACATTTACGCTATACATGTATCAGTAATGTATTTTTTAGTTGGGAAATGACCATACTATACCACACTGAGAAAGAAATTACCATTAGAAAGATTAATTTATGTAATATAAATGATATTAACAAAATTATAACACATGTAATAACCATCGATTGTAGAAAACTTAGCAACGCTAGAAAAACTAGGACGTCAATTCGCAGGTGCTCCAAAATAAATTCATCATTCTACCGTTATACTAAAGTTTATTTCCGCCTCACCAATTGTATAATATATAACCCCCCCCCCCCCCCCCCACCCCAGCTGAGTGAGGAAATGGACCTTGCGACGCTTGCGTCCATTACATAGGCCTAGACCAGTCTGAGCATATGTGTAGTCTGTGAGTTCCCTTGTCATCATTACGTCACTGAATTAACCTTACATCCACCGTCAACATAATAATTAAACTATACATGTGATTATATGCACAATCAAGATCTATAATTTGTTCAGATGTTGTAAGGTGATAAGGTCTATTTTCTCAGCCAGCAGCCCATATACAAATGTAGTAATATATAGCGACATAAATAACATTTTATACACTATTACCAGATTACTCGATTGACTATTACCTGAAATTACAGGAAAATCATCATTATGCTGTAACTTGTATTATCCTTCCTGTATCAGTTATCTGAAATGCTCAATAACCCCAGTCCATCACTCTGACCCACCAATCCCCACATCATGCAAGTGTATATAGAAAACATGAAATATCTTATTAAGTTAACATAGTACCGGTACTATCATATATATTTCATGACCACAAATCTAACATATTTGGCTCCTCATTGGGGGCTACCTGCTATTTGGCGATGTGCTTCATCAGACGCGCATGTGCCAGACCAGATTTCTCTGAGCAAGAGGTGAGACGTATGCAGTAGCTATCCTCTTGCACGACTATGGCGGAGTGAATGTGTAGAGCTAATAACTCGCGTGAAACGACTAGAGGGTGACGAGTTGAGTGAAATACTAGAAAGAGGTGAGTCGAGCATACGACTAGAAAGAGCTGAGTTGAGTTAACAACTAGAATGTGCACCAAGTGGACGACTAGAAAGATCTGAGTTAACAACTCGAATGCGAGTCGAGCGTACCGACTGGCGAGTCGAGCGTACCAACTATAAAGAGGTGAGTCGTCGAAATTAGTCGAGCGTACCGACTGGCGAGTCGAGCGTACCGACTATAATGAGGAAAGTGGTGCAGGGTAGTCGAGCGTAACCGACTGGCGAGTCGAGCGTACTCGGACTATAGAGAGGTGGGTCGTCCAGGGCAGTCGAGTGTACCGACTGGCGAGCCGATAATGAGATGAGACGAACACAATGTCGTGTCGAGAGTACGTACTGGGACGCTTCAGGCGAGTGAATGATGTATCAACAAGTCTGGCAAATGTTTCAACTGATGCCGCACATAAATGTACATATGAATTAATTTATCGAAAAGGGGTGAAAAATAGTACAAAACGAATTGATATTGTTAAACCAAAAATAGCAATGAATGCCCCCAAGAGGAAAAATTAATTAGGTATGCATGCACTCATAACAAACTTAATAGTTTGTACCCAACAAAGAATGTATAAAAGATATGACATCTTTTGTGTAACCTGCTGTTAAATAAAGTGCATGAACTATCACATCCACAGTAGTGTGTACCTTGTACCTTGTACCTTGTACACCCGGGCCTGTGTATCTTGTATAGCACTGCGTGCAACGCTGATGTACCTGGTATAGCATGATGAAGACCATCGACCGAGAGTTTGTATCATGTGATCTTCATTGTTAGCTTCTGCTGCACTGCTTGCAGCACCAATCCGAAATGAATGGCCACTATATTTATTCTCGTCATAACCGAGTCTGCATAAAACTTGTTTCACATAATAAAAGAAACTTTGTCTTAGTGAACGGTTTGCCAACCACATCTATGAATAGTGGCGTGATATCATAACAAAATGTAGTAGATGTAAGCTACTCTCTGCGTAGACACAAATAATGTTCCATAAAATACACTGGACAGCAACTAATGGAGTTATTATAGTAGGTAGCGTACGACAAAACATAGAATGATCTGTCAAGAATGACACATCCTGACATTTCAAATATGAATAAACGTCATCATTCCGAGCTTTAACAGTGAACTCACCGCAACGAAGAAAGCCGAAATAAGCTAATGAGCACATACATTGTAACGTCAAATCTAAGTTTGGGGTAAAAACTTCCACATGTAACAAGACGCACATCTGCATTTCAAATATGAATAAACGTCATAATTCCGAGCTTTAACAGTGAACTCACCGCAACGAAGAAAGCCGAAATAGGCTAATGAGCACATTCATTGTAACGTCAAATCTAAGTTTGGGGTAAAAACTTCCGCATGTAACAAGACGCACATCTGCTTCAGAATTGAAAAAGTTATAGGCAGTCTCAACCTCGTCTTCGCTCATTGACTACGTTTAACACCACGTAGAACACATTGTAGTCTATCCATAGAAGACATAGGATTGATAATGCCTGCTTGCAGATAGTGAAAACGAATACCTGCCAGATATACTGTAATAGTAGTCAGCTGCAGATGCAGTGACTTGTAACAGAATGTCACAAAATAAATGAGAATATCCTCCGTTAGAATGGGTAACATACCTGGACGCGTAATACAACCTGACATTGTTAGAAACCGCGTGAAACACTGCATGTCTGTCTGATAGGCTAATTTAGTATTTGGAGCAATAGATGCTGACCAAAGCTTTGTGACTTCCAGGTCTAATTCAGCTGCAGTGTGGAAACCGAAAGGCACCGCTCTGGAACAGTGTCTGCCTCTGGTGCAAGACGTCTGAACTGCAACATGTTAAAACGTGATAACGCGTCAGCAATAACATTTGATTTACCGGCTATATGTCTTACGATAATAACAAACTGACTTTTTGCCACGCACCAAATCGACCTACGAACAAACTTTTGAATGAATGGAATCTTAGATCGACCCTTATTGATGATGTCCACAGTAGCTGAATTGTCACAATTCACCACAATTCTCTTCTGTGTCCATTTCTCACCCCACAGCACGGCTGCCATTATTATCAGATAGAGTTCATACAGAGCCATAGATGCCACGACGTCCGATTAATTAAAAGCAGGACATTCCCCTTGAAACCACTTCCCATAATAATACCATGCATATGCTCGAGGTATAGCATCCGTGAAAAACTGCATATCATCAGCCATTGTAAGTTCATCATTCATGAACATGGAAATACCGTTCCATTCATGAAGAAATTTAGACCACATACTAATGTCTAATCTACAGGCTGTCGTGATTTTAACATAATGATGCAGTTTACTGACAGAAAAAGACAGCGATATCAAGTATGACACAAACGCACGACCTGGTTAAATCACTCGGCATGCAAAATTGAGATGTCCTAGAAGGCTTAATAATTCCCTCTTTGTACATGATTTCCTTTTTGAGAATGTTTGTAACAAATTCTCGATTCTCTGCACTTTCTCTAGCGGCAACCGTGCCTCCATCTTCACACTGTCTAATATAATTCCTAAGTACTCAATAACCGTAACTGGCCCCATAGTTTTGTGGGCGATAAAGGTATACCAAGTTTCTCAAATACCAACCGCAACATATGCATAGTATGATCGGCATCATCGGTCGTGATGGGTTCTAGGCACTATCTCAGGTTGGTATTGTCTGTCCCTGGCCCTGCCAGTTTTTTTAATTCTGAAAATTCATTTTAGAGTGATTACTCTACTAAACACAAATGCACATGTCTGCATTGAGATGCATGGCAACCACGCATAGTGTTGAAATTGTTACAAATCTCGTTTCCATTGTGAATCTCTCGCGTGCGACCCAAAAGATCTTTGGTAGAATTTGCACGGTTGGCAAAACTACCAGCAGTCGTGGTAACTCTGGCCTTATTGTACATTTCCGTTGTACTACCAGGGACAGCATATGTTTGAGACGGACAGAACTGCGACATGTGCAGTGTGCTACCACACTCGGAGCAACAGTTAGCCTTGTAATTTGAAAATATGGAACACAACAACCTATTTTTCCTAACTGACCAGTCTATTTTCACGCCATGGAATTTGAGATGTGCCGCAGCCTGTGCCGAGAAAGATTTGTGGTACTCATAAAAGCCACGACCCCCATACCTGGATGCCATGTCAATTATATCACGCTCATACAGATCTAATTCTGGTCGCCTATTAGGATGCACCTGTCACATGATGTTTTTTTATCAGGTAACCTGCCCTAGATTGACCGAATACGTACTGACTGATAACATAGTGTTGTATCAGGCATTGCCCTGATATAAACATCCGGGTTACAACGAAGTGAAAACTAACGTTCCATTGGTCGGATGGCGTCACGTGACGTTACCGAATGACGTCAATGTAATGACGCAACGTAAACAAGTCCGCGTTCTGTCCATATAATACGACGTCATTTAATGTCATTTTCGAGCATAAAACTTACCTGATAAATAGAATACCAGGCTAGTGTATTTTGATATCAAGTTTATCAGGCCTTGTAGCCTGGTATTCTCTATATAGACGGCGAATGCCTGAATGAATTGTGGCAAACTTAATTCTGCATTTAAGCAAACGTCCGGTTTCTGGAAAAAAACATCAGAAACATCCACGCCGACTACACATTGTGCAAAACTGAATTCACGGGACAGCGGATGTCACTCCCTGCTCCCGCGACCTTTGAATTATATAATTTAACCAATAATTCCATTGACAAAATTAGCATATCTAAAATGATCATGCACTCTCACTAGCTGGGAAACTGACCTACATGTAGATCAGGCCTGCCACCACAAAACCACAGCTGTCAAAACTGGGAAAATTGTATGAAAGTCTCCAATATAGTGTATAAACTATAATTAAAAATTACCATCTATGCCTATGGCTGGTATACAAACTACACGATCTTACAAACGTCCATTTTTATGCTAATGGATTTATATTATTAAATAAATGTGTTTGAGTAAAAAATACTAATGTTATTTTCAACAACTTAAGACCATGCTGGACCATTATATTCAATCAAATCGAATCAAATCAATTGTATTGGTATTAAACATTCATATTCGGAATGGCGAACAGTGCAAATACTGATCAGATTGCGCGTTTAGGTCTACACTGGTCGCACAGAACAGAATTCCCATTGCTCCAGTCGCAACCACATTTAAGACTGTTTAGTCACTACCCAGCTATCCTACAATCGTTTCGGTTCGGATATTGGGATTTTCCTCCCATTCATACACGTGAAATATTGGATTCGACGTGTTATGGCACTATTCCACACAGACCACGAAACCCACGAATCGCCACGAATTAATAAATGTTAGGATTCGTAGTTGAATCGTAATCAGTTCGTGAAGTTATTAACTGATTCGTATATATTCGTAGTCAGTTCTTGCAATTCTTGAGCAATCGGGAATACGTGGCAAAAGTTTTGAGCTGTTCAAAATTTTGTCCACGTACTCCCGATTCCAAAAAATCGTAATTAATTCGTAACAAATTCGTAGTGCATTCTTAGGCATCGTAACTGAATCGTAATCGATTCGTAGGCATTCGTAGGTATTCTTAACTCAATCGGGGATTCGTGAATTCGTGGCTCGACCACGAATCGGCTACGAATCTGTCACGAATCCCACGAATACACGCCGAAGCAGGTACGAAGCAAGTAAGAACTATCTACGAATTCACGATACCATACGAATCAGCTACGAATCAGCTACGAATCTCACGAACCAATCACGAATCAGCTACGAGTGCCGGCAAAGTGGGTATGTAAGGAGTTTAACATTGACTTCAGGTCATTAGCTGCTGACGATTGTGCCATATAACAACACGAAATCCACGAATCAGCAAGATGCCAAGAAAACCTGCAGGCAAGGACAAGGGGAGAGGGAGAGGGAAAACAAGCAAGGGAACCAGGGAAGAGGGAGAAGAAGGCAGCCCAGCTCCAGAAGTGGAGAAAGATGTGGCAGATTCAGGAGCACAGTCAGTGGCTGCTGAGTCAGTGGCTGGTGATGTTGGTGATGATGAACTAGCAGCTTCTTCCCAGTCCAAGAGCAAGAAGGCCAGGGTCTTGTCCAACCTCACAGAGAACGAACAAGAGGATGTGGCCCTCTTCCTTGAGAGGAATGACTTCATATACAACAAGAGGCGGACAGACCACACCTTTGTATCTAAAAATAATAAGGCGTGGGAAGATCTGGCAGAGATGAGGAAGGAGGTGAAGGCACTGACTACATTTTTTGAGAGCATCCGTGCCCAGATGGGGAAACTCAGGAAGAAGAAGAGTGGGCAGGCAGCTGTTGAGATGACAGACCACCAACAGTGGATATGGACCTGATTCCAGTTCCTGATGCCCCACATCGGACAAGTCACCCAGCGCACAGTCCAGAGAGTGGCGCCACCACCAGCCAGGGTGAGGAGTTCCGGGAAGAGGAGCCCCAGTCTGCAGTGACCACCACACCGTCCACCACCACTCCCGGGAGCTCGACTGTGACGGTGCCCCCTAAATTTCCCCCATGAATGTTAACAGGCATAATCCAACGAGAAGACATTGTCTAACTGATTTATTGCACGGTTTGCGGATGAATCCAGCACAAAATCCGTAAAAAAAGTGATTTAAGTGTTGTTTTATATGATTTTCATAGATTCTAAATATTTGCCGTGTATTGAAGTTTTCACGCGTATCGCGTAGGCTTCGACACATCCTTAATTTCCACTCGTCCAGATTGGATTTCATCTCTTAAAGAGTTGAAATGCAATCTGGACGAGTGGAAAATTAGCTCTACGAGCCTATGTGATTTAATGTTATTGCACGGATACGTCGAAATCGTTTGATCGCTGCAGTGTGCTAACTTCAGGAGACCACTGTCTGGATCTGTCTGGCCCACTGCCTGACGTGTGTTAATTATATGAGACACACAGTTAACCGTGTGTTATTTCTCGGAGGTGCACGGCTTGCCAGCGTCTATTTTAACTCTGGCAACAAGAGCAACTGTCCGATCATGCGCCGGTTATCTAGAGCAGTTTAATTATACCACGGCCAGACAGATCCAGACAGTGGTCTCCTGAAGTTAGCACACTGCGGCGATCAAAGGATTTCGACGCATCCGTGCAATAAGATATGATTATGATATGAATGTAACAAACATGTACTTAGATAAGTATTTATGTCTTTCATTTTTATATGATACAAATAAAACAGTCATCATTCAATTAACATTCACTCCTGCTAGACTCTGTTGCCACGGAACTGAACCTGCTTCACTGTTAAAATAGGCCTTAAGATAGTTTCTCATCACTTTGCCCTCACGATTGTCTCTGTTGGGTGCCTGGGACTGGGGTATCTCCTCCACCTGTTGGTCTGCCCGCCAGGCACCAGGGATGTTGTTGTGGTCCTCATCCTCCCGGTCCACGTCTGCATTTCCAATGGCAGGGAACCTGATCCTCAGTAAGTTGTGGAGGATGACTCCACCAGTAACCGCACCACATCAGGTCCTTGTTCCAGGGTGCACAGGAAGCATCTCCATATGTTGGCCAGTATTCCGAAACCATTCTCCACCACACGTCTGCTCCTGGAAAATATGTAGCTGGCCACCAGCATGTCATTGTCCAGACCCCTCCTGCCATAGGGTTTCATGAGGAAAGTCCTCAGGGGAAAGGCATCATCCCCCAGGATGTAGTAGGGTGTGTGTATGTCATCATTGGGCAGGGAATCGCTGTCAGGGAAGTTTATGGTGTTGTCATCAATGCACTCTTTCAGTTCTGAAGCACCAAACAGCTGTGCGTCGGATTGATGACCTCCACCAGTGTATATCCAGATGAACTTATCATCCGCATCCACCAGGGCCAACAGCACCACGGAGAAGAAGCCTTTGTAGTTGTAGAACACACTGCCCGAGTTGCGTGGTTTCCTGATGGCTATGTGCTTGCCATCCAATGCCCCCAGGGCATGAGGAACATTCCACCGGTCTTGGAACTGCTGAGCAATGGCCTTCCAGTCCTCCTGGGTACTTAGCAGTGGCATGACTTCATCCTTCAGCTCCTGTATGATTGCCTGACAGACTTCCTGCACACTCCATACCACTGTGCTGTAGCCACGGACGTCATACTGGAGGGTGTGATACCGGTCTCCTGTAGCCAGGTGTCTGAGGGTCATGGCCAGCTTCATTCCGGCATCTAGGGCTGGTCTCATGTGGGTGTCCCTCCTCTGGATGACTGGGCTAATCTTGTTGAGTAGCTCATCAAACATGTGGGGTGGCATTCTCACATAGTTGGCAAAGGCATTCTCATCTTCCACCCTCAGCTCCTGCATCAGTCTGTTGTAGTGACCATATTCTAGCCTTCTAGCTGGTGTCAGCTACGGTCTAACCCACCACCTGGGGGCCCTTCTTCTTCTTCTTCGAAGCAGTCTTCTTCTAGCTATCAGCAGCTGGTGTTGATACTCCAGTTCCAGGGCCAATACTACAGCTGCTCTACGTTGAACATCCATTTTGGAACTGATGCCCAAGCAGGGGTGAGGGCGTTTTTATACCTATATTCAGGGAAAATCCCACGAATTGTCAAGAATAGTCACGAATTCATTTGTATTCGTATCTGATTCGTACATGCATTCGGCGTATTCTTAACTGATTCGTAACTGATTCGTAACTGATTCCTAACGTTCGTGCAGTATTTGTAATAGTAATAGATTCTTGTAAATCGTAGTGAATTCTTGACAATATTCGTGCGATTCCAACCGAATCCAGCCGAATCCCACGAATATTCGTAATACTATCGTACCTGTATCGTAACCGAATCGTAGAGCGTCACGAATTGGACAATTTACAAAATTCCACGAATACTCACGAATCCTAAAATTTATCAATTCGTGGCGATTCGTGGGATTAGTGGTCTGTATGGAATAGTGCCATTACCGATATTCCATTAAACACCATTAAATAAATAAATAATACTTGTTAATAATCTCGTGAAGCTAACCTAGTTTCAGTACTTTGATCAAGTGAAGTTCCTTATTATTCGTTTTCAAGTACTGATAAGTTGCCCTGCGTTACAGACAGATATTCAGGATTTGGTGCACTAGCAGATCGGGAGCTAAACAAGCCACATATGACATAAATCCTATCTCTGGTCAGCCATATATATATGGGCCACGCTCTGTGAAAACCAGCCTTAATGACACAATTTTCGATGTGCACTTTTTTTACATTTTTTGGATGCGGACACCTTTCAAAAACAATATGCTGAAAAGAAAATGCAAATATGTTTCATACTTTGTGTTTTATCTCACTTTTTGTAGCACCATGTGAATCACGCAATGAAAATATAGTAACGTCATCGAGAAAATGACGTTATTGAAATACCGACGTTGTACAATGCAACACAACAGCCTACAGTAGAAATGAGTGTTCATAGACTCATGACTGTGCTTGCTGTAAACTGTATTTGCAGATAAGTTACACTATATGTATCTACACGTGTTAGTATGTATACTATCAAACATTGAACATAATCAAACTATGATATGTAC
This sequence comes from Conchocele bisecta, assembly GCA_029237695.1. Lineage (NCBI taxonomy): Eukaryota > Metazoa > Mollusca > Bivalvia > Lucinida > Thyasiridae > Conchocele > Conchocele bisecta. The sequence goes on from CM055265.1 coordinate 179,750,013, forward strand.
ATGTAGTGAACAAACCACTATAGATTTTAAATCTATAATTAGCTGACATGTGACTTCATAATTTGCTACCACCGCCAACTATGATAGATCACAGGTGGAAGACTCGGACCTATGACACCAAAATAATGCCTATTAAAACAATCCCATTACCCCACCCACTTGATCTCGTATATTACCATCTTCTATTTATTTAAAGGTGACTATCAATATGGCTATTATAGAAAGAGCCCTCTCTTTTCCGATTCGCACAAACACAATAAACATCGATTAAATGTATGAAATATGTCTCTGGCAATCGATAAAGGTATTAGGTGTGTGAATATACTCGCTGTTTCAAGCATTTATTGAGTTATTCGCGGTTTGATTACCCCATCCAAAGCGAAAGTTGCGTGTACGAAATAATCTCACACAGAATCAGAGGCCGTCCGGTGTGGATTATCGGTCATATTTGGCCGATAGCTGATCGCCAGCTCAAACTAATGACGTGCACCATGACCATATACATTAGAAACTCCAACCATACAAAGTTCGTCCAATTGTGATCGTTCACCGATCTAAAAAAAACACTTTTTTTGTCTAATTTCGTTCATTATCTGGAACAGGGTCAATGCACCATCTTCCATAATACAACCGAAGCGTCTATGTAAAGAACATCTCTGATTGGCTAAATCTAAACTGTGATGACGTCATTCAACCTATTTCGGGATTCCGGAAGACATAAACTGATAGTATGCGAATCATGAATGAAAGTAGAAAAAAAGTGTTTTTTAGAACGGTGAACGATCACAATTGAACGAACTTTGTATGGTTGGAGTTGCTAATGTATATGGTCATGGTGCACGACTTTAGTTTGAGCTGGCGATCAGTTATTGGTCAAATATGACCGATAATCAACGCCGGACGGCCTCCGATTCTGTGTGAGATTCTTTCGTACACGCAAATTTCGCTTTGGATGGGGTATACAAAATGCGAATAACTGAATAAATGCTGGAAACAGCGATTTGAAGTGAGTATATTCACACACCTAATACCTTTATCGATTGCCAGAGACAGAAGTCATACATTTAATCGATGTTTATTGTGTTTGTGCGAGCCGGAAAAGAGAGGGCTCTTTCTATAATAGCCATATTGATAGTCACCTTTATATAAATAGAAGATGGTAATGTACCAAGTGGGTGGGGTAATGGGATTTTTTAAATAGGCATTTGTTGGTGTCTTAGGTCCGAGTCTTCCACCTGTGTGATAGATTATATACATGTACCGTCAGAAAGATACATTGTAATTATTGGAGAATTGTGTTCAAAATCTAATTGACGTCATTTACGTAACAGTTAATTGTGACGCAGTGGCATATGAGGGTATTGAAAAGTGGTGCGGCCATACCGTCGACGAGCAAAGTTCGTGATAATGCTAGCGGGGTCCGGGGAACGGTTACACGAAACACCCAAATACACCCAAATATAGTTTAAATACATGTACATATACCAAAAATACCTAGATAGTGTCAGATAGTAGTGTAAAGCATATATTGACACAAAACACATCATATAATTGACATATGTAGTCAAATAAATCTGTTAAATTGGCCATATGTTCGATTTATGCACATTGAATCACCAATTATATGGGAAATACATGCAAATATAGTTTAATATATGAGCCGCGCAGTACGAAAACCGGGCTTAATGACAACATTTTCAGTTTTTACTTTTTCCCGTGTTCTGAATTGTACATCTTTTAAAAGCCATATGCCGAAAAGATTATCAATGTATCCCAATTATTTTTCATTTTAGAAGTATTTTTATGACGCGTGTTAAAAACTTACATGACGTCGTTTTAGATCAATGACGTGGAAATTACGACGTTTTTATCAACGGCGTATACAAGGGGTGTTGATAAAATACCCGGACAAGTCCTATAGATTTGTCATCTTTTATCGCATGTCAACCAAATTTGGATATCTCGTGGCCTGGCCAAGTGTCTCCCATTAGGCCAAGACAAAGTATGAAAATAATGTGTATGGCTCGTGTTGCAGTTGCTAATGTAACGTCATGTTTTGGATTGAGGCCCAAGTAACGTAATTGTGTATGAATCATTTTCAAATAAGGCAGAGTGAGAAGTGATGGCGTTTCCCTGTTGTTTGCTGCTGTCTGAAATAATTTTGGGGAATACATAGGCCAGACATGGACGTCCAAAAGTGACGTCGTCAGACGTTGTGACGCAAAGTAAAAGTCCTGGTCGACTAACCACTTTTCGTGAAATGGCAGATCATTGTGTGATTAAAAATATTAAATATGAGGAGACATATGGCTAGATGGATCCCGATGATGGTGAACATGTAGCAGAAGGCCAGGCGAGTTACCAATTTCTCTTGAGTCTTTGGATAGTTGAAGTGACATCTGTACATTTGTCCAATTGAGTTGTTACAGTCGATGAATCTATTATAAAATATCGTCGATTGAGGCGTTATTCAATCCTCCATATTCGCCCAATCTTGCCCTATGTGATTTCATTTTTTAATACCGTACACGAACAGCCGCATAAAGGGAATCCACTTCGACAACGTCAGCAGTCAATAATGTTACTGCTGGTATTTCAGGTGGTATGTTTGAACAAAGGTGAATTACATTGCCTGATTTAGCTGTCGGAAGTCCATGTAGTATAAAACAAAAGATTTTATTCCGTTTATTTTGAAAAAGTAATAACCCATTGTGCTAGCACGAATGAAAGCATGAACATGTTCTTCTTCTTTTGAACAATAATGAGCATAACATTAACATATCGTTATTTTGACGTTGGGTTCCATATCGCGTGAAGACGCTGCGTTGGTGACGATAGAATTGTCCATGATATATTAATGATGAGTTGTGCATATGAAATCGATGTAGCATTTATCAATCATCATGGATGTGAATTGTCAGTTAACTCAAGGCATATGGATGTTGCAGCATAATAATAATGGTTATTCAACCAACACTGGAAATAGAAAACACTTACAAGCAACCTATGCGCGATGATCGGTGGCTGGTAATAATGTGTTGGCAGTTTCAACATTAGCCACACGAGTGATCGTACAACTTTATGTACATATTGTGCTTGCAAATCTTCTAAAATTATCCCGCGGGATCATAACCCAAACCGCGTAAATATAATACATAATTGGATGTTGCAGTTGCAGGTTATGCATATGGGATGCATATGGGATGCAGGTAATGCATATGGGATGCCCATCCCCCATATAAATCCGCCACAGCTGGAAGCTCATTTTAGATATCTGTGACGAATGACTTTCATATCATGATAAAGTTGTGATATTTTAATTACTACAGACCCACATAGATATATAGAAAGAACTGACAAAAAGATCACGTAAAACTTTCAATTTCTTTTTCATTTCATTTCAATATGAAATACATTTCAGACACACCGATTGGCATTCAGGGATGAACTATATTCCCAAGGGGCGCTTGTCCCCGAATCCCCAATTCCCACCCTTCGTCGCCGGATCATATGATTGTGCCACACGTAATTTTCACGATAATTGTTTTCCATTCCAATATTATATCATAAGGATGTGTACGGAATGAACTTTGGACAAAACACGACGTAGGGCAGATTTTGTAGCGTGATACCTTATAATTATCGCCGTGTGTCTTTCTTGAGGATCGCATTACCATCGCCTGATTCTGACATACATTATTATGCAGTCAGGTGATAAACTGATGATTTGATACTACAAATCGTGTGAAAAGCAAGTTTATGACCATCAAATTTCCAATTAATTTCAAGACTTTTCGAAAACTCCACCGACCTCACTGTGTGTTTTGTGTATTATGTATTGCTTATACACAAACAATCAAGAAGCTGCATTGAAATCACTGATTCGGAATCTATTAGACAGATTTTGATGCATTTATTTTGCCAAATTCAATACAAACCCCGGATATATATGATAATTTACAGTAATAAATATATTTGTGGGGGGCGCGCACTATCGATTTCGGGTTGCGCGACTTTGTGCGCCAACCCCCTTTTCAGTGTTATTATAACCTTTGCGCTCTTTAGGCATTCTACGCGCCTTTGTTTACTTCGAGAAAAATATTTAACTCCAGTAACTTTATCACGCATTTAAACGGTAATTAGGTTTGAGGAATTTGATTCCTCAAACCTTTTGTTTTCGTTGGTTTTTTTTTTTTTTTTCTTTTTTTTTTTTTCTTTTTATTCAGCCGTCGAGACTACAGCCCAAACCGCTGGTCAGATCGACTTCAAATTTTGTATACCGATTCGCATCAACAGTGAGACGAGAATAACGCAATTTTCAGAATTATCATGACGTCACTTTCTACGAAACCGGAAGTGACGTCATATATCATATAATTCCCTATAACTTCCTTATTTTCCAACTGATTTCAAAAATTCTTTTTGAATTGTAAAGCTGCGAGAATTCTCTATCTTCGCTTCGCTGACAATGTTTGGCTATCTGCTCAAATGAGAGAGCTATAGACATGTGAAAAAATGAAAAAAATCAACAATTTCAGATTTTTATTTTATTTTAACGGGTGGTCTTTGAAAACAGTTTCCAATTTGTACAGTAATCTCAGCAACATAATTTTTTGACAGCGTCACGCGGGACATTCATCCGCACAATAAGAAGATGATATTTTTCAGAGCAATGGCTTGAATAGTTCTGATTCTATTGTCTTTCAAACTTGGACGTTTTTTTTTTTTTTCAATTTTTCAAATTTGAAATGGTCATAACTTTTTATTATCTAACCGATTTTCAAATATGTTTTTTGCATTAAAAAGCCAACAAAATTCTCTATCTCCGTTTTTGCTGGTAGTTTTTGGCTATCTGCCCAAATGAGAGAGTTGTAGGCATTTGAAGTTTTTAAAAAAAATTGAAATGGTCATAACTTCCTTATTATTCAACCGATTTCAAATATTTTTTTTGCATTAAAAAGCCAATAAAATTCTCTATCTCTGGTTCGCTGGTAGTTTTTAGCTATCTGCTCAAATGCGCGAGCTACATGCATTTGAAGTTTGAGAACGAGCATATAAACTTAGCCGCCTAGAACAGTGTGTACAGCTGACAAACTTCGAGGTGGAGGCCAGACAGGTATGGTGGGCTGTATCAGACACTGGTTTTATATACGAACTGACATGCTGTGAGTGCTTTAGAATCGTCTCAACTTCAATGTCAGACTAGGGGGTTAACGGTACACATTTCGTAGAACGTTATATGAAAAATGCTTAGGATAGTCAAGCGATTCTGAAAATACAAAACTTTATTTTTTCAATTTCATTGGAATTGCATCAATTTTTTTTGAGTTTCATATGTTTTCGTCATTGGCAATGTCTTCTAATCACTTTGCCAGTGTACGTTTGTCAGTACATCAAGCCTCAAACCGTTGATGCAGCTTCAGCTGCTCTAGTTTGAGTTGTTTTTCCACGTTTCATTTATGTCATATTATGTAAGAAGATACATTTAAACCATTATACTGCGTGACAGTTTCGTGTAACGTGGGGTTTCCGCGTGATAAGTGTGCAACTAAAAACTTTTCTCTCGAGACGATTCGTCCCTTGCTGTTTCGGTCCATCTCACCAGTTCGTACCAATAACAACAACTGTGTTGTGACATTGGGGTTAATATGGCTGGTGCCGCTGATGGTTTACTGATCCTGGGTAGTTCACACATCAGCCGGATGCAGCAATATGTTGATGCGGATGCAGATCGGAAGAACTTTGCGTTGTCTACGGGAACTGTATTTACATATGGAATTTCCGGCGGGAGTATGTCTGGTAGACACCTGCCTCAGTTCGAGAGGATGATTCGGGAGAGTGCATGTGCGCACATAGTCGTTCAGATTGGGAGGGAACGACTTAGACAGTTTGGACAGCACAGCCGAGGAGGTCGCGTACCGGTTGATTGCGTGGGTGTCGACCATGAAGGCACGGTATCACCTTAAATCAGCGACGATCGGACAATTTCTGTTTCGGAACAAGACGCGCAACTTGCCTGTGGACGAGTACAATCGGCTCGTTATAGAAGTAAATAAACTCATCCGGGCGTCCAACAGTGTGGTGTACTGGAAGCACAAAGGACTAAAGCGATCTGCTCATCAGATTATGTTGCCAGATGGAGTCCATATGTCCGGTCGCGGGTCGACAATGTTAGCTGATAACCGAACTATAGTTCAGTCTCATATTTTTGTTCTTGATGTCTCTCTTCAGGCAGTGTCTTATCTAACCCTGAATCACAAGGCAAATGCCCCTATTGTGCAATTCCGTTTTGTTTCACTTTAAAAACACATGAATTTCATTTTCTATCATATACAATCATATAATTAATACATAGGTCACTCATTAATTTTCAGAAGTCAACATTTAACTTGCGTGTACTTGCAAATATTTTAGATGAACACTGCCTGAGAAATTCAGTAAAATTTTAATAATAAAATCTGAAAATCTGGTTAAAAGTGGTAAAACATGGTAAATGCAGGACATACTTGGTAAAAAATTTTGATCATGTTCATGATATGTCGTCTTAAAGTAAAATGAATATATATGTCATAACTGCATATTAGATCTATACATTTTCATGGACATTGCATAGTTTTACCTGCCAACCCCAAATAATCACAGGTGGTCTAGTGGTTAGGATTTCGCGCTCTCAACGCGTTGGCCGGGCTCGATTACCCATTTGGGAGATGCTTTACATAGTGCAAATCCTGATGAGACGGCTTGTCACGAGCCGGCTCACAATATTGTTGGCCACAATAAGGGTTTCAGGCTAGTTCATTCATGTAAAGAGGGATGTTTTGTTTTTACACATTTTACATGCAAAACAGTGCAAATCCTGATGAGATTTGCATGAGCCGGCTCATCTGGATTTATCCTGATTGCCATAACCACTACACACGGGCATACAGGGTTTCTATTAAGGGTCTTTATGGATATTCCATGAATGTGTTCAGATATTGATGTGTGTGATAGTTAGACGTTGATAAACATGACATTGACAAGTTGTAATAAAGTTGGCACCTGGAAAGTGCAATACAGAATCTCACTTGCATATTAGTACTATATCGTTGGAGATGTGACACTAGTCTGTTACATCATTGTCCCGTTAGGGATATGCCATTTTAAAAATGGTTCAGCGCTTTCATTAAGAGGAATTGGACTTTATTTACTCTCTGAAATGCAAAAGCAATACCATAAAAATGCCATTAATTTGTATATCTATTTTCGGTCTGTATAAACAATCCCTGAAATTTTCAAGGATATATAATAATTCATGAAAATCAGTATTAATGAAATCACTGAGGTTTGTTATCACGTTAGTGATATGTTGATATATCGTTAGATGTATCGTGCTATCTCCTTCTAGTGAGATAATGCTGTCTCGTTAGAGATAGTTGCTATCCTGTTAGGGATAGAGAGGGGTGTGGATATATCTCGTTAGAGATACATTGTTATTCAGTGGCAGTATCATGCTATCGGTAATCCCCTTGGAGTTACTTTGGTGACTCGTTGATATAGTACTGGTATATTGGTGGGGATCTGTATTATCATTTTTCTTTTGTGTCATAATTTTATTGATAATAGTCGATTACTGTCAAATATTGACCTGTACTGGTTATATCCTGCAATATGATGATAGCAATGTTTTCACTGTCTTGGATGTGAGATGATTACCAGCTTTGGCCCTCAGGTACAGTGATTTGTGGTAGTGGAGAGTTTGTTATGTTTTATGCCCTACATGAGCATAATAAGATGATAATTTTTCGGGTTTGGCCTTCATGTCCATTTTTAGGGGTACTTGAGGGTTGAAGCTGGTTATGCGAGAGGGTGTTAGTGCTAATAATGTAGTTCAGTTAGGTTACAAATATAATTCCGCATGTGTAATGAAAATGATGCTGCCGGGTTTGGTCCTCCTGTATATTGCTTGTTGCTACGTGAAGGGTTACTCTGGTTATAACCGGGCATGAGGTCAGGATGTTCTCATTTCAGGGCTGAATATATAATGTCTGTAAATTTTTTAGCTCTGATGTGAGACTTGCTAAATTACGGACATGTTGAATACGGGATATTCCAACCAGTTAGCCTGGCCTCAAACAACTTTAGTTAGTCGATACATGATCAATACACTACATGAAGGATTAGAATCACAAAAAATTGATACAGGTGATATTAAGTTGGGTTGGATCCGTGGGTGGATTAAAAGTTTGTTTTGGTTGTTTGCACACTTTACATGCAAAACAGTGCAGATCCTGATGAGACTTGCTTTAGCCGGCTCATCTGGATTTATTCTGGTTGCAAAAATCACCACACGAGTCTACACGGTTTCCAAGGGGCATTATGTACATGTATATTCGATAAACATGACAAGTTGAATACGGAATCCAGTTTTATTCTACTGTCACAAGAGTAATTGTATATGTTTAATTTTCTATGACGTATTGTGCTGTGTGTTTTGTAGGTATATAGAAGAAGGATATTATGCCGAGCCAGTCACATTGGCCTTCATGTATGTTGCTTTCTAGTACTAGAAAGTTGCATCTGGTTATACCCTACAGGTACTCAATGTTCAATAGACGTGTTCATAGTTTTGCTGGGGTGACCTAAGTGATTCCGGTGCAGCATGGACCTGGCACCAGGTCAGGATATGCTAATTTCAGGGCTGAATATATATAGTTTATGAAATATTGAGCTCTGATTTTGGAATTTTCTCTCCTTTTTTACAGGTTGGATACAGGAAAGTCCATCCTGTTGGCCCGGCCTCACATGACCCTGGCTGTTGATAGGCCGTTAAACACCAATATTCAATCAATATGTGTGCTCTTAGTGTTAGGTTGGGGATGTTCCTTGGCTGGGTAATTTTTGCTAGTGATGCTCGAGCTATCAATTTTAGTTTTATTTTTCATAGCGTTACTAGTAATATTTGCTGTTAGGTGTTGCAAACTGCCCTTCGTTTGCTACAATATGTTTGGGTCTGTCCCAGTATCGACAGGCCGATGCACAATTTCATTTATTGTAGATTATGCCGCCGAAGCGGATGGTGCGCCGCCCTCCAAGCGGAGACGAGTGGCTAGCAGTACGGCGCCAAATCCTGACACGGATTCCGGCCACTATTATGTCCAGCAGTGAGCCCTCAGCGATGCGGCGCAATTTACTGAGATGTTGAAGGCGGCTATGCCTGACATTTCACGGTCGGTGATGGGGACGTTGACGTCATTGGGTCTGGTGGTCCCCTCCTCTGCTGCGCATGCTCCATCATCAGAGGCTTTGGTGGACACATCTGATACTATGCTGCCACCTCACCTGGTAACACCGCGGACAGACGGGACCACAATGAGCCCGCGAGTTATCACTTCCAGTGGGGCGCAAGCGAATGATACATGTACGGCTCAGTCAACACCTACTCCGGCTGTCGCGGATCCCTTTATATTGGATCCAATCATCAATTCCAGGACCGCAGGTACTGGACCCAGGAGTGCGATGTCCCATATTGCAAGGCCCCTGGACTTGGGTTTGGACCCCAGGATTAGGGCGAAGATCTGGGCGGACGAGTATGTGGACCTGGGTGCCCTCATATTGAAACGTCCGCTTACTACAAAGTTGGAGATGGTGCAGGAGGCTGGGAGTATTTGCCTCGTTCAGCGTGATCACAAGTTCAAATTTAAGACTATGGATCACTGGATGAGGGCATTTCACATTTTCGTTGCCGTATACTGCCAGAGGTTCCCTGAGCAAGGTCCACATCTGATGGCGTATGCCAATAGGATTCAGACCTTGTCCAGCCAGGCTGGCGAGGCGTCCGCCTTTTTCTACGACGAACAGTTTCGTCTCTGGCGGGCAACTGATCCGGACAGCTTGCCCTGGCAGTTGACGAACGATTTGTTGTTTATGGAGGCCATTTCGTACAGTGTGTCGAGTAAGGTCAGGAGCATGGGCCAGTCGTCCTTTCGTGTGGGGGGTCCCGTGGTGGCGCCTCCTCCCGGGGCGGGACGTCCAGGAATGGGGAGGTCCGATCGGAAGCAAGGAAAATGCTTCGACTTCAACGGCAAGGGCAAATGTTCCCGAACCAGTTGTGCATTCTCACATACTTGCCAGATCTGCGATGGGCCTCACGGAAAAAAGTCCTGCCCCAAGAAAGGAGGGCCCAATGCTGCTGCCTCTCATACAGGGGGGGGGGGGGCAAAGCCAGGTGCAAACGCCCGTCAAACCTAGTCGTTTGGTTAGCTGGTTGACAGGTTATACGGAGGAAAAAAACTCGGTTTTTGGAACATGGATTTCGCTTTGGGTTCGATCTGCAGTATCAAGGTGCTCATACTGCACATACATGTGATAATTTGCAGTCGGCAAGGCAGCATCTCTCGATTCTGAAGCAAAAGATTGCTGGTGAAGTTGCTGTCGGTCGTGTAGCTGGTCCATTTCCTGAACCACCATTTGCTACATTGCGTGTTTCTCCACTTGGTTTGGTGCCCAAGAAGTCACCGGTGATTTCAGAGTTATACACCATTTATCCTACCCCGAAGGCGACTCGGTCAATGATGGTATTCCGTCGGAACTGACAAGTGTACAATATCAGAATTTGGATGCTGCTATCAGATTGATCAAGCAGGCTGGGCATGGTTCCTACATGGCAAAGACTGATATTGAGTCGGCTTTTCGACTAGTTCCCGTACATCCCTCCAATTACGATCTGTTGGGGTTTTGTATTGAGGGGACAATATTACCATGACAAGGTGTTGCCTATGGGGTGTGCTATATCGTGTAAGCTTTTTGAGGAAGTTAGCACAGCATTGCATTGCTGGATCTCGAGCAGCGCTTGAATTGCTATGGGGTTGTACATGTTTTGGATGATTTTATGTTTATTTCTCCACCTCCGGCTACACGGTGTCGTCGTGACCTGCTCAGATTTCTGGCCATGGCTGAGGACATTGGTATTCCAATCAAAAAGGAAAAAACAATTTTTCCAGAGCAGGTTATGTCCTTTGTTGGCATAGAGCTGGATTCTGTGAAAATGGAAGCACGTTTGCCTGCAGACAAAGTTGCAAAGATTCGGCAACTGTTGCAGGAGGTTCAGTGTAGGGCAAAAATCACACTTAGGGAGCTACAATCTCTGATTGGTTTGCTTAACTTTGCCTGTGCTGTAGTGCCAGTTGGAAGACCATTCTTGCGTCGTCTCATAGACTTGACATTGGGGTTGCAGAAGCCACATCATAAACGCAGGTTGAATAAATCTGCCAGGGCGGATCTGCGGGCTTGGTCGCTGTTTATAGAACACTTCAATGGCAAGAGTATGTTTCTGGATGATAGGTTTAGTACATCAGATAACCTACAGTTCTACAGTGATGCCAGCAATCTCGGTTTCGGGTGCTACATGGGGACTCAGTGGTTCTACGGAAAGTGGCCAAGTGGTTGGTAGATTTATCACATTACTGTGAAGGAGCTGTTTCCAATTGTCCTGGCTCTTGAGTTGTGGGGGTCTCGGTTGGCCAACAAGTGTGTCATGTTTTTTTCAGACAACATGGCAGAAGTGCAGATCATTAATAAGCAGTCGTCTAAGGACGTGCTGCTAATGAATCTGCTGCGGCGTCTGGTAGTTCAAGCGTTGAAGTATAATATCCTGTTCAAGGCGCGACATGTTCCAGGTCACTTGAACTGTTTGGCTGATCAACTTTCTCGTTTGCAGGTGGCAGAGTTCAAGCGAGATGCTTCACAGATGGATGCGCATGCGACGCCGATCCCAGAACTAGCTGTCACAATCTGACGTGCGTTACTAGGCACTTGTTGGATAAGGCGTTAGCCAAGTCTACACGCACTACTTACCATCACGCCTGGGATGTGTACTCAGACTTTCATCGTAGTTATGTAGATGCGGTGGTTTCGATACCGCTACAGGTGGAGCAGTTCTCTTGTTCATTGCGCACTGTCGTAGCAAGGGGCTTGCTTCTACCACGGTCAGTACATACATCTCGGCATTGGGGTATGTGCATAAGATCAGAAGCTGTCCTGATCCCACTCAATGTTTTGTTGTCAAAAAGATGTTGCAGGGATATATGAGGGATAACAGTTCACCTGACTGTCGTCTGCCCATTACTCCAACTATTTTGAAGCAGTTAGTCGCATCTTTGCCCCATGTGACACAGTCTCGTTATTGTAAGACTCTGCTCAAAGCTATGTATCTATTGGCGTTTCATGCTTTTTTAAGGGTTGGGGAAATCACTGCCACTCCACAAAATCATTCGATTCCGTTTGAATGTGTTACATTGCATCATTCGGTTGCAGGAGCTGATAAATTAGTAATTTCCATGAGAACTTTCAAGTCTAATTATGGCAAGCGAGTGTTCAATTTGGAAGTGTCTCAGAACTCTGATCCCTATTTGTGTCCTGTGAAGGCCGTATCAAACTTTATGGACCTCCGTGGGAACAGTAGTGGACCTCTGTTTTCCTTCCCAGGGGGTTTGCCAGTTAGTCGCCAGTTTTTCACAGACCATTTAAAGCTGTCTCTCAAATGGGCGGGCTATAGTCCTGAGTCATATAAGGGGCATAGCTTTCGTATAGGAGCGGCTAGTACTGCTGCGGCCATGGGGGTGTCCGATGAACAAATACAGTTGATGGGCAGGTGGCGGTCTTCTGCGTTCAAAAAATATATTCGGATACCTTTGTTGCGATCTAGGCAGAATCGCACCATAATGTGATTATTGTCATGTTCTGTTTTAGCGGCGCAAACATGAGGTCAGGGCCCTCGTTTGCTGCATTTCACTTTGTTGTGTACATATAAAGTCAGGCACTTTGTGTGGCTGTTTAATTGTGTACATAGTTTATAACATTATGTATGTTGCGCAGGTACGTGCTGACAGGATAAGGCAAACATGGAGTCAGGGACTCCGTTTGGTTTAACTTGTTGACAAGGACGTGCTACATGTATATTATTGTTCGTGTATATATATTATTTTTGGCTTGTGATTGTATTACATGTTTTTGGCTATCTTCAGATCATTACTGAGCGTTGAACCTGCATTGTCATAAGTAATGATACAAAGGCACGAATTTTGATGCCACTTCACTGGTAGATAATAGTCCAGTGCAGTCCTTGGTCATGTTGTGTCAAAAAACACAGTCTGATATAGTTCTGCAGTGTACGCATTAATATTGTGCTTACATTGATGTGGGTATCTTTTTAGAAAGGATTGCACATGTGTCTTCGGGTTTATTTTTTATACAGGCATATTGAGGGCATGTGCATTTTGCCGGGATGCGTCAAACATGAAGTCAGGGACTTCGTTTGATGGACCCTGGTAACTTGTAAACTGTCGTCATGAAGCATTCAGTTCTGGTTTGCATACACTGATGTCACCACACATGGTTTCACTGGTAGAATAGTCCAGTGCAGTCCTTGGTCATGTTGTGTCAAAACACAGCATGGTATAGTTCTGCAGTGTACGCATAATATGTGCTTACATTGATGCGGGTATCTTTTTAAGAAAGGAATGCACATGTCCCTTCATGTAGTTTTATAGGCATATTGAGGGCATGTGCATTTTGCCGGGGTACGTCAAACATGAAGTCAGGGACTTCGTTTGATGGACCCTGGCAACTTGTAACTGTCGTCATGAAGCAGTCGGTTCTGGTTTACATATACTCTTGTCATCACACATGGTTACCGCAGCTGGCAAGCAGGCATAGAGTACATGATGATCAGTACGGTGTAAGGGATTAACGTATGGGCAATGCATCTTGTTGATAGACTTACTAGTATGTGGACTGGTATATTCTCTGTTCTTTGTGTACAGTTGTACATGTACATTAAGTTCTGAGATGCTAGTTATCGCATGTAATCATGATGTTTTTGGAATGACATCCAGCTGCAGGTTAATCGGTACATGTGTATATAGTCGCTAGATTGCTGATTGTAACAAGTTTTCAATTCAGATAGACAAAACATAGGGTCAGGGACCCTGTGTTTGTCTGTTGCTTTGTGTTGTTGCTGAATAATATGCTAATGTTGCTATGTGCAGCATGCTTGTTTTGGGTGCAGTGTTGCACGGCACAATTATTTCATTAATGGGCCCATTCGTCATGTATTGGGTGGGGGTTGTATTTTTCTCAGACCTATTCCTGTTCGAATACAATGTGGCGGTAAATGTGTCACACCCCACCTTTGCTGGTCAGTTTATGATTTTTCATAACTTGACGCCGGGCAGTTATGCCCGGCGCCGGGCAGTTATGTCCGGAGTCATTTAAGTTATTAAATGGCCTGTTCAATCAATACTTGACTTGTTTCCATATTACTATATCCACATTAAGGATCTATTCCCATCAAGCAAACAGAGCAATACATTTCCCTAGGGCAAGGTCCCCACAAATGATAATTTACAGTAATAAATATATTTGTGGGGGGCGCGCACTATCGATTTCGGGTTGCGCGACTTTGTGCGCCAACCCCCTTTTCAGTGTTATTATAACCTTTGCGCTCTTTAGGCATTCTACGCTTTTTTGTTTACTTCAAGAAAAATATTTAACTCCAGTAACTTTATCACCCACCCTCCATCCCCTATCTACACCAATTCTAATTTCAGATATTAAACTTTATGAAATATTGAGCTCTGATTTTGAGAATTTCGTAAATATTAAGCTTGGATTTTGGGATAATCCAGCCCATTGACAGGGACATACGTGACCCTCGCTGTTAATAGGCCGTAAAATATATGTTATTATATAGCTGCGTGTCTACCTCCGGTTATGATAAAATGAGTGGCATTAAAGATACATACCCACGCAGTAGACACAAAATGTTCTTTATATCAGAGATATCATCTGAGACATTTTCTGACAAATAAACATTCATTCACCATTACCCCGCCTATGGATTGTCACTATTATACATTTTATATCAGAAGTAAATTTCCACACTGATATCAGGGGCGATAACCGTGTTTCCTTAAAATGTTAACGGACATTATTATTTATTCTCTGTATTTATTTTTCGATGTGCAATTAGCATACCTTATAGTATGTCATAAATATTAGTTTTTCATGTGACGCATTTAATTAGTATAAATAGTTAAAAGTATCATGCCTCATTTGCATATGAAAATAGCCTGATACCAACGCGCGTCACTATATGTAAGATAAATATTACTAAATGATTATATCTGTATAGCGGGCACTCGTAAGTTTTAGAACTGGTGGAATAGTGACACAATTATACACTTATTTAAATCATATAAAGAACAGTGTGTGCCTACTAAGTGGGCATGTACCTTTAAATGGCTAGAATTGTTCAAAAGTCTCAATATACCAAGAGAATAGATGGTAATATCGTTGATATACACTAGGTTGTTCATATTTAAGATTATTTAGGAATCAAAGTGCAGTGTAAGCGACGACTTCGCTGATATGTAGCCAGTTAAATTATGCGTTCACCATTTTGAATTCATAAGGACAACCGACCAAAAAGAAAGACAATGTCAAAGAACGACAGTTAGGCGACAATGTACAGCACCTCAAGCATTTCTAAGTCATTGATGCTGCGAGGAACTCGTGCAAGTATCCTTGCTATACTATTTTGTCACGACACCATGGCCATAACGTCAAACAAGGATTCACGTTCAGTGACGTCACGTCATGATATCATAATATGTGTACTGAGGTACAAGGCATCGCGTCTCATATTAGTGAAATTATCATTTTCCGTTTTCTGTTCACACTTAATGTTAACTGACACCAGTAAACGTAAATTGGAGTGCAAAATGTGATATTTCAGCCACGTTAGACAATTTGAATCGTCGTTTTTCCGACGTTGTTTACCGCTTTTCATGACGTTGTCATTAAGCCCGGTTTTCGTATGGCAAGGCCTATATATAATTATGCCACAAATACACCCTCAAACATATCAATGTATGCTCTCCTTACGTTATCAGAATGTGTATAACCTATTTTATCATGTTTATGTAGCAGTGTAGACCTTGATCTTTATTATTGACCGCCCTTTTTGGGATACGTGTATATTTTATCAAAATGCCCCACAAATATGCCACAAATACACTCTCAAACGCAGACTACCAGTGTGAACATCGGCTTTCCTCATCAAACATTATATGAGCCGCGTCGTGCGAAAAGGTGCCTTATGGCGAAAATGACGTTATCGAGTAAATGAGGTAGGAAACGTCGCTTCCATTTACGCTTTTGACATAGCGGACGTCGTTGTGAACAGCTGGTAATGACAGACGATATAAGTGTATTATCGTGTGCTAGTCGGTCTACCATTAGCGAAACAAACCACTTGTATGTAGACCATTGACTATTTTAATTACCATTTTATGCCAAAATATAAATGTACGTCTCCCTTGCTTTATAGGCGTATCTGTTTCTGATTTAATTTCATTTATGTGCATTGGACTGCATTTAGTGAATACAATTTCGTATTTGGTAAAACTCTTGCATGTATCAGTAACGAAGGAATTGTATTACACACAATGTGACATCGTGACTCATCAAAAATGTAAACATAATATGTCACGCGCCAAGCGAAAACCTCCTTTATGGGTAAGAAATGCGAAATTGAGTTTTCAACAAACTTAGAAAATGTGATCTCTCTCGAACAATATGATATATAAACTAATGTTGTATTCAACTGATAAACCATATTTCTAGACCAACACAGATACACATCTGACGTCACTTTGTCACATCGACGTTGTTTTGACAATACGTACGTTACGTCGTCGTTATCAATATTTGCGGACAGCGGACCGCAAGAGTCGTGACGTTTTTGTGCTACAATTGTACTCACACAGAAACTTCCCTTTTTTTCATCACAATGCACATATTTATCCACTATATGTATATTATTATTAATATATACTTCAATATTTCAAAACATTTAGATTTAATTTATAAATAGTATAAGAAACAATGACAAATCGTTACAACGGCACACGTCGCCGGTAAATGACGTCCGACGTCATGTAAAGTCCACATGTGGAGGACCTAGGACCCAATAAATGGCTCATTTGAAAAACGTTACGCAAATTTCTATGGGGGTAGCCATTGTCTAAAGGCATTGCTTGGGCCGAAACGGCGAGTACGACCAAGAAAATAGTGCCCTGTGCCAACTTATTCTATGGCGTTTTGGTCCGTCTTGCTTTGAATCTAAAACTCTATATACACTATTCTCTATAGTTTTCACAGTTTTAGGCTCAGTTTATCAGTTAAATTTGAAAATACGAATCAAGACATTTCGTTTATGAATACAGCAGCTATTATCTTTAGGTCTCATGGGACAGTACGTACCTCTGATATGTTATCTACGATTAAAATTTGACCCATTAAAAAATGTCAAAATTCAAAACTGTATACAGTAGAACTTCGATCGCTCGAACCGGCAACGGAGTCGAGTTTGAGTTCGAGCGATGCATAGTTCGAGGGAATGAAGTTTCAAAAATGTACTGTCACATTCAGTCAATAAAATCACTTATGTGAATATATGAGATGACCGATGTGACATGCCATTGTATAAATATACAAACGGAAAATATAAACGAAACAATGTCAGTATACAATTATAAACACTATAAATTAACGCCTGCAGAATTCCATGATCTCGGTTTGTTTGTTATTGGCACATCTTCTGTCAAAGTTAAATTTAAGTAAACGTTTGTTCATGACACATAGCGTGGACATCATAACGCCCGTAATTCACGCCGCTATTGTTTGCGATTCGTGATTTAATGTCATCCCGCGTCAAGGGAAACTACTCAACGCGACCGCCCGCAATGTTGGAATTCGCACCTCGTTAGACAAACAGCTGATCACAGACTTACCTGTTCGAGTTATTAGCGGTAATTACCACTGTTTGACCGTCCACGGGACTAATCCACAGGTTCGACTGTTCGAGTAATTCATAGTTCGAGTTTGAGGTGTTTTATTACATGAATTATATAGGAAATTTGCCGGGACTGTCGAACCAGTTCGAGTTTTCCATGGTGTTCGAGCCAGACCTGTTCTAGTTATCGAAGTTCTACTGTATGTTATACCTTTAAACAAATAATCGTTGATGTAGCGCTTGTAAATTGCCGAAGATAATAGAACAGGGAAATCATTTTCCCATGGAATCCATCTGTTCTCTAGTTACTGTTCAACATTCAACATAACGAAATGAAGCTTTCAAATTTACAAGATATACATGTAAATGTCAGATAAACACATCGAGACGGCAAACTAACCAATTATTGCATATGTATGTTCTTTATTAATACTTTATTGATACAGCTTTGACAGTTTTATAACACATAAAACACGCCAGATAACCGATTGGACAAATCACTCTGCGTTACATTAAAGAGATCGGCTTAAATTGCTCCAGATCAGCCTGTTCATCCACACAGTCTGATTATGATCTGCACTGTTCGCTATACCATCAATGAAACATCCGTCATGCTTCTGACTAGCATTATAGCTCGTTATTAGTATACAGAAGTGTGTTATTTGACAAGAAGCTACACTTGTAATAAATTTCATACGTTCCGTTTAACCTGCTACAGCCACATATTTGGTTACATGACTCATGCATATAATTTTTCAACATATGAATGCCTCACCATGTCTCAAGGATTTGTATATCCTTGTAAACTCGATAGAAGCATAGTGCGAATAATTTCAGGACGTTCAGTCCTTTGATTAAATGGTGTGGTATGTGAGTGGGGTCGATATGACCCAACAGACCTGCCATTTCGAGATTTTTTACCCAATCTGGCTGAAATTTTGAGAAAATGCCTAAAATAGGCATAAGATGAGATGGGCAAAATAAAATGTTAATGCTATAACTAGTTTTATAGTTATTAACATTTCAAGTGGGTATACGTTTTTTTTGGGCCACCCGATATAGTCCTAGATCCACGCTGCAGATGTGGAGATATTGAGACTACATCACACTACATGTACTTTTTCACCTGCCCGCTAACACAATGTTAGAGGGACGAACTGAACAAAATAGTACAATATTCAGACAAGTACATACTACATTAAAGACACCACAAGATTTACAGCATAACATCATATCTACGAATGACATCAGCACCAACAGGTCTATTCTGCCTTAGTTACATCCATCCATGCAGGCTTTACTCATCCAAGTTTACTGTTTAGATCAATGACATAAGTAAGTCTTAATTCTAGTGACGGTCAAATATACTCAAACTAAATTTATTTTCAATATATCTTCCACCGCACACCCCCCCCCCCCCCCCCCCCCATCACCCCCCCCATCCCCCTCGCTCTCTCTCTCTCTCTCTCTCTCTCTCTCTCTCTCTCTCTCTCTCTCTCTCTTTCTCTCTCGCTGTAAATTCATAAATCAGAGTCACATCATTTCTATTGTCAAATAGTTTCAGTTCAGAACAGAATTGTAGATGTAACTGAACATATGTTGTCACATTTGAAGTTAGCATTGCGAACGCAAATAGGAAAGAGGTATTATACAAGCATGTTTGCTTTCTCCTCCATCCTCCAATAATAATGTGTATATATGACATGTGAGTGTCCAAATGAAATAAAATACTGTGTAAACTAAACTCTAATCACATCACGTTCACTTGTCATGTGCCCCGTCCCCACACCTCACATGGTTGTCATGTGCCACGTGGTTGCGTAGTATATAAGAGGCTCAACTATAACCGTCTCCTTCAGTGCGGCTACTTGCTATAGAAGAACATACGCTGATTACTGCGGGACCACGGACGACGTCAAACAGGTGAGTCAACTCTCTCTTCCACGTAAACGTTGCCTGTCAGTTTCGACCAATTAGACAAATTAAATCTGAAACATATGCAACCTCAATCAACTTTTTTTCTTCAAAATATCAAAGATGTTACCTGTTCTAAATAAAGTATATCACGAAATTCCGTCAAATATTGATTTTATTCTGAAAACTTAACAATACTTCATAACCGCGAATACACTATTACATTGTAACGTTTCGGCCCAAGCAATGCCTTTATTAAGGAATTAGCGTCTATATTCTGCTATGTAGCATCCATTTTAGATTTCACAACTCCGAAATGTAAAATGTATGACACCTAGCTGAATGCACATGTGAAAGAGAAATTTGAATCGGGCGGAATCGAACGTTGTTTAAACTTTGTCCGATTCAAATTTCTCTGCAGTATGTTTAGATTAACTACATTAGTAATGCTGTTAAATTTAGTATTGGCGGATTCAGGAAGAAACTGCAGTCGTATTGGTGAAACATAAGATTTACCTGAGACCTCATGGGCGCCGCCATTACTCCAGACAAAACAATAGACCACGTGATCACATACCCTGTATTCAGGAGATTGTTTAACCATGTTACCATCCCTGTGAAGTGTTATGCACTTGTTGCTGAATGTAGACACTATTTTCTGGATATAGGCAATGGGCCGGCACGGTAGAAGAGTGGTTTCGTCATTTATGAAGTATCATTCAACATATCATATTACTATAATCTAAACAAAACGTTTACCTTGAAAGGGTTAAGGTAATATATCATACATAGATACAGTTGGCGTCAATGGTAATTGCTTCATAATAGTGATGTGATATATGAATATAACATATGTGAATATTGTCTTATTACTGTATACAATATGGTGCATTGAGTTGCCATCTCCGCCACCTTTGTATGTACAAACCATCGTACAGTTTCACAACTTCGTGTATTTGACACACACAGCAAATAATATGACAGTAAACCAAATAAAATTTGGTGCAATACATAATAGACAGATATGACAACGTATGTGTTGTGTGGTTTGCCAGGTAAAAATGATACACTGTGCGATTTTCTGTTGATGAGGCTATTTATAATTGTGGTTCATGTTGTTAAAAACACAGGCACAAACCTGTCCAGAAAACTGACATATTTTACTGTTTAGTGTAATATAATTGATAGGAGTCCGTTCTCCCGACTTTTCTACATGTCATTAGCTACATTATATCATATGTTCTACTTCACATTTTGAGTTCTTTGTCAAACGATAGAAAATGTGAAACTGGCTGATGGCTGGAACATACAAAGATGTCCCTAACCCTAACCACCCTAACACTAACCCTAACCCTTGGCCACTCCATGAGCATATGCTCAATAAATGTAAATCCATCAATTGAAATTTACAGACTATTCTAAATTTGCACTTACGAACATTTTAGTCGTAGGAAGTTTAGTGAAACCGCCCCCGGTCCTTAAAGGTGAGGCTTACGTAGTTCGATATATTCCGTGATCGGTTAGTTCGGAGAATGTGAAGGGTAAATTTAACGATGGCGTTCATCCTTACTGGAATCTCAATTTTCCTGGTTTGGCTCTCATGTACATGTGTGGCTGTCTTGTTACTTTAGTTTTGTTATACCCATTGTGAAAGTAGTAAGATTAGTACTAATATCTGGTGTGGTGAGGACCTGACATCAGGTCGGGTTATTCTAATTTAAGATCTGAATATATTTTTTTCTGTAAATATTCAATTTTTATTTTGGGATCCCCCTACCTCAATCATAACTGGTGAATTATGGGATTCGACCACGTTAACCTGGCCTAAAATGACCTTAGCTGATGACAGGTCGTTAATCGCCATTAAATCAGATCTAATCGCCATATTCCAGGTACTTGGAGAGTGGATTTCTGTACCGCCAACACATTTTTATATATTAAGATATGATCACACTAACGGTTACCTTTTTTGACTGTTCTACGATCGCTCGTTGAAAGAGATGAAAACCACGTAATATCATATTGCTTAGCGACATGATGTGCTCTCACCTGCTTTCGAGTTTCGACCATCTGTGTGAGGACACGCCACATGTTACGGTACATCATTAGGTTGTACATCATTAGGTTGGTTAATTAACTCGGAGATCGAGTATAGTGGCTTGACATATCATCATGTTTTCATTCGACTTGATATTTTTTACAAAGAAAGCGATCTTAATTTATAAATCATGTTTATAATGAAGTTTAATCAAGAACGTGACCAGCACAACGCGTGTCATGTACGTGACATGTACGTTCTCACGTCGCACTAGTCTAAATTCTCGCGTTTATCAAATGTTCATCTTGCAGTCCCTGTCTTGACGTATTAATGTTACCAGTATTGTCAATGCTCGAAATTTCTCCAAGGATATACTCCATTGTATTGAACATTTTATACAATTACTAGAGTTACATCCAGTAATTGTTCAAGTAGTAACTATTCTGCAACCAACCCCGTTTCTTAAACTACTGATAATGTATTATTGATGCCAAACACCAACGAATACTATTTTATTGCACCTGTAATTGACAACCCCACTCATATACGTGTATGCCGTCCGTCAGGTTGTTGTTGAAAATACAATGTATTATGTATACATGTATGCACTCATATACGTGTATGCCGTCCGTCATGTTGTTGTTGAAAATACAATGTATTATGTATATATGTATGCACTCATATACCACTGCGTGGTCTGAGATTTATGCCGAAATAAAGGATATGTTCTGTTCTGTTCTGTTCTGCCAAACATTTACTTTAGCTGGTTGATCTGTGTATTCGCCTCATGAAGGTTTCTTTGCGTGTGAATATATTTAATTAAAGGTACGTGCCCATTCAGTGGGCACAAATATTCTTTATAGGAATTAAATAAGTGTATAAGTGTGTCATTATTCCACCAGTTCTAAACATTACGAGTGCCCGCTATACAGATATAATAATTTAGTAATATTTATTTTACTGATTGCGACTCGCCGTGGTATCAGGCTCTTTTCATATGCAAATGAGGCTTGAAATTTTTTAATTATTTATACTAATTAAATGCTTCACCTGAAACAATAATACTTTTCACAGATTAAATAGTATGATCATTGCCCATCAAAATAAAATACAGATAATAAATAGAGGATATTCATATTTTTGCAACGAATATGACATATATGTTCATCGAGTGGTGTGAAATGTCCATATTTCACGAGTGCCGTTAGGCACGAGTGAGATATGGACATTTCACACCACGAGATGAACATATATGTCATATTCGTTGCAAAAATATGAATAATCTATTTATTATATACCGCTCCATGGAATTTAGCAGTTTTTTAGACTGTATGCGGTAATGAATGTGTATGTGCAGCCTATTTTGCGCTGTTTTACTGCCGATGCGCGTTATGAATATAGATAGCGGAAGTAGTCGTATTTTCACCGGAAGTTGTTTATTTCCTCGATGAGAACATATGACTTTTATTTACATCGCATAACTATGTATTTCATGGGTAGGTATAATAATATATAAAACTATCAACTATTTCATTCCTTTCTCAGTTATTTCCTTTTAATCATATCCAACTTTCGCGGCCATCTTACCTGGACAAAATCCATAGTGACCACATGGTCAATTTCAGCTGACCAATATGTGATGGTCAGCCGGCAATTTCCGTGATATCGGCTTTTTCCGTAATATCTCGGAAATCTACAGTTGTCACGTGATGTAACGCAATTTGATCGATATGTAAATCGATAATCCATGTACATGTAGTGTGGCCATTCCACCATTGACCACTGTGATATTCTAATTAACGTGTCAGGCTAACATGTATCTCGATTTCCGAACATTTTTTTTTATTGAAAATGACATTTATGACCACGTGAAAATGATTTCCAAAGTTAAATATGTTTTCCGTAAATGACATCGCAAATTTTTTATACCAAATGTGGAATTAAATATTCTTCCTTTGTTGTGAAAATGTTAATGGAGGTTTGATCGACGCCGGATACGCACTACTTATAGCACGGTTCGTCCGTCTGTACGTGGAGATACTCCGCGAGTTTTAGCGAGCGGATGATCGACCGTACAGGCGGTCAACCGTGCTCTAAATAGCTTATTCCACCTGTTCCATGCCTGGTAATCGTGTGATGTGGGGTAATTTATATGTATATCTTGCCAGACTTTTAAACGGTTGGAGAAGTGAGATACATGTAGGCACAGAGACCTTAATTTGACCGAGCATGAGAAAATTGTTCGTAGATCTATTAGAATTGTTGCTGGAGTGCATATACGGGGGCATTTCTCATTTTTGGACTCGCGGATAGTGGTGTCGTATGACTACCATCTGCCTGGGACGTGATAAATATATATATATATATTTCACGGTCGAGACGGGATTGGAACCTGTGACCGTAACGACACAGCGTCTAATGCACAAGTTCCAATCCCGGCTCGACAGTGAAAGCCATTATTATAGAAATAGGGCCCGTTTAACAAGGAAATTAATTATGAAATAGAAACAAACACATTTGAAATGTATTGATGCAATTATTTTTTATGTTTTATTTTCATCAACAAGAATGGAATACATGGGAATGTATATGCGAAAATGAGTTTGAAATTACTAAATAATTATTTCATAAATTAGATGATGTCCAATGTAGACGAAAATTTCAGCGCAAATGCGGAATTTAATTTCGCATTTGTGATGCAATTGTTTTCAACATTAGGCAAACATGTACCCAATATGTATAATGATGTTGGAATTGAATAGTTTATATCATTATCGTGTTCGGGGAGTGTGTTACATGATCACTTGGGTCACTTGTCTTGTGATGCGTTGTCACATAATATGGACATTAAATACTCATTCACTAGCGATATGACTACGAACCATCAAGTACAATACAATACAATACACAATACAATACAATACAATACAATACAATACAATACAATACAATACAATACAATACAATACAATACAATACAATACAATACAATACAATACAATACAATACAATACAATACAATACACAATACACAATACACAATACACAATACACAATACAATACAATACAATATATTTTATTCTGATATATCACATATATTTTTCATGTTTTTACCATAAGAAAATGTAGTACAGTGAGACATGATCAATTAAATTAATTATCGTGTAGCGCATGCACATGAAAACCAACATTGTTGGCATGTTGACTTCCTCACCCATCAGTTAACTAATACTGGTCGGTGTTTGAAATGTTTCAATTTCATCAACATATATATGGATAAATGACTAACAACATCGATGGTATCCCAAGGATTTTAATTTTAACGTTGAAATAAAACATTATTAGGTAAACATATTTTATGTAGGATTTGCAAACAGGGCGCGTTTTTTCGTGCACCTGTCCCCATGTGGAGAAGCGTAATATTGATTTTTTTAGCTGACAATATACAAGGCTGTACACAGGCCAAAAATTGGACGCTGATTTACCTCAAGATAAACTGGATTAGATGTTGTCGTCTGCTGGAAATGTTTTATTTTCAAATTCTCGACAAAAATCTGGTTTTGACAGCACATGAGAATCGTCTCCAGTGGAGACGATTCTCATGTGCTGTCAAAACCAGGTTTTTGTTAAGAATTAAAGCAAAAATGAAAATAAAACATTTCCAGCAGACGACAACATTTAATTCAGCGTAGTAATGGTTATGTTCTCTCGATTGCGCATGCATATCAGTAAAAACTAATCCAGTTTATCTTCAGGTTTATCTTGAGGTTTAACATTTAAAATATACAAATATTATTTAAAGGAGTACCGATATGATATATTTAAATCCCGTTAATATTGCCCTGAATTTAACGTAATATAACAATATAGCATAGTTGACCAACATTTATAACGTAGACAAAAAAAGTAAATTATAATTACCATGTTACCGATAATTATTTATAGCTGTATACTGAACACAGAATAACATGTGAAAATTATATAAATTACTTCTAGCTGCAATATTGATTATATAATTGAAAACTATTTTATATGCTCCATAAAGGTACACAATGAGCTGTAATAAATCAACAAAAATGTATGCTGTTTTGTAAATCACTGTAATGTACACGAACACGAGTCTGATCAGGGTTTGCACTGTTCGCTGTGAAGTCTTGACTACTTACACAGCCGCGAGTGGGGCGGTAGCAGAATCCTGGGACAAATTATACAATACTGTGTCCCAGTACAATCTGATCAGGGCTTGTACTGTAACTTATTTAGTCTGTACTGGGACTCAATATTCTATAATTTGTCACAGTCTGTACTACTAGTGTACAGATTAAAGTATGATCAGACCGGATGAATGTCAACCACAAAGTATTTGGACTAGCACAATATTGACAATGAGTAAGAAACGCAATCAATTGGCGTATATTCATAGCAAAAAAAAGGAAGAAATAACAATATTATACTTACATTCCCGTGCTTTTCTTTTCGTCTGTAAATTAGTCGTTCAACGTTGTAGGTGTCCTCAAGAATTACTGGCTTGCTTAACGTGGACGTCTTCTTTTGCCGAGGCAAAACATAATCTCCTTCATTTAGAATTTTGTAGTTAACATTAGAACGTGGTCTGAGAGATGAATCCATGCCTGCTACCATAGATCGTATGTCTGTATGAAGATACAGACGTGTGAAGAATTGTCTCTTAATTGAGTAGTCTTGTCGGCATCTAAAAAAGCACAAATCGCAGTTTGCACGGCAGTTATTAATTAACTGCTTTTAATTGGCAACCATGACATTAGTTTCGGATTAACAGTGTAATTTGTTAGATAATCAGCAGTGTTTAAAATGAGCGATTAATATTTCGGTGACCAACACACTCGTCTCGCTGGTCATTACTTTTGTCTTTGATGTCTTACTTCGAATTTCTAAGCTTTGCATAGCATTGTCTAGTAAGTTTAATAATTGGTATCAATAGTACGTCATTGGTCTACCCGGCAATATAGTCTAACTTATACAGTGGAACCTCTCTAAACCGGACACACTGAGATGTCCCCAGGGTGTCCGGTTTAGAAAAGTTCCACTGTAAATCAGATATAATATATGACTATACCAAGGCGCTGCTGTGCTTTGCGAACTTGAACATGCATTATCATCAGAGATAGATGGCAAAGAAATACATAACATTGAGGATACATAGACTGTTTGCATGTTCGGTTTATAGAGGTTCTACAGTATTGGACCAATTACAGCATAAGCAAAGATGAAATTGGTAGTGCTCGTGCTGTTGTGTGCATGCCATGGCGGGTATGCTGGTCCTCTGACGTACGCGATGTCCAGGAATGTGTACACGTCTTTCCAGGAAGTGGAGAGGGACTTGCCGCAAGACTACTATGGGAATATAACTAACTGTGGTAAGTTGTTGTTGTTAATAGTCTTTGATGGCTAGGGTGCGACATTACCTTTGAGTATGTGTCGCTTTGTCTCTGTCTGTCTGTTTCCTTCGCTCGCTCGCTCGCTCGCTCGCTCGCTCGCTCGCTCGCGCTCTCTCTCTCTCTCTCTCTCTCTCTCATCAATCAATTGAGAATCCGAGAATACTGTTGTATGTTCATTATTTCTTTACATAGAGTCTCACGTGACGACGATGAGGTTACCATATGAACTTAGCTATACGCTACCAGTGACACATGTTGTTTGACATGTTCGCTCTGATAACCATTTGTTCATTGCTCAATAACTAATTTAGTTTCATCTAAAAAATGAAGCTGGTCCTACAGTACCAAGTTGAAACATATTTCTATAATAATGCTGTATAGTGAAATAATGTCACAACAACAAGCGTATTCTCTCACAATGTGTTCCTTATAGTACAGATAACATGTTTGCTATATGCTCTGTACCATAAGGAATACTTTGTGAGAGAATACGCTTACAGTCTTAACATCACTCCTCATCATACATGTACATGTATAACAAAACACGTCTATGCTGGGTGCCAGGCTTGCAACTATATTGACGCTGGATGGATGCAATGCAATGCATTACTCAAATATAAATCGCAACATGTTCCTGTGTAATAGCATGAACACTCAAATGCTGATAAAACAGTAAATTTATCACAGTAAACTTACTGCTTAACTCTTCGCATGCTGTGAAAACAATGGCTAAAAATAGTTCAAATATAGCAGCAGACGACTGTCGTGGAATTTCATTGGAATTGCATCGTAACGATGCAATTCTAATGAAATTTCACGACATATTTGGTTGTTATTTTCACCTCTAGCGTGCAAAGGGTTAACATAATTGATTATTTCGTCATTAGAATTGGCGGCCCATGTAAAACCCCTTTCGTGAGAGGAACCCTGTATCCGTAGCATGCACGATTTTGATTCTTCCGGAATAAAATTAACGGATTTTAATTCGATTCATGCTCAATACACACATATATGCATACATCAAATATTATCTGATGCGACATTTGAATTACGTACTCAAAATACGTCTTGCATTGTCAACGCCGCGTATATAACTGATCACTTCAGCTCGGCACGGGCGAACCGCCAGTAATCAGTCATGTGACCATCTCACTGGCCGTTACGCCTCGTTAATGGGCATAATGTGCTTTGTCATGTTAAGACATACGTTCTAAGCTATACTACGTAACGCGAAGAACTTGCAATTACCGACTTTGTTCCATTGTGTGTCATAATCTGTAATAGGGAGGTATATAGTTTAATTAAACACAAACTTAATGGAATTTTATCAAATAAAATGGTGCGATGATTGATATGGGTAATATTTGCCCATATCAATCATCGCACCATTTTATTTGATAAAATTCCATTATGACTCACATTATATCATATGTCGTGAAGGTACGTCGGATTTTTCGGGCAACTGGACCCCGAAAAACCCATCGAGGGGAGATGCATACGACTACAACGTCGCTTTCTTCTTCCGTAAGTCATTTTACAGTCTGTTTCACGAAACCTGTCCAAATGTTAAGACTATATACACAGCAATTTTTGTTTCGATTATACATAAATGTATAAATGTTAGCAATATTTAAGAAGGAGCCTTCTTTATATTTGTAATATTTGGTTACATAATGATGCTATTACGAAAGAAAAATATTTCTCTATGTGAATCTAATATGGGTTTGTGTGATTATGAGCCGGAGGAGCTGCCGGAGGTGTTGAAAGTGATAAATACAGATGGAACTTGACCTGTCTAGAAACGTTGGCAATAAACTAACTATGAAAACAAGTTACACTTTGAAACTCGGTCCACTATTACCGAAATTAGAAAAGTACATTTTGACATTATTCCCAATTTCCACATATAAACTATCCATAGTCAAACCATGTGGATAAATGCCAGCAATGATAATAATGAAGTATGACCTTTGTTCACAGGTGGTCTTTCTTCGCAAGGTCATTCATGTGGTAATTAAGTAATTGGGAAAACACACACCTGGCTGCTATAGACATGGAGTTGCTATTCCAGGGTGGCCTTTAGCACAGGCTGGAACGATTTTTTTTAATTTAACATTGGGATTAGTGAAGATGTCTATTGGGATTTAACATGGGGATTTTTTTTTATAATAAAATCATTATTTGACCAAATGCCATGAAATAAAAAGTAAACTCATTCTTAAATTTTACTAAAATTAATAGTAGTGAAAACATATTGTGCTTACAATGTTTATACAGCCGTAAATAGTGGAGAAGTTTGCACGAAACAGACAGTAGTAGTTTGTCAGAAGTAATAACTTTGTAGTATGGTAATTTAGTGGTATTTGATACATGCGTAACCCTAGCTACAATAATGCTCCTCCGATATGTTATCTACAATTTGACCCATTCAAAATATGTGAGCAACCGAAGTGCATACAGGATTGGAAACAATACGTCACATCACAAACGCAAACATGTTCTGAATTTGTATTGTTTGTATTATCAAAACCCTTAATGTGTGCTTGTGAAGTATGGTACATTGTAGCACACCTTAACGGATAAATGTCTTATAATTTATGTTTCCTTGCACGGAATTGCTTGATATTTCACACATTCATTGCTCAAATGGTCCTCTACCACCCTGTGATAAATCCATGATTGTCCCACCCCCGCTAAGCCCAGGGTCAAGGTCACATACTGGGTGCGTTCGAAACCGTAACGCTCGGGTAAATGTCTGACAATTTCTGTTTCCTTGCACTCATTTGCTTGCTACTTCACACCCTTACTGATATAGTGGTCCTCTACCGCCCTGTGACATATTCACGGTCGCTACCCCCCCCCCCCCTCCCCACCCCCACCCCACCCCCCCCTGTGACATATTCACGATCGCTACCCCCCTCCCCCACCCCCACCCCCCCCCCCCCCCCCTCCGCGCCAGGGCCAAGATCACATAACGCTCGGGTAATGTATTATGTCTGTTTCCTTGATTGGATCTGCTTGATAGTTCACACGCGCATTGCCTTAATATTCCTCTACCACCCTTATTGCTTTAGTGGCCCTCTACCTCCCCGTGACATATTCACGATCGCTCTGCCACCGCTAAGCCAATGGTCAAGGTCACATACTTGGTGTAATGTCTGTTTCCTTGCATGTATCTGCTTGATATTTCACACGCCCATTGCACTTATGGTATGCTTTCATGCTGTGAGAAATCCACGATTCTCTGGCACTCTATTTTTTCAAATGTACCTCGTTTTCTGTGGCTGCCAGCGGGATCATTCGTGTGCCGACAGGCTACATTTCTAGTTTTGTTTACTATATTTTTTTACAAATATCCTGACATGTCGCTTTAATTGTTATATAGCCTTTGACTTCGAGACTGCAACATTGCGGGTGAATCTTTCAATGGCAGGACATTCTGACGTTCATCACATTGCGCATTTGAACTGTTCGGCATTAGTGACCAGTTGCAATACGGGGCGTAAGTATTAGTACAGTGTCCGGTTTAAATATGTTTCACTGTAAATCAGGCATTTGATCATCTTGAGCCATATGCGTGTGCTATGCGATCATGAACAGGCATTTTCACCTGAGCTGATAAGATCGCATATGTTTTCTTGGTGTCTGGTTTAGAGCGGTTCCATTGTATTGACTATATCAAAGTGTATGATCACGTGGTTACAACAACAAGTACTGAAACATCCAGAAGCACCTCCGATAACGGATTATGATGAAATAAGGCGCATCACACGCGTCTTGTTAAGCTGCATTTGGTGGTCTCTGTACTTTGACCCAAACGTATGTAGTTTTTGCGAAGAATCGATTTCTACGGTGGCACAGAGGGGACATGGAAATATTTCATTGCTATTGCGTGCGCACGCGATAGCTTAGCCAATGCAATCTATTGCGTGCGCACGCGATATGTTTTGCTTGCGCACGCAATAGCTATCGCGTGCGCACGCAATAGTAAACCATATTCCATGTCCCCTCTGTACCACTGTAGATTTCCGTGTCTACCGACAAAAGTATGTGCCGAGTTACCGGGACATAGATAAATGATATATATATATTCTTTATTTATAGAGGGAGTAGTATAGAGGGAGTCAAAATGATACCACCAACATTTTTAACGTTATTGAGCTGTATTGTAGCTCCCACCACCAACCAAAATTTGGTGGTGGTATTGAATGATAAAAAGTGGTCGTGTGGTCTTGTAGTCCCAATTATATTGGAAATTGACTTTTGAAAAAAAATCGAAATCATTAATGCAATTACAATGCGTCCGCGCGTGATAGTTTATATTCGAACACCCCATTTTTCTCCTCCAATATAGCTAATTTATTTCGCAGATCAGCAACTAATTCTACCAGCTCTAGTCTACCACGTTCACCTTTAGCCACCTGACAGCGCAGTTGCTTATGTCTACAAAGAGTTTGGGCACTAACGAATGTACAAGGGCATCTGGGGCATTGAAATTGTGGGGCGACACAAGGAAATTTTCTACGTCTCGATAGATGCCTTCGTAGATAGTCTTTACATGTAAACGTCTTACAACAAGTCACACACTCCATTATATATATGTATTTTTATATATATGTATATGTTTATATTCAATTGGACGTGACAATTTACATCATGTTTTTTTTTAACGTCCAATTGAACAGATAAATTTCATAGGTTATATATACAGAAAATATGATAACGCCAGAAACTAGAGCAGAAATAGAAAGTTTCAGAAGAGAAGCCGAATCTCTAGGGATTACTTATAGTAAACGGTTGAGAGTTAGGGGGTTGACAAAGCTGATAAACGCCACAAAGAATGAGGCGTTTATGAAGCGGTTTACCCGCGCTCACAAACGAGGAGCCTTTAAAGACCTTTCACTAGCAGAGGAAGTTGGTAACAGAATTCAAAAAGAAAGTATTGCGGGGTTAAGGGCTAGTGTAATAAAACCTTCAAGCACCAATTCCAGACACACAGGTGACCCAATACCAAATAATTTGGAGAATAAGAAAAAATCTATCGTTCGAGCGATAGTGGCAGAAGGTGAAGAAATATTGGGGGCTCATGATGAAACATTGGAAAAGGTAGAACATGGAAGACGGGTAGTTACATTATCCTTTCGTAAAAACATTGACATTAACGAGTCTGAACGCATGTCCGATAAACTCGCTCCGTATCTAACAACCAATTTTTATTTTAGATATTCATATTCTTACAAGCTAGAACATATGGAGGAAACTAAAAATGGAAAACCTATAACTATAATAATGCACAAAAATCTCGGTGGTAGCGAACCACTATCATCAATGAAAAGTAGTTAAAAAAAATGGCTGTCAGATAAGGAGCAAACACGAATAATGTCTGATAAAATAGACAGACCAAATACAAAGTGGAAGTTTGTAAGATGGGTAAAGGTTTTTGTAAAGCTAATACAGGGCAATAGGGGAATATATTTGGGACTACAATCCAAAAAAGCAGCAGGAGGAGAACTTCCAGAATGGTTGAAGAATAAAAAAGGTATGTATTCTTTAGATAAGTATAATGACAACCTTTGTCTGTTCAGGTGTCTAGCTATGCATATGACAGGTGCAAGGCCTGACAGATGCACGGACAAGGCAAAATAACTTAGTAAACAATATACCGGTAGTAATGTGGTTTCACCAATTCCTTTTTCAGATCTGAAAAAGGTTGAAGAGTTTTTTAAAAACGGTATAGAAGTATATCAACCCACCGAATGTGGCGTATGGTGGTTGAAAAAGGTACCAGCGCACCATAAGGCAACAGGTAATACACCAATGACAATAGGACTGTTTAATAATCACACATTTCTGATAAAAACCTTAAAAACCTATCTAAAATTTACGCCTGCGATAATTGCAAACAGAAATTCACGAAAGCGAGTACTATGAAGAGACACGGACCAAAATGTATGAAAGGTGAGACAAAAGTAATATGTGATGGTAATTATTTAGAGCGCCCGCGTTCGTCGTTCGAGAAAGCGTTCTACCCAAAAGTTCTAACAGCTATGGGGCGATCGATTGGATGTACTCTGTGGAAAAGCAGGAGGGAATTCACATTCACCACGAACAGTGTGGACACTGGGGTGAAAGATGGATTTTAGGAGCTCCAGTAGATGGATACCGTCCAGAAACCAATACCGTATATCAATATCACGGCTGTTACTGGCACGGGTGTGAGATTCATGCAAAGCATAGAAAAGAAGAACGCGCATCCACTATGAGAAGAGATAACTTTATTAGAAGCAAAGAATTCAACCTAGTAGTTATGTGGGAATGCGAATTCCAAATAACGGGTAAAGACATAAAGATCGGTTGCGACACTACTCTTTATCCATATCAGATAGTATGCGATTTTGAGGCGTATCTCCAGCCATAATTTGAAACTCTCGGTAATAGTTTAGAGTACGAAGCTGAGCACGTTCCGGTAAATGTTAGTATAGGAGATAATTTCTCAGGAACAGTAACTCATATTTGTAATAAAGATCTTGCAAAACTTATTGAAAAATTCGTAGAAGATTTGAAAGTCAGGGGAAAAGCTATAAGAGAAGAAGTATGGTCAAGATATGGGTTTAATACAGAATATTTACGTGAAAAACTAATTTCCCAGATCGAGCAGTGGATATATCAAGTACCGGTTATAGGTTTTAACAGCAGTAAGTACGATATAAACTTAATAAAGAAATACCTAGTAGGCGAACTGGCATCAACAACAACGAAAGTAATGGTCGGAAAACGTGCAAACGCAACGATATTTTTATTTACTCCAGAATTTAAATTTCTTGATGTAATACTTTACCTAGGACCTGGTGTAAATTACGATAGTTGGATAAAAGCCTACGACTGCAAAGGATAAAAATCTTTCTTTCCTTACGAGTGGTTCGATTCTCCAGACAAACTGGATTACCCAGGACTACCAGATATAGAGAATTGGTATTCCAAACTATCTGGGAAAATGTTAACAGATGAAACAGAATTGAGCAAATGTCGTAGAATTTTCGAAGAAACCTTCAGAGATTGGTTGAAATATTATAACGATTTAGATGTAGCACCGTTCCTAGAAGCGGTGGAAAAAATGTGTGAATTTTATAAACACAGAGGTGTGGATATTTTCAAAGATGCGGTAACACTACCTGGAGTAGCTATACAATATTTATCGAGAGGAACCATTAAAGAACAAAAATCTTCTAAGACGATTATACCGGAGGATGCTCTATATGCACCAAAAGAAGAAACATACGAAATGATGAAAGACGCTCTAGTTGGCTGTCCATCAATAGTATTTACACGATATGCCGAAGCGGGCGTTTCAAAGATTAGAACTCCAATTCACGAATTGGGTGGTAAAACATGTCAGGCTGTTTTGGGGTACGATGCAAAAGCGTTATATTTATCTACGTTAAATAAATAGATGCTGTGTTGGAGAGAAACTATACACCATATAGATACCCCACATAACCATAAATGTATTAAAAAGTTTTGTAAAAGAGTTTTATCTGGAGACTGGTTTGGGTTTGTGGAGGTGGATATAGAAGTTCCACACAACTTAAAAGATAAGTTTTCTGAAATGTCCCCAATATTTATAAACAGAGAAGTAGACGTTGAGGAGGTTCATGAACACATGTTAAAATATTTGGAAGATACTGGCCGAACAAGAGGAAATCGAAGGAAATTAGTGAGATCGATGACCGCCACTAAAGTATTGATGTACGCACCACTATTGAAATGGTATTTAAAACACGGCCTAGAAATAACTGGAGTTCCTCGTGTTATAGATTATATTAGTGCAAGACGAACAGGCGATATAGAACCAAATAAGAAACCAGTAGCGGATATAATGAAATTATTAGGAAACTCGTGTTGTGGAAAAATGATAGAGGCAACAGAGAGACATTTAAATACGACATATACACAAGACGAAACCTGTGTTGACAAAGCATTAAGATCTGCATTCTTTGATGATTTGGAAGAGATAGGAGATGCGTACGAAATATCTTCCCGAAAACCCCGGTGCTCAGTAAAGAGACCATTCCATTGTGGAATAGCGGTTTATCAACTCGCTAAATTGAGAATGTTGGAATTTTACTACGAATTTCTAGACAAATACGTAAAAAGAGAAGACTTTGAATTAATACAGATGGACACGGATAGTATGTATATAGGAGTTAGTGTAGTGGAAAAACAATAGAGGAATTGATTAGACCTAAGTTACTTGACGAGTTTGAAAAAGAAAAAAAGAAATGGTTGGCTTGGGATAAATGGAGCGAAAGAGAGCCAGGACTTTTCAAAATGGAATTTAGCGGAGATAGGGCGATAGCGTTATCTAGTAAGTGTTATTTTGTAGAAAAATTTAATTCCACTAATTTTGATAATTCTAAAGAATTAATTAATACAAACTTTGCGAAAGGAATGTCCAAGAGAACTAACAATTTAAATTGGGATAGATATAAACGAGTACTAAGTGAAACTACAGAAGATGGAAAACACATTATAGATGTAGCACATAATAGAGGATTTAAAATGAAAGACGGTGTTATGTAAACGTACTGTCAACAAAAATTAGGACTCTCGGCGTACTACGATAAAAGACGCGTGTTACCAGACGGAATACATACAGAACCTCTCTACTGATTTAATAAAAAATCATCTAACGATTTATTAATAAATCAATCTAAAGAGTCTGACGATCCGGGGGTAGCTGGGTGTCAGAAGGCACCATAAGAAGTTCTTCGCGAACAAATCCGCGAGATGGACCATCATCCAAATAGTAGAGCACGGGCTCATCGGGTTTGGTAATAGATCGATCTAGATGATATACATTGAGAGACCACACGGGATCAGTCGCACGGCGGCGACCACCTTCGAGCTCTCCCGGTTGATAGAGGTACCGGTCGGCAACATCCGATGGAAATCGTTTCTCCGCTAAACCAACGGGGCGCCCGCGCGAGACGGCGGATGGTTTGGGCGACACCGTTTTTGCCTTGATAGCATCTACGGGTTTCTTACCGATCAATCTGGTCACCTCGCCGTTCAGTGCAGAGACCACGGAGGGTAGCCTGGTCACCCACTCGGTCGATCGCGTATGAGGGTCTACAATCTCTTTGGCATATTGGTGACAGAACAGTCTCTCAGCCAGGGTTCGATTGAACCGCTCCACAATCCCCTGGTCTCGGTGGATGTTGACGCGGCCGCGTCTGACAGAAAAGTCGTGTTTAGTCAATAGATGAGATACCGCGCCCATAAACTCGCGGCCGGGATCGACCTGGAGAAGATTCGGCCAATTGAGAGGACTCCTCTTATATATTCGGGAAAGAGCCTCGGCCACCTCCTTAGGCTCTTTCGTAGCCAGTGGCTAAGCCCCCTTATAGCGACTCGCTACGTCAACGACTGTCAGTGCGTACTTGTACGTTTTGCGACCGACGCGATCGTGAGGGAGAAACAGGTTACTCTATTAAACCCGTATGGTTTTGTCTTTAATACATAATTATAAAGATGGCTGATTACGATATTGACATGGATGAAACCGGCAGAAACCAACTTGCTATCTATATTATCAAAAACAGCCGGATGGCTCACCAAAAATACTTGGGCTCTAATCGTGGCGATCGCCGGTCTCCTACTATTCTTCGCCCGTGAGTTCATAAAACCAAAGCGCGATTAGTCCTATCGCCATGAGGGCGACGACGAGCCCTAATTTCTCCTCCTCGTGTGTTGTGACAGTAGTTCCCGCTCCTGTTCCAATTTCACCCAATCTGTGATTGGTGGAACTTGATGGTTGGATTGGGGGTACTGGGTTCAACGGAGTTGAGGGAGGTGCTTGCGGTTTTGTGAAATCTTTTTCAAATTTATTTGAATTTCCAACAACAATCCTGGGGGACTGGGCTCCCAATGGAGATTGAATGAACCCGGGTCTCTTGGGGTTGCGCTTGATGATATCCGCGCTCACGTTCCCGTTGTGGCCGATTCTTTGATTGACGGTGGCGATTACGAGCTGATTATTGTAACCGTCAACCGGGTCGTCTCGTAGTATCATATTGCTCGGCGCCATATAAAGACCTATTCCAAATACATAGTCTACTGGAGTGCTTGCATTCTGCAAAACTTCTTGATAATTATGAATCGCCTTCTCCAGGTCCACCTTAGCTGAAATGGCGTCCTCTACAAGTGCCAAGAATTGTTTTTGGGCGTCAAACGCCGTTCCGGCTCCTATTATAGAACTGCGAGTTTGCTTCTGTGCGCCGAGGATGGCCCAAACATATGTGCGAATGGAGTCGTTGAGGCGGGTAACACCGGCCTGAGTAAATCCAGTGCTTTTATCTAACATAAATGATCCCCACGCGATATTTACCCCCGCAGGTTGCTGAATGAAATCAACGTGGGCCGATTTGAAAGACCATGGTACTGGTGACACGAAGTCGGTATTCTTTGATTTTATTAGTGGTGGTGGATCCTTTGGGTGCTTCACAAACCCCATACCCGTTATGTAAACGTCACCTAAACCGAAAGTGTACCAGAATTCTTTCTGTCTCCAGTCCGCGTCTTTTGAAACGTTAAATTCGTTACACAGTCTTTCAAACGTCATACGGTCGTATGCGTTGAAAATGGGATTCCAGGCGTCGTCTTGAGGTATTGGAATACCTAGTTCTTTGAGAATCCTCCTAATAGTATAATACACATGAAAGTTATAAACGGTCCTCAAGAAGGGATCCTCCGCGACCAGATGGTCCTGAGAGGAAACCCCACATCCGGCTGTTGCGCACCATACGGCGAAGTTGAGCTGATTCTGCCAAAACTGCATCGGTGTTGCTTTCCACCCGTTCACTACGGGGCGCCAAGTGGGACATGGCTCAATTTTGTCAACAAAATTCATTTTTGTGCCATAAAATTCAATTCTGTGTCACAAAATTCACTTTTGTGCCACAAAACTCAATTCTGTGTCACAAAATTCAATTGTGTGTCACAAAATTCACTTTTGTGCCACAAAATTCACTTTTGTGTAACAAAATTCAATTCTGTGTCACACAATTCAATTCTGTGTCGCAAAATTCAATTCTGTGTCACAAAATTCAATTCTGTCAATTCTGTGTAACAAAATTCAATTCTGTGTCACAAAATTCAATTCTGCACACGTATGTAAGAAGGACTACCATTGGTCAGAAACTGCACTGGAGAAATGGGTCACGGTCGCCGATCTACACATTCAATGTCGATGATTCATTTCTCATTCTGCCGATGATTCATTTCTCATTCTGCCATTTTGCTTCAACTATCTCCAAACAGTCAAACGTTGACAAACACATTCGTATTTAAACTCATTTGCGTTATAATTGTACACATAATTCATGTACATGTAGATCTCCCGCGAGTACTGACGTCATTTATTGTGTATCGCAAGGTACATCTGCCCCAGTTAAATCAATAATACACGCGCTGTGGCCTGTGTTCTGACTGCTGTCTGTGTTTATAAACAGAATGTGTGTATTGGGCCATTTGAGGAAACCATTTGTAGTATTTGTGTAGATACCATGGATACTAAGATGGTGTATACTGTAAATAATGCATGTAGACACATAGTTGCGAACACGTAACTTCGCAACTAGTAGACACAGATCCAATACCATTTGTTTCACAAGGTTAGATCTACTGTTATAATACGACGTTATCTAATGTCATTTTCGAGCATAAAACGTTACCTGATAAATAGAATACCAGGCTAGTGTATTTTAATATCAAGTTTATCAGGCTCGGCTCGGAAACGGTAGGAATTCCTCGGCAAGCCTCGGAATTCCTACGCGTTTCCTAGCCTTGCCTGATAAACTTGATATCAAAATACACTAGCCTGGTATTCTCTATATATGGGCATGCTCTCAGGTCTAGCTATGTCCCGGCTACTTTATGTTTGACCCTGTTTACATAATTGAGGGAAAATTCTGAATATTTTTCTTATTTCTCCTTCAAAGTATATATGCTTATATGGTGTGACCACTCATTTGTAATCATAATATAACCAAAATAACTGTCCATAAAGAAGTATAATATTGATATATTGGGTTATATTTTCGCATTGAAATATTTAAACCCCTGCAAGTGTACTCCACCATCTAGTAAAATGGACTAAGACCGATCTCAACCAATCAACGTAGAGATGACATAGACTATCCTACGCAAACTAATTTGTGTGGACAAAAGTGAATTCTGTCCCACAAAACTGAATTTTCTTCACAAAACTCAATTCTGTCTTACAAAATTGAATCCTTTATAACAAAAATGAATTTTGTATACGAAACGTATGCAGAATTGAATTTTGTGACACAGAATTGAATTTTGTGACACAGAATTGACAGAATTGAATTTTGTGACACAGAATTGAATTTTGTGACACAGAATTGAATTTTGTGATTTTTAGTGTTACAAAACTCAATTGTGTACACATAATTAACCTGTCCTGTATGGCGCCCCGTATTCACCGCCTCCATTGTAGTAATCTTGGGCAGCCTATATTGTTCAAAGATGTTAGGGAAATTGGTGGTAAAGCCACTTTCCGGTCTAACTGTTACAGTTGGGTGTACAAGGGGGTTAGCAACGTCTTTTTGTGTGTATTTACCACCGACCGCGTACTTTGCATTATAATTAAAGCTAAATGCTTTGGTATCCATTGAAAGATATTATTATGTTTGCTACTATCACTAATGTTCAAAAAGAGAGTTGTGAACTTCAAAAGTCAATCGACAACTGCTGCGGAAAACGCCGGGTCTGTCTCAGATCAATCACCTTCACGGTTGGGTGGCGGAATGTGGGGAAGAGTGAAGGGTTTTACTATGTTAAGGATGAACAACAAGTAGGGGTAAAGCTGCCTCCCGGACTGTTGAGTTTTATACAGCTCAAAGATTTTGTCACCTCAGAGCTTGGCGGTAGAGTCAACCTCACAATCTCGAAGGCTACCGGGCTCACAACAATGACCATCGACCCAGATAGTAAGGTAGTAGTCTCCCCGGCGTTAGGTATTCAACTCGGGTTTAGAGAAACGGAGTGTTTGTCTCCGGTGAGTACGTCGGTGATAACCCGGTGGACTTCGCCTTCACGAAAACTCTCAGGGTGCACTTGGATCGGGTGAACACATCGTACAACATGGTAGACGGATCCCCCAGCACATTACTGAAAACCGTGCAAGCCAGCGACTGTTTCTTTGGGGAGACGGTGACCTTAGACTTCCCACACCCCGAGATGAAAGTTTTGGAAACGGGGCACATCCACGAATTTACGGTCTCTATTATTGATGATCAAGCGGGAAAGTTGAATAACTATTACCCGATTTCGGTCGTTCTCGAAATTTCCAATTGAGTATAGGTGCCCCAATATTATAATTTTCTTAAAATTAATTATGAGTATATACGGACCAGGTAGTTCTTCAAATTCCAATCGGGATTGGGTGACAGATTCAAAAAAATTGGAACCGGCAGAAGGGGGATTCGTCCCGACAGAGAGCGACTTTTCAACTACCGGAAAAACCAAGGCCCTGATCAATAAAACTATATCGGAGGCC
Source organism: Conchocele bisecta (assembly GCA_029237695.1). Lineage (NCBI taxonomy): Eukaryota > Metazoa > Mollusca > Bivalvia > Lucinida > Thyasiridae > Conchocele > Conchocele bisecta. Next base: position 179,790,801 of record CM055265.1, read on the forward strand.
ACAAACGGGATTCACAGGAGTATGGCACAGCTTAGAGTAGACGTCCTGACGGTGACTGCACAAGTTCGCGAAGAGGCCCGGGTGGAAATTGAGGGAGTCCGAACGGGTATTGAGAAAGACCAGGCGACCCTTACGGAGGCTTATAAGGTGTTGCGCTCAGAGGACTCTCTCATCAGAGAAGCAGCACTTACTGAACTAGGCGAAAAAATAACAGGATTTCGGGAAGAGGCCCATACAGAGTTTATGGAAGTTTCAGATAAACTGAAACGTGTTCGTAGAGCCGCGAACAAAGCACTTGAGGAGACCTCTGAAAATATTCGTGCTGAGGCCCATACCTCTTTCGGGGGGCTTGCCGGATTGTTGACCACATCTGTAAAGCAGTTTAAGTTATTGAAAACGCAAAAACGTGTCATCGCAGTTTGGGCTGAGAAGCGGGGCCCATTGAATGAAGGGCTCTATGAATATTCGTTCGGTGCCAAAGCGAGCAATACATATGGGGGATACGCCATGACAGCTCCATGTACGCTTCTCCGAATGGCTGTCTGCTCGGTTAATGCTAATGGTAAATCTGTGGGCGCGGTCATGATAAATCTCGTACTGGATGGGGAAGAACGGGCAATTGGAGTCAATAAACTCGCTGGAGATAGTTCAGCGGTGGTTTTGTTCGCCGCTGACGATCCAATTAGACTTTCAGAAGGTAGTGTTATTAACTTTGTTACGAAAATCGCTGACCCCGCGAGTTCTTCCACTATTGTTACATTGTTAATTGAACTTGATTTGTAAAATTTAATCATGAACGAATCACCGCTTCCGAATACGCTTCCAATTGTCAATACCAATCCATCAACACTGTATCCAATTCAGGAAAGAAGTTTAGATTTTAGGTTGGATAATATCGTCGCTATGCAGGATATTTTAGTTAGAGAATGTACAAATAGAAAAAGAAACACTAAACGATATAAGCGCGCGGCGAACATAGCTGAAGCATCTAGTACGGTTCTGGCAAGTTTATCTGTAATGAGTGGTGCGGGGACTGCTGCAACGCTATCTACAATTGTAACAGTTCCAATTGCTGGGGTTTTGAGTGGAATTACCGTTTTATCTGGAATACTTTGTATGGTAATTAGGGCGGCGGGTGGAAAACTCGAGAATAAATGTAGAAAACATGATAGAATATCCGTTCTCGCCAGGTCTAAGAAAAATAGCATCGACGTTATAGTGTCCAAAGCGTTGACCGATAATGAAATATCAAATTTAGAGTTTGAATCCGTGGTGGAAGAAATGGGGAGATATGAAGAATTAAAAAATGATATTAGAATCAAAGCGGGCGCCACCATGCCCAAGATTGAGAGTACTGATTGGGATAAATTTAGTGTAAAACTTGGAAATAAAGTCGGAGGAAATGTTACAGCACCACCAATCCGAAATTGTGATATTTTAGTAAATAATTTTCAAAAAATTATAAAATTAATTATATTGGTGCAGTAATCAAATTTACATACCTATACAACATGTGTTTTTCACTGTGAATTACGCCGTAATCGTATAACAAATTCCGTCGAGGATTACGCTGTAATCTTCACTGAGAATTACGCCGTAATCGTATAACAAATTCAACCGAGGATTACGTTGTAATCGCCTCAATAAGTGTTTATAAATAACCTGTGTACACACCGTCTGTGTAAATCGATAGCCGTTTACATACCATCGATAAGGAGAAATACACGCGGCTATAAATAACCGTCTGTTTACCTCGGCTATAAATATACACATGTTCATAACCCGTGTAATTGGAACATTGTCGTCTGCTTGGTGTTGTGATTACAACATAAATTAATTATTATGTTTTCTATGTAATAATAGGGGGTGTTCAGCTGTAAATTATTAATATTTTTTACAAAATTAATAAAATAACGAACCATCCCAGAAATTCGTGAACCTCTCTAAGTGTTTATAAATAATTATAATTTGCACACCATTTGTATGTTGTATAGGAAACTGATGAGTATATATACGTTTGTTGACCTTTCAACAATTGGTCTCATCTCGTGTGTGCCATGTTGTTGATCCTGTATGACGTCCGTCTCGTCTGTTTAATGGTAGCAGTCTCTAAATATGTGTGGATTTGGCGATGGAATTGCATAGCTCAAAGGTGCCGGCTTAAAAGATTTCTGCCTAAGAGCTTGCAATTTCGGAAACCAAATCCACAAAATAGGCTCGCCTTGCTTCGCTGGTTTCTCTTAATTCGTTTCGTAGAGGAATTGGCAATGGGGTTAAAGGCGACCCGTAAAACTAGACTGTGAGCCAACAGATGCGTGGGCTTAAGAAAGGTCCCAACACCCCAGTGGCTGGGTGCCGGCTAAGATATCTACCCAGTCGCTGGGGGTGTTGTGCACGAGTGGAAGCTTTTGCTATTTTTCGTTGTGCTTGTTCAATATATCTTTATAAGCGATATCGTAGAAATGTATATTCGTAAACGAATCGTTGGGTTTTAACAATTTTATATAATACACCTTAGTTTCATATCCGATACGCATTATCCGTCTTAATGTTTGTATTTGCCTCTTGTATAGTTCGCATAATTGCCGGTATAATATTTTAAATGCAGCGTTTTTATCGGAGCGTAATAAATTACGCTGATATTTCATGTATTCGATATAGCCTAGTGTTTTCAATTTATAGAATTTATATATAGCACTATAACCCCCGTATTCTTCGTAAACTTCTTCAACACAGTCATTATAAACTTTCAATTCCCATTGTATTTTATTATCCATTTTCTCTAATAATAGTGATATAATTGGCATTGTTTTTTTCTGTTCAATATAATTGGGACTACAATACCACTTTTTATCATTCAATACCACCACCAAATTTTGGTTGGTGGTGGGAGCTACAATACAGCTCAATAACGTTAAAAATGTTGGTGGTATCATTTTTACTCCCTCTATACTACTGAGGGTGACTCGGTTGGTCTGAACCAATCTTCCCCGAGGCCCTCTTAAGAAGTGCATATACATACATAAATGTACAATACATATTGCAATGATTACATGATGTATGCATCCGTGAATTTAACATGAATAAATAATAATGATAAGCCATGGCGAAAAGTGGTACCTGTGTCCCGACAGTCCCATATCAGACTGCGCATCCACGCAGCTTGAACTGGGTTTAACACGTTTATTTCTCAGTGATAGTTTCAGTTTTTGCTATAAGATGCTAAATTTGTTCTCGTGCGCCTGATTTACCGACCCAACATCCAGTTATGACAATTAAGGGCAAGTGTATTTAACGACGTGGAACGTCTTATGTCAATTGGAATACTGTTCCAGATTAGCGCGCCTGAGTATGAACAGCTGTTTTTAAAGAGATTACTTTTAGGTTTGGGAACTTCGTAATTCATATCTGTTTCAGACCTTAATACCATACTCGTAGTTTGCAAGTGATTAGTGGGACCACCAAATGCAGCTCATGCAGACGCGTTTGCTGCGGCGCCATATTTCATCAACATGTGTTGCATATCAAGGAAAATATCAACTAATACTTGCTTTGCAGTGGGCGAGCTTTCAACACTTTCACATACTGCTGTTGTTGTTGTAATCACGTGATCATGCACCTTGTTACACTGGGCTGTCAAATAATTTCTGACGATTAAAGGAGCTGATTGACAATTGACAAGTCCTGACAGTGCGTAGAAATATGCACATGGACAAATGATATCAAATCACATTTAACATTTCAATCCATGGTTGGAACGGAACAAAAACCTATCGAGAATGTCATTTAATGCAACTTTGAAAGTGAAAGTAGAATCACTGTTGAATGCTATGGGAGAATCCATGTCTAAAAATAAGCGATCATGTGATCACCTCGCGCACACCCGTGAGCGGTCACTTAAAGGTACATGCCCACTGAGTAGGCACAATCTGTTCTTTATACTCAGTGGGCATGCACCTTTAATACACGATTGTGTCAGACTGTGTTACTCATGTTTGGTAGTCCAGTGTTTTATTATTTTTTATTTATTTAATTATTAGTCAATTGGAGGCAAAATTACTCTGACACGATATTACCACTTTGATAGTTTATTGCAATGAAAATTGTGCGAAATGTGCCTGGTCTGAAACGTCATGCACCATTAGCGGCTGGTTGCCGCAGATACCGCCGCGTGTGACGTCACAAGTATCTGTTTTAACCTTAGATAAGTCTGTATATGTGTACAAACTTTATTATCGCCTCGACGATAGGTAAGAGGGGATATAGCGTTAGTCCATATACGTATGTGCGCGCGTACATGCGTGCGTGTGTACGTGCGTACGTTAGTAACACATTTCATTTTTCAATAACTCATGAATCGCTTCACCGATATTATATTAATTGTTATATAGCTTCCAACTTTGAGACTGGAACACTGCTGAATGGGGATATGACGATGAAAGGATATTATCTCCCCTACAGCGTGAACAAGACCTGTGCGCACTTAAGTGTCTGCCGCAAGGGGAAGTGGGGTAAGTATTAGTACAGTGTCCGGTTTAGATATATTTCACTGTAAATCAGGCATTTGATCATCTTGAGCCATATGCGTGTGCTATGCGATCATGAACAGGCATTTTCACCTGAGCTGATAATATCGCAGATGTTTTCTTGGTGTCAGGTTTAGAGCGGTTCCATTGTATTGACTATATCAAGGTGTATGATGACGTAGTTACAACAACAACAACAAGTACTGAAACTTCCAGAAGCACCTCCGATTCAAAGTACGTATTCTTTTATGTTTTCCTTATTAAGTAACGGATTTTGATGAAACGTGTCTTGTTAAGCTGCATTTGGTGGTCTCTGTACTTTGGCCCAAACTTTGCGAAGAATCGATTTCCGTGTCTACCGACATAAGTATGTGCCGAGTTCCCGGAACCACCAAATGCAGCTCATGAAGACGCGGTTACTGCGCCATATTTCATCAAAATGTGTTGCATATCAAGGAAAATATCAAATAATACTTGTTTTGCAGTGAGCGAGCTTTCAACACATTCACATAATGTTGTGGTTGTTGTAACCACGTGATCATGCACATTGTTACACTGGGCCATCAAATAATTTCTGACGATTAAAGGAGCTGATTGACAATTCAAGCCCTGACAGAGCGTAGAAATATGCACATGGACAAATTATATCAAATCACATTTAACATTGCAATCCATGGTTGTAACGGAACAAAAATTAATTAATTAATTTAATGCAACTTTGAATGCTACGGGAATCCATGTCTAAAAATACGCGATCATGTTATCATTTCGCGCACACGCGTGAGCGGTCACTTAAATGTCCATGCCCATTGAGTAGGCACAAACTGTTCTTTATATCAGAGACATCGTCAAAACAAACATTCATTCACCATTACCCCACGTATTAATTGACAGTATTATACATTTTATAAGGTAAATTTCTACACTGATATCTAGGGCGATAACCGTATTTCCTTAAAATGTTAACGGACATTACTATTTCTTATCTGTATTTATGTTTTGTTGATCAATGATCATACTTTATAAGTTGTCGAAAAAAAATATTCAGGTAACGCATTTAATTAGTACATGTATAAATAATTTTTAGAACTGGTGCAATAGTGACAGTATTTTACACTTATTGAATTCCTATAAAGAACATGTGGAGCGGCCTGGCGTAATGGTTAGTGTGGCGGACTACTGATCCAAGGGTCGTGGGTTCGAGCCTGACTATCGGCGTGCGTTGTGTCCTTGAGCAAGACACGTTATCCACACTGCTCCAGTTCACCCAGCTGTAAATGGGTACCGATAATTCGTAGTTGCTCTGTAAAGTCGTAGTTGATGTAAATTCGTAGTTGCTGTAAATTCGTAGTTGCTCTGTAAATACGAATTACCGGCTTCTCTCAAAAATCTCTACCTCCGATCTTTCTCCCATTCTTGGGAGACGGCATGTAAGGTCCTAGAGCCAGTGAAGGCCGTTAAATATAAGCTAAAGAAAAAGAAAGCATTTGTAATTTTTAAAACTGGTGTAATAGTGACAGTATTGTACACTTATTGAATTCCTATAAAGAACATGTTGTGCTTACTCAGTGGGCATGTACCTTTAATACACGATTGTCTCAGGTTGCTGCAGATACTGCCGCGTGTTTGTTAATTCGAGGGAACGAATTGTTAAATTAATGGAACGAATTGTTATATCGTGGGAACGAATTGTTAATTCGAGGGAACGAATTGTTAAATTGAGGGATTAAATTGAGGGAACGAATTGTTTTTTCATGGCCCATGAAATAACAATTCGTTCCCTCAATTTAACAATTCGTTCCCTCGAAAGTTGGATATGGGAACGAATTAATAAAATAAATCCATGTCCTCTGCGGGGCTCCGTATCATGGAACTTAGGATGTATAGTCCCTGGCGGTAGATATGCAACCGAGTTATAAACGGGATGTGCGGATTAAATATTTGCATATGATATGACGGCCGAAATCTTGCCGTTTCTAGTTCAACGATCCTGCACTCCGCGTCGGAGTAAAATGTTTCTTGTCGAAATAAGCGCAGGATTCCTGACGAATTCAAATTTAACTGCATGAAGAAGATACTGTATAAACACATTTTCGTCTAGTTACCGGCCGGTTTCTAGACGAAAAATGCGTTTATGCGATAGCTCTAAGTAGAACTGAGTGACATCCGGGGCCCGTTTCACTAAACTTCCTACGACTAAAATGTTCGCAAGTGCAAGATTATGATAGTCTGTAAATTTCACATTAACACTGTTTTCTTGCAAATAATTGTTGGATTTACATTTATTGAGCATAGGCTGCATATGCAGCCTATGCTCAATAAATGTAAATCCATCAATTCAAATTTGCAGACGATTCTAAATTTGCGCTTACGAACATTTTAGTCGTAAGAAGTTTAGTGAAACGCCTGGTCAGGAACCGGCCCATTTTTCGACATGCAACAATTTAAGTCAGCGATCAGTGACAGAAACTACTGTATCAGTACCAACCATGTAACGTAGTTGTACTGTATGGTATAATATGTATGTAGCTATTTGATCAATAGTAGTCTCTTATAATTCTTACACAGAATGACAATGTACTATGTTAATGCACTTGTTAATGTACTGTTGTGATATATGTACATTGATGCGACTTCCATAAACAACAATATGTATTTAAGACACGCCATGTGATTTTGTACCTTCGGACATCTGCGCAATTTCATTAATATGTTTACAAAATTTGCAATATTTTTCATAAATAAAGTTAAAAGTTGACAAAATGTTCAGACATAGTACATGCGGAATATAATTGTAACCGGAAAATTTGGTAAAACTTTGACACCTTTTACGGAAAATATTGTAAGTTTTGTAAACGTATTTCACGAAATTACGCAGATGTCCGAATGTACCAAATCACATGGCGTGTCTCTTTTAGTTGTCTCCAATGTACACCTTTCAGAGGGGATCACTATAATAAGCATCGGCAACCCGATACCTTCAGACATTCCTGTTGTAAGTAACACTGTACATGTATATGAATAAATTCGTACACGAATGATGAAGTATAAGCCACAGTTCGTCCGCATGTACGTGTAGATTACACGCGAGATTTAGCTATTGGATTATCAATAGAAAACGACGCGGAACCCGAAAGCCCGCTATAACGGCGTTTGCAAACAGTGCAGATCCAGATGAGCCGGTTCGTAACGAGCCGTCTTATCAGGATCTGCACTTTTTGCAAATACTTTGCATATTTTTGAGAACAAAAAAAAACACCCTTTTCATAAATGGGCAAGTCTAACAACATTTTTGGGATTATTTGATTGGTTGCAAAATTAACATATCAAAATCAATTTCAATTACATGTACTTTGGGGTGAAAGGGTTAAAGTGTTGCCAGATCCCCATAGTCATGTAAGTATGCACTGCAGAACCGCCTATGGTTCATCAACGCTTAGTGTTCGCGTATGAAACGAAACCGCCAAGGCAGGCTGATATAACTTCGTCATTTCTGGACTTGCCAGTACCGTTGGTCTCCGAAGAACTTAGAAAAGTTCATAGGGGTTGACATCAACGCTTAGCGTCCACGTGTGAAAAGAAGCCTGCATTGCCGGTATAATGTAATGTAGTGCATTGCCGGCTTCTTTCCGCACGTGGACACTAAGCGTCGATAAACAATATGCGGTTCTACAATGCACAGCTACGATATCTTATAAGTGTACATGTACAGAACTGGGGCCCGTTTCACTAAACTTCGTACGACTAAAATGTTCGTAAGCGCAAATTTAGAATCGTCTGGAAATTTCAATTCTCAATAAATGTAAATCCAATAATTGTTTACAAGAAAACATTAATGTTAATGTGATATTTACAGACTATTATAATGTTGCACTTACGAACATTTTACTCGTACGAAGTTTAGTGAAACGGTCCCCAGTTCTATGCGATAGGTAGATACCTATATGTAGGTAGATATGTCAATATGCACACCGATATAATCAACAGCCGGACTTTTAAATGGTTACTAAATATTGCTGGTAGAGGATGTAGAGGCAGCCATATTGTCGTGCTACACCTAAATCTAAAACTCTACATATACTATTCTCTATAGTTCTTACAGTTTGGGGCTCAGTTTATCAGTTAAATTCTGGGAAATACGAATCAAGACATTTCGTGCGTATGAATATAGCAGGTATTATCTTTAGTTCTCACAGTTATTTATCCTCTGGATGATGATTGAGAAAATATGCAACTTTCAGTTTCTAGGTCCGCAAGTGATCAGTTTTTGTAGAGATAATATTTCAGTAGTTTAATATATATTGTTCGTTTATGTTATAGGGCGAGTTGAAAATACACGGAGTATTGACGGACGACGCCACACAAAAACAACTATTTTGTGGAGAAGCAGTTATGCAAATTCAGTGATTTGAAACTAAAATGTTCGTAAGTGCAAAATTATGATAGTTTATAAATTTCACATTAACAATATTTTCTTGTAAACAAGTATTGGATTAACATGTATTGAGCATAGGCTGCATATGCTCAATAAATGTAAATCGATCAATTGAAATTTTCAGACGATCCTAAATTTGCACTTACGAACTGTTTAGTCGTACGAAGTTTAGTGAAAAGCTTTAACCAGAAACTTTAACCCGCACGTACTGACGTACGTACGCCAATGTGCCGACCATATAATTACATGTATACTAGAAACACTGGTACTTGTTTATTCAGTCTCCTGTGATTTAACTGAGCAACGTGATGTCAACCGACAAACTCCACTAGCTATAACACCGATGATAATGACATGAAAGTATGGGAAGTAGCTCCGGAAGATCGGTAACCTACGATCACAATCAATACACAACTTACAGCATTTCATTGCAAATATCGAATGAGATTAATATCAAATAATTCGTTTCTCTTTAAACGAAACTTGTGTGAATGTTGCCATATGTTTAAATGTGCCCGATACCATATAGAAATGATAAATGACATGCGAGAAGTGAATAATTAAATCATTAGCAGTATGTCTACACTACACAGCTATTACAGAGTGAACTACATGTACACGTGTAGCTAAGCAGTTACTTGTGCGATGTTTCTTGGTAACATGGGTAAGATGATAGCATTTAGTAACCCATCATTTAGGGGTGTCATGATTATTATGAAAAAATATGAAGGTCACTTAACACCGGAGTTAAACAGATAATTGATATATTAGGTGGTGTTTGATTAGAACCAAACTGCATACATGTATTTATTATAGCGATTGGCTATAATAGGAATGAATGGCCTTTTTGTGGAATTTATCGGGGTATAAACTTGGAAAAGTCGCGGGAAGACTGGACGAAGCGATAAAAAATTACAATCTTGGAGAAAAAAAAAAAAAAAAAAAAAAAAGATTTTCTTTTTGATTTTTTTTGAAAATTGTAATTTTTTAAGGCCTCGTCCAGTATTCCCGCGACTTTTCCAAGTTTATATCCCCGATAAATTCCACAGAAAGGCCATTCATTCCTTATAATTCCAGCATTTTAAATAAATTCATCAATAAAATGTGTTTATTTTCCGTTTTCTTAAGAACTATTTTAACTGCGCATCCCGGTTACGGAAAGTAGTTCGGGGTGGGAGTTTACTGGGATATAAATTTTGGACAGAGACTTGCTACGGGCCAATCAAATGTTAGGGAATTGTGTAAATATTTTTGTGCTGGAATTATATAGATATAAACAGCTGATGTACTTCACAGCAGATTGTCGATATTTTCGCTGAAACTGCCATCTGCATGTGTGCACACTTATGGAATAACCCCGTCATTAACCAGCTCAGAAGAAGTTATTGTCTATGTGTTTGTGTATAATTTAGAGAAAAAAAAGAGAAAATTTAATTCTATCAGCAACTCAGAAACAACTGGCAGCATCCACCAGTTCAGAAATGAAGAATGTGACGTGCATACATGTGTAGGTGTGGCAATCAGCGTTTCCAAAGACCGACGATGGCGCGTTATGCAAGAAATGCAGAGCTCCAGATAAGGAATTAGTAATTGAGTATTGTCACTCTATCATTTCCGAAGCTATTGGGTATTTGAAAATTTTAATTGGGTAAAATAAAATCACACTACTGTTTACACATTAACATACAGCAATTATTGAATAGTTTGCTTCGAAATGAAAACATATCTTGGCATTTCATTAGAATTGTCTCCTTGGAGACAATTCTAATGAAATACCAAGATGTGTTTTCATGAAAAATAATAAAAATATGCTATATATGTGGTCTGTTTATTGTTTCCTGCAGCATGATAAAGGTACCATAAAATCTTAATTCCTTTTAGATACTCGCTACTTCTGATTTCCATTGGGTTTTTGACAATTTTAATTGGGTATTTACGCAAATACGTACCTCATCTGGAGCTCTGGAAATGGCTATACATTTTGAACAGCCTGTGGAAACTATATAACGGATGTGTTTGTCGAATATTATATACTGGAAAAAATGGTGAATAATAATATTTTATTATGATATATAATTCATAATAATTCCAGCACAACAATATTTACACAATTCCCTAACATTTGATTGGTCCGTAGCAAGTGTCCGTCCAAAATTTATATCCCAGTAAACTCCCACGCCAAACTACTTTCTACAGGCGCGCTGTCAGTGCTGTCAATGTAAACAAATGGCTGCCGTCTGTCAAACTAAACACATTTTCTTGATGAATTTATTTCAAATGCTGGAATTATAAGGAATGAATGGCCTTTTTGTGGAATTTATCGGGGATATAAACTCCGGCCTTCGTCCAGTATTCCCGCGACTTTTCCAAGTTTATACCCCGATAAATTCCACAAAAAATGCCATTCATTCCTATATTAATTGTTCTTGTCTACGTGTTTATAGTAGGTCTTAAAGTGGGGACATATATTTTTAACCACTCTGTATATGCATGCTTGTTTATTTTGTAATAATTACGTGTAACAAAGAGCATTAAAGATTAATAACAAACATAATTGAAAGTTGATTTAACCCTTTCAACACTACACACATATAATGTATAATTAAATATGTATATAGCAGTGTTTGCAAATATATTATACATGAAGTATACACGCCCCATCCCGCTTCAGGATTGCAGATGTTTTTGGCAATTGAGAAGATATCTAAAATAGCAAGCACAATGCCAAATAAGGGTATTTTTTATCAGATCAAGGTCCAAATAGTATAGAGAGCCCATTCAGAAGATATTACCACATGCGCATTATGTACTGAAAATTAGTCGTTCGAATTTCGACAGCCCCCCCCCCCCCGCCCTCCTCGGCGAAATCCTGGATGCGCCACTGGATACTACGATGATTCTACGATGTAAATAGTA